>JALMGJ010000050.1:285000-350000 GCA_023362775.1 Charina bottae | reverse complement strand
CAAAGCCCTGCCCCTTACATGTATGTAAAGTGTGCAATGCATATTAAATAGGGGTGGGGCTTCTATCCACCAGTAGCACCCATCATTTTGACAATGTTGCCCTACCCCCCCACCAACTATGTTCTCCTTGGAAAGTATCTAGAAAACCAGACAAAGAAAAAATGTAGCTGTTGCCCACTAATTTAACTTTATAAGTAAACCAGATCAGGTGCAACACAGGGGATGATGACAGCGTCCACACGCTGCATCAAGCAATGTCTTGCTTAATCACCGTTAGTTGAATAAATCACAATTTAATTATTTATTTAACTGATTTATAAGGCTGCCCATCTCGCAGATGCGACTCTGGGTGGCTCACAACACATTAAACACAATAAATGAATATCAATTATATAAAAACCCACAATGGACGCCAAGAATAAACCCAAAGCAATCAACAGGAGAACAACAATGCATGGGCCACCTAACCTTCCTAACCATTACAGGATATTCTAAGTCATAGACTATGGTTTATAAACTGCAATGGCTAGATTCTTTCAGCTTATTAAACCAAAACATAATAAATCACATGTGTACCTTTGTCCACTTCATTTTACAAAAGTCAACTGAATACATATCAAGAAGCCACTGGATCCATATTGAATCATTTCTTAGTACTCAACGAAGTCCCCATCCTGACCCCCAAGATAAGATAGGTGCATCATCTTTAAGGGAAGCTCTGGATGTTGAAATATTTTTGGTCATCTTAGTTTGACCATTTTTATTTATTTCTATAAAATGTTACATCTCGCCTTTCTAATGTGTTTATGAAACTCAATAACCAAACTTTTAGTTTGACCAATGAGACAATTATACTTCAAAGGCAACTTTTCTATTGCAGAATGAAAAATTATTACATCATTGCAAGAAAATAAGGTGGGAAAAGTAACACTTTACCTGTTTTTTTAACAATCTTCTGATTGTGTAAAAAAACCCAACAATCATAAAAATACAATACCACTGATTATCAAGGTGATTGCTGTATAGCAGAATTAATTTACACAGCAACATCATAATCATGTCCTATATTTTAAAAAAGTTGCAGAAAATTGAAAAAATGTCTGAGCTTGTAAAAGCGTAGCTCCAGCTTCTTAACCCAATCACTTATCTGCTATTTATTTTATTTTATTTTATTTTATATTTATTTATTTATTTATTTTATCCCACCTTTTTTATTTTTATAAATAACTCAAGGTGGCTAACATACCTAATACTCCTTCCTCCTCCTATTTTCCCCACAACAACCACCCTGTGAGGTGAGTTGGGCTGAGAGAGATTGACTGGCCCAGGGGCACCCAGCCGGCTTCCATGCCTAAGGCGGGACTAGAACTCACAGACTCCTGGTTTCCTATTGGCTCCTTCCCAGGGCTGAGAGAGGGTGACTGGCCCAAGGTCACCCAGCCGGCTTTCATGTATGTCTAAGGTGGGACTAGAACTCTCAGTCTCCTGGTTTCTAGCCCAGCACTTATGACTCAGTTGTTAGCCTTTAGTTTCCTGGGTTCTTTAAAGGAAATGTTATTATACAAGGAAATATTCTAACTTGCTTTTTTACTGCAGGAATTTCCTGGAACATTTATTTGACTGCAATACTGTTGTTTTCTAGATTTGTTTTAGTTACAGAATATATTGATTTCCCATGGAGAGCTTGTTTAATTTAATGGATAAAAATGTAAGCTGCTGGATAAGAGACTAGGCCAGGGGTCGGCAAACTTTTTTTGCCGGGAGCCATTTTGATATGCTCGTGCACATTTTGAAGTGCTCGAGAGCCAGGGGGCGGGGTTTGCGGGCGGGGACCAATCGCGTGGAAGGGGGCGGGGTTTGCAGGTGGGGACCAATCACGTGGAAGGGGGCGGGGTTTGCGGGCGGGGACCAATCGCGCACACTTAGCGCCTGCTGCCGCCATGCCCGCCACCCCCACTGCATTGCCCGCCGCGGCCACGCACACCATGCCCGCTGCCACGCCTGCCCCGCCACTGCACCTCCCCCGGGGTCCGAGTAAGCCACGACGGGCGGGCGGCGAGCGAAGCGTCACCCCGCCTCCTCCCCCGGGGTCCTTCGTGAAGACCTTCTCCTCCATCCTCGCTGCTCCCACCGCCGTTCCTTACTGCCTTCCTTCTTCTCTCCCTCGCCGGCACCCACCACCCCTGCCCCACCTCTGCCCCTTCTCCTCCCTCCCCCTCACAGAGATTTCGTCTCTGTCTCCTTCTTATGTCTTCTGTCTGCCTGTCTCTTTCGAAGCAAGCGCGCGCGCAAGCGAGGAAGAAGCCGCTTTCTTTTTTCATACGTCCTATGCCTTTCCCTCCACCGTTTGGCGTATTTTCCCGCCCCCCTCGAGACTGGCGCGGCCTGAGGTGGCGGCTATGCCCCCTACGGTGGGCGAAGGCGTGCGCACGTGTGTGGGGGCAGGGGGAGCAAGCAAGCGCGCAAGCTAGGGAGAAGCCGCTCTTTCTCTACTCTGTGAAGTAGATGCACGGGGTGCCTGTCGGGATTGAGACTCTTCGTCCCACATTAGCACTTCACTTCCACTCACGGGGCTGCTTCTCCGGAGGCGTGCACGGAGGAAACAAAGCTGAGCCGGGCAGAGGCGGCCGGGGCGGAGAGGAGCGCCCGTTTAAAACCAGGCTCCAAAGGCTGCGGGTGGAGACGTTGGTGGCCGGCGCTGGAGGAGGGCGATTGATTCTTCCTCCTCCCGCCCTCGGGAGCCTTCCAACTTTCGCCCGAGTCGGGCAGCGTTTCCAAAGCGGCCCTTCGGATCCTATCCAACGGGACGCACACAACCCCCCTCCTTTCGTTTAAAATCGCGATCAAAACACGCGGCAATAAGCAGGCAGACAACGGTGGCCTGAAGCAGTTACTTGAACCGTCCAACTTTGAGAGAGCCATCTCCAGTGACAGCAGAAACGCCAGAACTCAACTCCAGAGGAAAACATGGGGGGGGGGGGTGTCATAACGGTAATTTTAGCAAAAGGACCACATAGGGAAAGGAGGAGACACTTTAGAGGGTAAGTTAGTACCCCAACTTCATATCCCCTCCCCGGAGAAAAAAGTGCGACCCTTTCCTTGGGGGAATTTCTGTTGGAAGAGTGGAATACGGTCACTTCGGGGGCAGCTGTTGCAGCTAGCACCTTAACTGCCCCCCACGCCCCCCCCACGCGCCCGCACGCTTCTCTAACCTACCTGCTGCAGGGGCATTTCCAAGCCTAACAATGCCTCCCCCCCCCACAGCTCCAAGAGTTGAGAATCGGGAAGGGCCACGTGTCTGTGTGTGAGAGAAGAGGCCGGCGTTGCAAGCAGCGCGCAGGCATGGGAGAACTAAGAATTGGGGGTGGCTCACAGCGTGTGCGTGTGAATGCGTGAGAGGGTCGGCCAGATCCGAGCCTTTCCTCCCCGATGGGGTTCAGGGTCTGAACAGGCAGCATGGCTGTGGGGAAGAGGAAGGCTCTCTGTCCGGCTGGTCGCTTTTTCGCTTCACCCCCGGACTCGGCGGTGAGGTTTGGCAGCGTTTGAGACTGGGAGCCGGGCGGAGGGAGAGAGAGGGAAGGGGGGGCGTCTCGCTTCTCTAACCTACCTGCTGCAGGGGCATTTCCAAGCCTAACAATGCCTCCCCACCCCACAGCTCCAAGAGTTGAGAATCGGGAAGGGCCGGATCTGGCCGGCCCTCTCACACATTCACACGCACACGCTGTGAGCCACCCCCAATTCTTAGTTCTCCCATGCCTGCGCGCTGCTTGCAACACCGGCCTCTTCTCTCACACACACAGACACATGGCCCTTCCCGATTCTCAACTCTTGGAGCTGTGGGGTGGGGAGGCATTGTTAGGCTTGGAAATGCCCCTGCAGCAGGTAGGTTAGAGAAGCGAGACGCCCCCCCCTTCCCTCTCTCTCCCTCCGCCCGGCTCCCAGTCTCAAACGCTGCCAAACCTCACCGCCGAGTCCGGGGGTGAAGCGAAAAAGCGACCAGCCGGACAGAGAGCCTTCCTCTTCCCCACAGCCATGCTGCCTGTTCAGACCCTGAACCCCATCGGGGAGGAAAGGCTCGGATCTGGCCGGCCCTCTCACGCATTCACACGCACACGCTGTGAGCCACCCCCAATTCTTAGTTCTCCCATGCCTGCGCGCTGCTTGCAACACCGGCCTCTTCTCTCACACACACAGACACATGGCCCTTCCCGATTCTCAACTCTTGGAGCTGTGGGGTGGGGAGGCATTGTTAGGCTTGGAAATGCCCCTGCAGCAGGTAGGTTAGAGAAGCGAGACGCCCCCCCCCTTCCCTCTCTCTCCCTCCGCCCGGCTCCCAGTCTCAAACGCTGCCAAACCTCACCGCCGAGTCCGGGGGTGAAGCGAAAAAGCGACCAGCCGGACAGAGAGCCTTCCTCTTCCCCACAACCATGCTGCCTGTTCAGACCCTGAACCCCATCGGGGAGGAAAGGCTCGGATCTGGCCGGCCCTCTCACGCATTCACACGCACACGCTGTGAGCCACCCCCAATTCTTAGTTCTCCCATGCCTGCGCGCTGCTTGCAACACCGGCCTCTTCTCTCACACACACAGACACATGGCCCTTCCCGATTCTCAACTCTTGGAGCTGTGGGGGGGGAGGCATTGTTAGGCTTGGAAATGCCCCTGCAGCAGGTAGGTTAGAGAAGCGAGACGCCCCCCCCCTTCCCTCTCTCTCCCTCCGCCCGGCTCCCAGTCTCAAACGCTGCCAAACCTCACCACCGAGTCCGGGGGTGAAGCGAAAAAGCGACCAGCCGGACAGAGAGCCTTCCTCTTCCCCACAACCATGCTGCCTGTTCAGACCCTGAACCCCATCGGGGAGGAAAGGCTCGGATCTGGCCGGCCCTCTCACGCATTCACACGCACACGCTGTGAGCCACCCCCAATTCTTAGTTCTCCCATGCCTGCGCGCTGCTTGCAACACCGGCCTCTTCTCTCACACACACAGACACATGGCCCTTCCCGATTCTCAACTCTTGGAGCTGTGGGGGGGGAGGCATTGTTAGGCTTGGAAATGCCCCTGCAGCAGGTAGGTTAGAGAAGCGAGACGCCCCCCCTTCCCTCTCTCTCCCTCCGCCCGGCTCCCAGTCTCAAACGCTGCCAAACCTCACCGCCGAGTCCGGGTGTGAAGCGAAAAAGCGACCAGCCGGACAGAGAGCCTTCCTCTTCCCCACAGCCATGCTGCCTGTTCAGACCCTGAACCCCATCGGGGAGGAAAGGCTCGGATCTGGCCGGCCCTCTCACACATTCACACGCACACGCTGTGAGCCACCCCCAATTCTTAGTTCTCCCATGCCTGCGCGCTGCTTGCAACGCCGGCCTCTTTGTTCCTGCCTTCAGAAATTAAGGAGAGGGAAATAAACTGTCCCCCCAGTAGCCCCCCCATAATCGGAGGACAACTACCACCCCCAAGATTTACTTCAATCAGCTGGGGATGCCTTACTCGCCCCATCCCCTGATCCTCCCATTGCCGGGACAAAGTGGCTTCCCGCCAGAGGCAAAGGAAAGAAAGGGTAGAAAAGTTTGTGGCACTGGGAGCAACATCACATACAAAAGCCTCCACGGCGCCCCTCTTTCAGGGAGCACCCCCGTCCCGCAGCGCAGAAAGGAAACTCAGCCCACGAGACCTACACAGACGGGGAAGGAGGCCAGGGATCGGCCTCCGCTTTCACCGGCGGTATGCCCCGGAACTGCTGTGGAGCTGAATGAAGGCTCTGGCAGCGGCAGGAGCGAAACGAGCCGGGAGGCTGACGGCGACTGTACGTGCGCGTGCGCGCGCCCGCACGTGGTATTTTGTAAAAGAGCCACACTCAAGGGGCCAAAGAGCCGCATCTGGCTCGCGAGCCGCCATTTCCGACCCTTGGACTAGGCTATGGCAGGCCAGAAATTCCCCAAATTCAGTTCTTGCCTAAGGGCTGAATTGCTGATTATATGTAAAGGTTCTGTATTTGGAGGCCTCCATGTAATTTTGTCAGACCTTTGAGATGATGGTAGATGAAGGCTGTTGCACAAAGATAGGTAATGTATAACCTTTCCCTCCTTTTACATCCTCGATCCAGATGGTTCCCTTGGAGATGCTAATAACAATAGTATAGAAAAAATGTGGGCCTAAACTGAATTGAGATTTATCCTTCAGATATAGGATCATGATCCAGCAGAATGAAGCATTGTTGCCAGTATCTCTTCATTTCCAGAATGTCAGCTGTCTCACTTGATGGAAAGTAACAAACCACTTTATAGCTTAGAATGTTGTGATGATCCAACTCTATTTTGTGCTGTACTACTTGTAGTTTTAACAGCTGCATAGAAGCCAAACATCTGGATATATGGCTGTTGTTGTGATGACCCTGATTTCAATGCCCCAATAATCGCTTCTCCATGCAGTTCTTTTGAATTGCAGAATAAGTTTTATTAAGGTTACATGTAAATCAAAACATTCTCAAAGACCCGAATGACGTTTCCCGCCAAACGCTTGAACTTAGCTTTTCCCCCCTTGTGCCAGCCTCCTCGCGCCCCATGATGTCAGTGTCCTTTACTTTCCCACTCCGTTCAAGCCCCCTCCACGCTTGTGCAGGTGGACGACCTTGACGATCTGCAAAACAGGCTCCAACAGTCTAGTGCGGCTCCTGGAATGTGCTCCCCCTCCCATTCCGTGTTTCGCTGATATGTATCTGCAAAAGTACATGTCAGGATTCAAACTGAAACCCTGACAGTTGCGTAGCTGTAATATTAGAAAATGGTGGGGGTCCCCCACCCAGGGACTGGCATCTAGTCAAACTGGTTAAACCGCTGAGCCGTTAGACCAGGGCTTTCCAAAGTTCCGCCGCTTGCGACACACTGGCGGCGGCGGCAGCGTGGCGGTGGTGCGCACGCACACGGCGGCGGCACAGGGGGGCGCACGTGCACGGTGGCGTGCGGCGGCACACGCGTGCATGGCGGCGGTGCGGGGGTGTGCGGCGGCACGGGGGAGGGTGCGGCGGTGAGCGCATGCACGGTGGCGGCGGCAGCGGCTGCCGCTGCCTCCATACACGCACGCGCCGCCGCTTCCGGGTGGTGTGGCGACACACCACGCTGTGTGTGGCGACACACTTTTGTGTCGCGACACACAGTTTGGAAAGCTCTGCGTTAGACTGCCAACCACAAGGTTGGCAGTTCGAAACCGCGTGGCGAGGTGAGCTCTCGCCATTCAACCCGGCTTCTGTCCACCGAACAGGTCGAAAGCTGAAAGTGAGTAGATAAATTGGGTACCACTCACGTGGGTCAATTTTCTGGCGTCCATCGGAGGGTCGTCCTCGAACCAAGAAGACCTGGAGAATCCCGATAATGGCGGCGGAGGACGAATCTGGAAACAACAACTTCCTGGACGTCAGCAGCCGGCTCGGAGCGAGGCATTCTGGGGCATGTAGTCCGATGCCTGCAGCTGAAGAGCCGGTTCCCTCTCCTCCTCCCGATTGCGTGGTAAAAACTGTAATATATATGATTGTATAATATATATGTATTTACATGATTGTAAGCCGCCTAGAGCCCTCCATTAGGGAGGGGATAGGCGGGGTATAAATAAGATAAAATAAATAAATAAATAAATCTACTCAGAGCATCACAAGGTAGATAATCTTTCCAAGCATTGCAAGCCAAGATGCAGGAGCAGATGTGGGAGAAACCCACTGCAGTTTGATGCTGACTGCCTTCCCGTATCAGCTGAAACTCCAGATTCCCTGCCTTTTTCCCTCCAGAGGGGAAGAACCAGAAAGTGAGTGTTAGGGGTGCCGATACGAGTTCAAGAAAGTCAAGATAATAGTTGCAGCCACACAAGTGAAACCCCATCCCTTTTTTGCACATTGTATATGCAGTGCACATAAAAGAGGCAAGGTTTCCATCATGTAGTTGCAGATGCCATGTTGACTTTTACAGCCTGGCTGGGACATGTACTGCTTGTCCTCTGGGCCCTGACAGCAGCAGAAAGTGCCTTCTTCCCTCGTTTTCCTGTGGGAAAAGGCCTCAAAGTTGGGGGGTTTCAGCCACACCTTGGAAAGCAGCTCTGAGACTTGACAGTGAAGACGACCTTGAAGGACCTCTCCGTGACTCCTCCTTCACGTGGGATACAGATGTGGAGAAGCTAGGTATTCACCTGATGCTATTTACTCTCCCCTCACCAGCAATACCAGATCAGTTCTGAAGGTATTCTAAATGCCTTCAACTAAAAATAAAGATTCAGCAGCATAGTAACTTTATCTTCAGCTTCAGCAGAATGAGGCTGGCTCATTTGAGAATTCTAACAGTTCTTTTGCAGAAACTGCCTTTTTGGTCTTTTTGCTCAGCTCTCAACAAACATTTATCAAGAGTCTCTTCCAGGCCTTCACATAAGACTTCCTATCATCAGTCTTAAAGGTATACATATAAGCTTTTGTCATCCATCCATCCATCCATCATCCATCCATCTTGGGTTTCTCCTGGACCCATGGAATAGTGGTGGAAGCCATGGCGAGGAGACCCTTTGACCAGTGTCAAGAGATTCTGCTAATTGCATCTTTTCCTGGATCAGGAGATGCTGAAGATACCATTGTCATTTCTCAGTTGATTTTCATTAACTGATTAAGTCAGTTTCAACTCTTAGTTGAAACTAAGTGACCATACAGATAAACCTTCCCCAGGATAATTAATCTGTCCCCAAGCTGACCCTTAAAGTTCCCCAATAGTGCACCTATCACCATTGTAACTGAGTCTGCCCATCTTGCTGCTGGTCATCCTCTTCTTTTATTCCTTCTTTTCCCAGCATAATGGAATTCTCATGGGAGCTAGGTCTTCACCTGGTATCCAAACATGGTGATTTGAGCCTCATCATTTGTACCTCGAGTTAATGCTCTGGATTGATTTGTTTGATGATCCATTTGTTTGTTTTCTTGGCTATCCATGGTATTCTTAGAAGTCTTCTTCAACACCATAGTTCAAAAGTGTTAATACTTTCTCTGTCCTGCTGCTTCAAAGTCCAACTTTCCTTCTTTCCATAGAGTATCACAGGGAACACCATTGCCTGCATGATTCTGATCTTTGTAGGTACAGACACATCCCAGCATCTGAATATCTTTTCCAAGGCCTGCATTGCTACTCTACCAAGTTTTACTGTGTGGCATATTTCTTGACTGCTGGTTGCTTTGCTGTTGGTAGTAAATTGTAAAAGGCAGAAACTATTTAGCACTTCATTGTCAGTTCTAAGGCTGGTTACTGTACTTGTTATCATTAGTCTGGCCTTTGGAGTCCTTGGTGCTCTCTGAGCCTTGTTGTTTTCTTGCAGATGTTTCATTGCCAGACTAGGCAACATCTTTGATGCAAAAAGGGAGTGGGACTTGCTCTCTGTTTATATACCATGGCTTGTCCTGCCTGTGTTGGTGGGGGTGTTGTACTCTCCTTAGGAGTTCCTTGATTGGGCAGTTGTTTGCTGCTTGGTTGATTGACTGTTAATAGTTAATACCATCATTTCCTCTACTGATGAAAATGTCCAAGAAGGGTAGTATGTTGTTTTCTTCTTCCCTTGTGAATTTTATTCCATTGAAGATGTTGATGGTTTCATGTGTTTCCTCCAGTTATTCCTTTTTATTATGACGAAGGTCATAAGGAAATTCGTTTGACTTGGTCAACACATTTGAAGACCTTTCTATAATCAGTGAGGCACTTTTTTTTGTATTTTTTTTTTTTGGCTTCCCCAGTTATCCAGCATGCATCAGGAAAAATCTCTCTTGTACCTCAAATCATGTCAACTGGATTTCTATTTTCTTAGTGGAAACGTTTCGCTCCTTATCCAAGGAGCTTCTTCCTTCTTGAAGAAGCTCCTTGGATAAGGAGCGAAACGTTTCCACTAAGAAAATAGAAATCCAGTTGACATGATTCAAGCTACAGACAATTCCACCTGGATGACTGAGAACCTTCATAGACATATAGACTTGTACCTCAAAGTTTTCTAAAATCACCTTGAACTTCTGGCATTTCTTTTTCCATGTAGGGCCCTAGTCTGTGTTCGATAATCTTAAACATTATGTTGTTATCATTGAAATTAAGGATAATATGTGATAGTTCGCACAATCTGCTAAGTCTCTCTCTTTTTGGATTGGTATGTAGACTGATCTCTTCCAGGCAGTTAGCCACTACATCGTTCTCCAGATTTACTGGCACAATTTGGTTAGAAGCTTCACTGATTCTTCTTCTATGGCTTGCTGTATTTCTATGGATATTCCATGAATTCCTGTAGCCGTCTAATTCAGTAATGACCAGAATGCTGATCTAACTTCATCTTAATACTAAAGGTTCTTGTAAATAGGGAATATCTTCTAAAGTATCTTAGATTTTGAAGGGAACTAATCGTCGACATCTCTACTGGACAGTTTCAGTACTCTTGCCATTTTTGTTTCATCTCCTTTGAATCAGTTACTACCTGTCCATTGGTGTCCTTTAGTATACCAATTCAAAGTTGGAACCTCCTTCTTAGTCTGGATATCTTTTGGAATTTTTTTCTTTGCCTAATTTTTTCTCCATTTTTAATGTCTTTAAAGATGTTGTTAAAATCAATTAGATTTCTGTGGGCTCTGCCTGGTGATGCCCATGTATATAGCCATTGTTTTGGTTGTTTGAAAATTGCAATAGCAATGAAGTAATAATTGGATTGACAGGAAGGTAAGTTGTTCTACTTCATTTCTGTTCCCCAGATCATAGAGTCCAACTATATTTTTCTGCTTACTATTTCCAACTTTAGCATTTCAGTCTCCAACTATAAGCAGCACATCTTGCTTGCATGTTCTGTCAATTTCATTGTACATGTGGTTGCCCTAAAACAGCGGTCCCCAACCCTTTTGGCACCAGGGACCAGTTTCGTGGAAGACAATTTTTCCACGGACCGGGGGAGGGGGATGGTTTTGGGATGATTCAAGCGCATTACATTTATTGTGCACTTTATTTCTATTATTACATTGTAATATATAATGAAATAATTATACAACTCACCACGTGCAGACTAAAGTGTCAGATTCTGACTTCTCATAAGGTGTGCAACCTAGATCCCTCGCATGCGGAGTTTACAGTAGGGTTCGCGCTCCTATGAGAATCTAATGCCACTGCTGATCTGACAGGAGGCGGAGCTCAGGCAGTAATGGGAGCGATGGGGAGCGGCAGTAAATACAGATGAAGCTTCACTTGCTCGCCCACTGCTCACCTCCTGCTGTGCAGCCCGGCTCCTAACAGGCCACGGACTGGTAGCGGTCTGTGGCCCGGGGGTTGGGGACCCCTGCCCTAAAAGACAACTTGGAAGCTGCAGCTGGCACAGAATGCAGCTGCCCACCTGCTGACCAATGTTATTTGGTTCAGCCCAATATCTGTTCTATAGCAGCTGCATTGCTTACCAATAGATTCTGGGCCCATTCAAGGTACTGGTGGCCAATGTTACCTTCAGGTCATCTACTTTAGATAAAATTTGCCTACATTACAGGTAGTCCTCGCTTAACAACAATTGGGACTGGAATTTTGTCACTAAGCAATGTGGTTGTTAAGTGAATCTGACCTGATTTTATTACCTTTTTTGGCAGTCATTAAGCGAATCATGTGATTCCCCATTGATTTTGCTTGCTGGATGCTGGCTGGGAAGGTCGAAAATGGTGATCACATGACCACGGGACTCTGCAATGGTTGTAAATGTGAACCCTTTGCCAAGCACCTGAATTGCAATCACATGACTGTGGGGGAACACTGCGATGGCCGTAAGTGCGAGGATCGGTCGTAAGTTTTTTTTTTCAGTGTCGTCGTAAGTCCGAACCGTTGCTAAACGAATGGCTGTTAAGCAAGGACTACTTATTTATGTGGTTTAGCAGAGAGAGAGTGCTTTGGGTGCCCAAGAGATTAGATTGTGGGGCTGGGACCCAGAGAATAACATTCTAAGTAGCAGTCCCCTCTCTGGAACTTAACTCCCTGAAGTCTGTGTACTCCCATCCTTCTACCTTCAGAAACATGGTAAAGACAATCCTTTTCTAGAGGGCATTTAGACAATATTGGTGGTAGGAGTAGTTTTTATTGAGTGTTTAATAGTTTACTGTGAACTGTTTAACTGCAAAATTATGAATATATTTTATATATTGTAAGCCACTTAGTCATATGAGTAGGTGACATATAAATGTGTGTAAATAAATAATTAATTTTTGAATTTTGTACTTGCACTAGATAAATGTATTTATTAAACATACAAGACAGCTAGCAGAGGAAAAATATTAAGACTGGAAAACTTTATTTTAAGCATACATCCTCATTTTTATTACTGTTGGATGATAGTGTACTTCTGAATTTTGGTTGCTAGTATGAACAAGAAGACACACCCCTGGGCTATCTGGATCAATCTGGCAGATACTGTAGGAACAAGCCAGGCTCCATTGATCGTGTTTCAATTTTAAACTATTCTGAAGTGGAAAGATATGAGGTATAGCTTATCTATAAGGTCTGTCATGAATAAAGGCTCTGAAATTCTATAGATCCAGGTAACTGTCCAGTTAATGTGCAAATCACAGAGCAAAAGTGATAGATACAAACTGCTTTCAAGTCAACCCTGTCTTAAATACCCAAAGCAAATTGTTTTACCTTTCTGAATGGGAGAGAGCTATGCATCCTGCCATACTGAACTTCTTGAGGGACACCATGGGTTCCAGCAATGAACATTTAAACCCGGTTCTGCGTCCAAATGAAACCCTGCCCAGCGTTACACGCGAGCCCTCCGCCACTTTCTCTTCTACAACCCCCGGAGTTCCTGCAAGTTGGAAGTAGTACGATCAGATGAACTCTGGCTTTTAGTGCCATAGCTAGTTCTCTAGCACAAGCCCTGGAGGAAAGGAAAAGTGAGGCAAAGCAGGCCGAGAGGATCAGCCTCTGCAGGAAACGGCCGCTGCCGTCGCATCACCAGTTTACACGCACAGCCGAGCTGCAGTTTCCTCGCGGAACACCGAAAGGAAGCCGCGCGCCTGCTAGTTCGCCGCTGCCGCCATGGCCCAGTTCTTCTCGCTAGCCGATTGTGAAGTGATCGGCTTCGATTTGGACCACACGCTATGTCGCTACAACCTGGTGGAGAGCGCCCGGGTAAGTGGTGCAGCTGGAAGAAAGGCGGCCCAGGCTGGTTCCAGCCGGGCTGTTTGAATGGCCGCCACAGCCCAGCGCAATGCTGTTGAGAAACAGCCCCTACGACGATCACTTGGCTGGCGAGCTTCGCAGAGCAATCTTCGGACTGGTTGGGTGGCTACTCCGGGTTAGGAGGAGGATCCAGATTGTAGCGAGCGTGGCCCAGCCTAAGGTTTGCACTGCGCGTACCACTACCCGCTGCAATTGGCGCTCTGACGTCTTTTTGCGCGGCTGCAGTAAAACCCGCAGCGGAGCACGGGGACTGACTACTGTAACGTTATTTAAGGAAGCGGAAAGGGGCGCATGAGTTTAGCCCGGCCTGGACGGGCCTTTCGAGGAGGCCAATAATTTTGGGGTGGAAACCCCCTAGGCTGTATTTCGGCCAGAACGCACATACCCGGAATTAAGCTGTACTGTATGAAAAATCAACGGTCTTAACTTCGGGCTGCATAAGATTGTGCTGTTATATTACAAGCCTGTATACTTTCACCAAGCAGTAACTCCTGCTAAAGTCAGTGGGATTTTGTTGTTGTTGTTGTTGTGAATACATACGCGTAGGCTTTTGGTACTAGTCTCAAAATCTGTGTTCCCTCGGAAGTTGCATTATAGCTTTTGGCGTTTACTCCCAGGACAGCATTAGCTGACAGCCTTTGTGCCTTCTACCAATCTATCTCCCTCTGTGTTTCCAGACTGGTTTCTGAGTGTTAATACTGTACCCTGATTAGAAGTTGTATATTCCAGCATTTTTAACTTTCTCATATTTGTTTAGGAACATTTATTTTGATTTTTTTTTTAATTTAAGGACATTAAAATACAATTAGATAAAAACATGCAGCAAGTGTAGCAATGTTTTGTATATAAAATTTTGGAAAATATTTTTTATTCAGTATAAGGGAAACCTTGCCTGTATATCAGTCTCTTCCCACCCCCACCCCCCAAATCAGTACATCAACTTTTAGGCAAGCTGAACTACAGTACATCTTTCATCATGCAATGCGCAAATGTCTCTCTGCATTGTTCTTCAGCCCCACTTCTGTTCTTATATAGGAGCTAAGCATACTCCATGGGTAGTTTTCTTCTGCAGATTGCAGGAATGGCAAAGGTTCAGGAGATTTTATATTCTGATGAAAGTTGGAGCACCATCACCTATGTGCAGCTCAAGCACAACTATACCAAGAAACTGCTCCATACCAAAATCTAATAAATGCATAACTAGAATAACATCTGCCCTTCAACTAGTATACTGATACTATTTTTCTTCTAGCAGTTCAATTTTCATGACTTCCAAAGAGAAACTCTGGAAAAAAATAATGCTGAGAGTTCCCTTTTCAGAGACCCCATTCTGTAAGAACTTCTGAATTCTAATTCCTACAGTTCTTTTAGGTAATGGCATAATTCTTAAGTCAGTCATTGGATTTTATGTATGCTTACACAGGAGTAAGGCCCAGGTTGGGCTTGCTTTTGCATACAGTACACATTTAATTGGAATGTGCTTTGTATGGAAAAACAAGCAGCTTCAGGTTTGTATCCAGTGGAAAGAAAAACTTGTACACTTTTTGTTCATACACAAATAACAAAAATATTTATATCCCACTTTTTACCTAAAATAGGGCTCCCAGGTCGGTCTGTTAAAACCACTGTGACAAATGCATGGAAATTATGTTCACGGTTATTTAATGAGCTTTGTCAGTACCCCCACCCTGGGTCATGTAGTTTAACCAGTTTGCTATGTGTATATAATACTCCATTTTAAATTGTGAACTGATTTCAGCTGCTATTAGGATCAGAACACCCTGAGGATAGAATCCTGACTTTTCTGAACATGTCGCCATTCCTAAAGCCTACCGTTTTGCTAAAGAATCAGATCTTTAAGAGCTCATCTACAATGCTGATGTCTTTACTGTACATACAGAACATTATTTCTGTTGCTAGAAAGGTAGACCCTGAAGAGTGAAGCAATAGCATTTCAGTATATTTTTATGTAGCATTAAACTTTTTTTCTTAATTTGTAGCTTATATATGACAGCTTTGCTCAGTACATGGTGAAAGAAAGAGGATATGATAAGGAACTACTGAATGTGATCCCTGAAAACTGGGATTTCTGGTGAGTGATTCTTTTTTTTAAAATTCTGTTTCCTCTCTGCTCATTAGTTGCTTCTGGAAGTAGAGCCTGCCTGCATTTAAGCATTATTAACTGAGCAGTCTCTCAGAAGCAAGAATACCCAATTAAGATTGATATGATTTATTTCAAGGTAAGAGCGTGTAGGATTACAGCTGTAGGATACTAATGTTGGGGGGGGCTATATCCTGCTTCCCTATTTTCTCCACCCAACGTTTATCCTGACTTCCTGGGTGCAGAAGTGCCTTTGTTTCCTTGATTGCTCAATACTATAGATGCATCAAGTATGATGGATTTCCAAATGCATGGATTCTCATCCCATCCTTCGGTTGAGGAGCTGGATTTTCTTCCCCTTTAGTCTCTGCCTACCTTATAATAAATAAGCAAGCCTTTCTCTGCAGCTTTTAAATGAGGTGTTAGCACCCCTTCTTTTCATTGCTTTGTTACAGGAGTAGAGTGGATTGGAGGATGTTCCAGTCAATCATCCTTTTCTTGTTTTCTTTCTCTTTTTGACACTTTATTTATATTTACTGTCTACACAGTTTGGTGTAGTGATTAAGGTGTTGGACAAGCAACAGGGAGACCATGAGTTTTTAGTCCTCCCTTAGCATGAAAGCCAGCTGGTGACTTTGGGTCAGTCACTTTCTCTCAGCCCAACCCACCTCACAGGATTGTTGTTGTGGGGAAAATTGGAGGTGGGAGCATTATGTACACTAATTGAGTTGTACAAGATGATGATGATGATGATGATGATGATGATGATGATGATGATGATACATAGCAGACTGCCATGGAGGGATACATCAGTTTTGGCAGATGTCTAAATTGATGGCTTGCAAAGGGCTTTTGTAATTAGACCAAAGGCCATAGGTTTTCTTTGGCCTGTCGGTATATCCTCCAACATATCCAGTTTCTTGATTGTGTTGATTAGGAAGCTAGACTATGGATTAATATCCATTTCCCACATTGTGCAGGTTATGCTGTATTTCCAGGCTTTCATTTAATACTAAGAGCCTTGGTTATCTCTACTGCCCCTGTGGCATTTAAGACCATAGTCTGTAGCATAGTTTACAGCATCTCTGTGTATTTTGAAGCTCGCTCATAATGTACATCTTTTTCCCCTTCCACTGATGAACCTGAACTTATACAGCTGTAAGGGCTTGGTGCTGGACCTGGAAGAGGGGAACTTTCTTAAGCTTGCAGAGGATGGAACCATTTTGAGGTAACACTGAAATTCCTTATAAAAGTTTATATTATATAGTTTATTAACTTTCTCAGAATATTCTGTTTTCCAAGTACAATCATATCATTCCTTCCGTTAAGTCATTTCCAGTTTGATGTTCTCCAGATGTGTTGAAGCCACAGGCCTGGAATTTCCATCCCACATCAATCATGTTTGGATTCTAATATTTGTAATTCTGACCAATCTGGAGAGCTCCAGTTGGGGAAGACTGCTTTAAGCACTGGCTATGTGTATAGTCAGACAGGTCTTCCAATTAACTGATCATAATAAGGATTTACTTTTAATACCAGGTAGTCCTCGGGTTACGACAGCAATTGGGACTGGGATTGCTGTTGCTAAGCAATGCGGTCGTAAAGTGTGACATCACGTGACCACGTTGCTTAGCGACAAAAATCCCAGCAGCCCCAGTTGCTGTCGTAACCCTAAGATGTGAGGGTCATTAAGCAGGAAGCAGCGGGAGTCCCAGGTAAGGAGCATGGGGGTGCCAAGTGGGGTGGGGGAGGCCCGGCACAGGCCATGTGTAAGAGCAGGGAGGCTGTGAGAAGCAGGGTGCTGCGTGAGTGCAGGGAGGCCAGGGGAACTTAGCAGAGTGACTTGCAACCTTCTCTGCTGGCTTCCCCATTGACTTTGCTTGGGGGAAGCCGGCAAGGAAGATTGCAAATGGCAATCACGTGACTGTGGGGCCCTGCAACCATAAATGCAAGCTGGTTGCCAAGTGCCCAAATCGCAATCATGTGACTGCAGGGGTGGTGCGACGGCCGGAACTTCAAGGACCAGTTGTAAGTACCACTCATTCAGTGCTGCCACAACTTCGAATGGTTGCTGAACAAGTGGTCTGTAAGTGAGGACTACCTGTAATCTAGATCCTGTCCTGTCTTCCTGAATGCAGTTCAGGTTAAAGAATCTGTACTATATTGCTAATGATGGAATTTTCAGTTAAAGTTATAAAAGGTGATCTAGGCAGCAAGTTAAAATGACAAATGAAAGAATCCCTAATTCTGGATCTACTTTATTCAAGATAATATAGCTGAGTGTTTGGACATAGTACTTAAGATTCAGGGCCAATCGGTATAAAAAAGAAGAAAAATAGAGCCCAACAGAACTTTTTTTTTTTTTAACTTTGAGCCACCAGTGAAGTATTTTAAATTCAACAGAACTTCAACCAAACAGGATGAACCTCACCACTATAAGAAGCTGATAGCCCTTTGTTTATATGCTGCTACTCCTGCATGCCTACAGGAATCCCCAATTTTGCTTTGGGTACAGGATGGTTTAAACACACATCAATGAGGCATGGTGTTACAGTGGTTCTCCTCCTTTCTCTCAGGCCAGTTCCAGTCATGTTGGCAGTGGGGAGAGGTCAACCTTTTGGCCTCGTTATCTGTGGGGTGCCTCAGGGTTCAACACTCTCACCACTCCTGTTTGATAACTACAGGTAGTCTCCACTTACCGACCGGCCGCTTAAAGGCTGTTTGAAGTTACGATGGTACCCCAAAAGTAGATTTCCGACTGGGGCCCGAAATTACGACCCTCACAAGGCCTCCGCGATCACGTGACCGAGATTCAACCATCCCGGAAGTGGTGGCCATTTTGGGTCACATGTCCACCCTTTGGAACGAGGAAGTCCTCCAGGCTTACGACGCTGGATTTCTGAGGCAGCAGGCCAGGTCACATGGTCGCACTACTTCCTGTGATTTAGCAGCTGGCAGAGGGAGGCTTGTGTGTGCCTTACTGTAAAAATCTCTTAAGTTACAGTACTTTTTTTACCTGCTGTAGTAAACTCTGCAGCTTTTATTACTGTACTACTGTATATAAATCTGATTTTTATAAAACAACTGCTTTAAAAACAGTAAACCAGCATTCACTATTGTTAAATATAATTAAAAATCAAACAGGCAGAGGATAGAACATACATGGCACCATACAAATCTCTACTTAAGTTAAACAAAAACTGGGAAAATATTAAAGGCAAACATAAGTACTACAGTTCTACAGTACAGTACTAAACAGGTTTAAAGGTACAGTACTGTACAGTACTGAATAAAGATTTAAATGAAGGCCTTACAGTAAAAGTTTTTAATAATGAACCAGTAATATTAGTTGAAAATAACAGTAATATTAACTGAAAATAATACTACTGTAGCCACAGAAGCATTTCCATCTTCATGTTTTGGTGGAAAACATGACTATCACACTCCGCCCCCCACGATACTGCAAAGTAACTCCTGGTTTGCTTAACAACCGCACTGTTTGCTTAACAACCGAAGGAAACCACAAGCCCTGGTCTTGAATCACTTAATGACCACTGTGACTCACTTAACAACTGTGTTAAAAAAGTTGTAAAAACAAGTCTGGCTCACTTAACAACCGTTATGACTTACAACCGAACATCTGGGCTCAATTGTGGTTGTTAAGTGAAGACTACCTGTACATGCAATCTCTGGGTGAGATCAGTATACTGTTGATACTCAGTTGTATCTCCTGACCCTATGTCAACCAAGTGATGATATCAAGGTAACATCTCAGGGCCTGGAGGCTGTGAAGATCTGGATAGGGAGGAACAGGCTTAAACTCAATTCTGACAAGGCAGACGGCACCCAGGAGGAGGGCCTTTTCTGCCACGGCACCCACCCTTTGGAACATCATTTCCCCTGAGGTCAGACTAGCCCCAGCATTGCTGGCCTGGGGATCCCGTAACATGAGTATGGAACCTGCAAAGTGGCTTTATTGCCAGGGAAATTGAGTGTGCTCTCCCACAGATTATGTGTTTTAATGTGTTTTAATGTTTTTTAATGTTTTTAAATGTTTTTGTTGGGTTTTTTTGGATATTTTTTTGTATTATTTTGTGTTTTTAAAATTGTAAGCCACCCAGAGTCATAGATGTGAAACGGGCAGATATATAAATTAAATAAGTAAATAGTGCCTGCCCACTGGAATGGTATACCCCCCCCCCGAGGTTTGTGTTACCCTAACCCTGCCCTCCTTGGCTCTTTCCCCAGGCTCTAGGATGGAAGTGGTTTTCTTTGGTGGTTGTTTTTTTTATTATTAGGCCTAGTTCTCTTTTCTGTTAGTTCTATCAGGTCATGCCATCTTACTGGGGATTTTTTATTGAGTATTTCCATTGTAAGCAGCCCAGAGTCAATTGAGTTGGACAGCTCTGTACATCTGATTAGTAAATAAATAAATTCATGACGCTTCTGTGTGTAGTGTGTGGGCACACGCACCCATTTTTATTTGGTGTTTTCTTATAAATGGTACATTTAGATGGAGTTTACTTTCTGCCCATAAACCCCTAGAAGCCTGCACTTGTTGAGCTGTGTTCGACATTTGCTGGTACAGAAATCTTCATGTTTGATAGCTTTATTTCCCTGCCTGCAATTATGCTAAATATTTTGGACCAATTAAGGCCCAGGACAACGACATTTATGTTATGTTGTGTTATGCAAATGAAGTATGAACAGCTTTTTCTTTGTTTTTATTCACTGAAGCCACGTAGGAACTGTTAGGCATTACTCCTTCAGTATTTATACTCTCACACTTGAATTTGAATTCTCAATGGCATTTTCTGTTCCATAGATAGGAAAATAAGTTTTTTCCACCTGCCACAAAACAATTATCAAAATAATAGAAGTTATCATTGAAAGCAAAGAGTGATATGAGATGCAGGTGATGGCAGACATCACTGCTGAAGATTATGGATGTCTTTGAAAATCAGCCATTCCTTGGGAATGTTGCTTTGCCTAATATAGTCAAACCTTTCAAAATTCCTAAATAAAGCCTCTTTCGTGTCCTGGCTTCAATGAAGGGAGAGAACCTGCCCATGTAAATTGGCAGGCAAAGTGAAGGCATGAGGTGGGCACTTGGGAGGGCGAGGCTTACAGAGGTGCTGGGTGGGAATACACACGCACTGTGGAAGGAGTGGGGTGTTTATGAGCAATGCATTGTAGCGAGGCTTGTAAAAAGTCAGGAAGGCTTCTCTGGAGAGAGGGAAGCAGACGGGCAGGGGGAGGCAACAGAGGAGGAGTTGGGGAAGCAGGTGAAAGAGAAGGTGTAACATAGTCAAATACCACACAATAGCTTGAAAAGTACTGAGGGATGAGCCAGAGAGTTGGTCAGGAACACACTGAGGTCGAAACAAGGCAGGAGTCAAGAACAGGAATTCACAAAGCCAGATGCCAACGGAAGGCAGTCCCTGTGCAGGTTAAATCCTCTCCCCGCCAAGCTTTCCCTGCTCAGTGGTTGCCACTAATGAGGCACCGGGCTTGCTGGCAGAGTCAGCATCTTGCCGCTTACCCACAAGGCGCTTACTTTGAGAATCAGTAGGCACTGCGCCTGGTTGGACCTGATCCGCCTGCATCTTGGAGCCTGGCTCCGAGGCCTTGACAGCCTCTTACTTTTCTTTCCTTCCCTATCCAGTTTCTTCTTCCCGTCAGCTCATTTCCAACCCCTGCTTCTTTTCCCTTCCTTTCCCAGTTCGATGACCTCTTGTCCATCCCCGTCCTATTTTTTCCTCTTCTTCTCAGCTACTACTACTGGAAGGAGGGAGAGTGTATCTACACCTGTGTTTCTATGAGTGAGAATAGCTTTTGCGTGAGAGGGAGAGAATGGTTGGTATATGCAGATGAGGGACAAATACTTTCATAAGTTGGTTCAACTTATTTTATAGGCGATTAATTTTAATCTGTAATTAATCCATTTTTTATTTTTTAAGCATTTAGAGAATTCTGTTAAAATGTTGGAAAAGAGAAATAAAAGAACATAAAATATAATAACATTCGTACCTGATTCTTCCCTCAAACAGGGCAAGTCATGGTACAAAACGTATGACCTCTGGAGAGATCTTGGAGAAGTATGGAAGGAGGGAGTGGAAACACTTTAAGACAATGAGTGGGATGGTTTCTCGTTCAGGTACTGCATGCATGGACCCAGCCCATATAATAGGTTCTTACTTCAGTATTGTATCCACTCACCTGGCCTGTATCTGTGACCTTTGTACAAAGGCAGGGTTGGGGGAGTGGGTATATGTCAAAGAAATAGCTGTGGGGGAGGCGGAGGGAAGGGAAGGGAAGGGAGTGCCGTAGCCCGAACCCAGCTAGAGCAGTCCACCATAGCTGTTTTTTTACTAAAAGGGGAAAAGTTGCTCCAATTCCAATCATGAAGCTTACATTTTATGCCAGGCTTTCCTATAATTAATGTGTCACAATATAAAAACTGGGAAGTTTTCATTTCTTTTTCCATAGACTTATTTAATGTCCAGGCTATCTATAAGGCTAAAATTAGAAGGAAGTATGTAAGTAGGAGACTGAAAACTCTCAAATTCTCAAAGGTGATAAATAAGTCAGGCTGAAGCTTGCTTCGTACATACTCTGAGATGCTCTGATGTGTGGGAGAGTCTGAGATGGATAAAGTTGTAAGTTTTTTTTTCTAAAAAGTGGAGATTACCTTTCAGAAATGCTCCACCTTCAGCTTTTTCTGGAAGGCAGGCAGTGTTGGAGACAGACAAATCTTCCATGGGAGTCATTTCAGGGGACCGGCCCCATCACTGAAAAACAGCACTTCCAGGCTTTGCCCTCACCTAATCCTGGAAATTAATGATATATCCCTGAATTCATTACATAATTTTGGATTTCCTACAGTGATATTTGGGTTATGGTTTGGGAGGCAGCTCTAATTGTATGATTCTCCAACATCCTGATGTCTATTGAGCAATATCCTGTTCAAGATACAAGGGCAAGGGTTGCAGACACCAGTACTATAGTAAATAATAACTTCCTCATAAAATGTTGATTTGTCCACTAATATGGCATTCAATTTCTTGTCTTTGCAGCTAAATATTATGCCTATGACAATTACTTTGATCTACCTGGGGCACTTCTTTGTGCACGGATTGTGGATGGTTTAAACAAAGTAAGTAATAATCAGGTTTGGAGCCCAAGGGAAATACATTTCGCTTAATGTTCCTCCTGCTTCTGCTTCTCCTCTCCCTTCCCACATGTTACATGAAGCTTGAATATTCTTTCAGGGATCAAATTCTTTACCCTTGTTACATGGCAGCAGCTCATAGGAATTAGCTAGAACTGAATCACACATCTACAGCTGAAGGAATTCATTTCTTTTCTTAGGGAGGTAAATGTTGTCGATGCCTGTCTCTGTTTCCATTTCAGACAGCCCTACCTCTAGATGGGACACTGATTCTGCTTATTGGCTTGTCCCTGAAACTCAGAAATCATTTCTGTGATCAGCCCTGATAAATCTCTTATTCTGAAGATTTATGGACCGAGCAGGCAAACTCTTTTTCATTGTGTTTATTACTGTATATGTTCTAGTAACTTGCCATTCTTGCTTCAAAGATACTCTTTTTGGGGGGTATAAAAACCTGAAAAGATGGATAAATATGTAGGTCTAAAAAGGGGAAGCCTGTCCTATGGGGGACTTGGCAAGCAGGCAAGCATGAAACGAACTTTTTACTTGTTGACTGAGGTCTCTAAACTTATTAAATCCATCCCTTTGTTTAGAATGACTTCCACATTTCTTTTGGGTCGGTGTGCAAATGTTGTTCATCCAGAGACCCATATGAAAAGCAAGGGTTTTATGCTCATGTTAGGCATCATTAAGAAGAGAATTTCCCAGAACACTCATCTGTAAGCAGATAAGATTTTTTGTAATGATCAGCAGCCATCATTTATGCACTGCAGTGATGCCTGTGATGAATCTCTTTCACACAAGATATCCCCTTCCTGCAATGAATCGTTTTTCGCTTTTGCTTTTTAATATTAAAATGTCTGTTTCATACAGGGAAGTTCAAGAGGAAGAGAAGTATAAAAAAATCAAGTCAGCAATGCAATAATGAAAGGGCATAATCTCTTTGGTCACCTCATTACATCACGGGGGGAAATCCAGTCCTACATATTAATAGCAAAGTCTTTAAATGTGTGTTGTTATGCTGCCAAAACTAATGAGCAACTTAAGGGGCATAAGAGGAAGGCATTCCAACACATTTCACTGATAACTGAGCATGCTCAATCCGGGCGGGGGGGGGGGGCAATGAAGAATAGAAACGGTGATGACGTGTTTTAGAAACAGGAAAAAAGGCTGGCTGGAATCCTGAATGGGAGAACACCATATGACTGCATTGTATTTCAGGCTGCATTTGTGAACACTAGCTTATTTTCTCATTGCTTGTTAGAAAAGCTCCTTACACTGAAAAAGCCAATGGGGTTTCTTTTTATGCTTGTAGCACAGCCCTAGGAGAAAATATGACTTCTGGAAGGATATGGTTGCTGCCATACAGTATAATTATAAAACTTCCGCTTTTAAAGGTGAGTGAGTTCCCTGTATTTCAAGGGCAATGTCTTTGTTGCAGCTGCTTTTCATGTATCTGTCAGAACAACTGGCCCTTCATGATGGTCTTGGCCGTGCGCGTTCACAATTAAAATATATTGATGTGGACTGAGTTGGAATCATAGTGTAGATTTCTGTATGTGGGACTATCACAAATGCCAGATTAATAGTTCAGAAAGCCTTTTGATTAACTAGTGTGTACTGCAGTTTTGTAACCTTTTCCCTGCTGCAATAAGTAAAATGTCTTACCTTACAGTAAGTAACACTTTTTATTGGAAACTTTTTTGCAGCTGATAAAGGAGCAGAGTTTTTGGCTTACACTGTGTGAGGGGGCCCTTAGATGGGAAGTCAGACACAAATACAGGAGTTCTTGATTCTGTGGGTGCCTAGGGCATGAGACTACTCAACCATCCCCAGACCTGCAAATAACTGGATGTAATGGTTTGTGGGAATGACCTAGGGAGACAGGAAGGAGAGCTGCAGCCTAGACAATGGTCTGATAAGAGAAATTTGAGTCTGAAGAAGGAGGGGTGGCAAAAGCATCTCAGAAGGGACCCTCCCTAGTTTTTGGTAGAATAAAAGTGAATGAAGGGAGGGGTACTTTCAGACTTGCAAGATTCTGTTAATGTAACCTTACAAGAAAGATAGTGCTAGTACTCCTGGTTATGCTTCTTGTCTGGACTACCTCGCAAGGCTAACACTGGAAGACTTGGTTTAAGTGGTAGGCTGAGAGGAAGAAATGCTTTTGCAGGCATTAGGGGATGAGCCATGTGAAAAACTCGCCAGCATGAAATTGTTATGCATTTTCCCACTTTTTTCCCCTCCTTTGTAAATGTCCATCTCCTGCCCTTACTTTACATATGGGAGTCCAGCACAGGATTGAACGTTCCTGTGTGTGTATCTGAATGCCTAATTTGTGGCTAAGGCCTATCCTGAGACACACCGCAATGCAGATAGTGTCCTAGGGGAGCACAAAGGGGTAGAAACATGGGTAATTTGAGAGCTGTTCCTTTCGAAAGATTTAAGGGGATCGTCTTAGATACTGTGCCTTCAATACCATTGATATGGAATGGAAATGGGGATGCCCAACACATGTGAAGTAGAAGGGTTTTTTATTATTTATTTATTTTTACCCCACCTTTATTATTTTTATAAATAACTCAGTGCGGGAACATACCTAATACTCCTTCCTCCTCCTATTTTCCCCACAACAACCACCCTGTGAGGTGAGTTGGGCTGAGAGAGAGTGACTGGCCCAAGGTCACCCAGCCGGCTTTCATGCCTAAGGCGGGACTAGAACTCTCAGTCTCCTGGTTTCTAGCCCGTTGCCTTAACCACTAGATGAAACTGGTAGGTGTGGGTGCATGGTTATGTAAGTTTTAGCAAAGGAATGCTGATTCCCCATGGCAACTATAATAGAATTGTATTGCGGATTGCTACAAGGAACAGGGCTAAACATAGATAAGGTCTTTGTATTATAAAGATGTTAAACTTGTCCTCCAGAAATTCCCAGGGAAACGTACAGTAGAATACCACAATGCAGTAAAAACAATTGACAGAATTAAACCTAGAAGGCTTACTTTGTCAAAGTAAGCATTTAAGATAATAACACTACCTTTTGATAGCAAAATTCACTAAATAATGATCAGAGAAATTGAAAGAAATGTTTCACTTTTTATTTATAAGGTTTTTTTTTTAATCAAAATGGACAGATACAACTAGACGTTTTTAGAACAAACTGTAAAATGCTGATATTAAAAGAATACAGTACAGGCTCTTTATTTTGATTTCATACAAAATGGTTTTGGAATCAAGACGTTGGTTTGGGATGAAATATTAACAAAATGTAGACTGGTTGCACAGTGGTACAATTATACTTATTATATTTATAGTAAGTTATTAATAATTACACAAGCACCATAAGGTAAAAGAAACTTAAATAATGTTTTCTTTATGCAGTTGTAAGGTATTGTTCTCTGAATGTTGTATGTAAACAGATGTCATTCTGTAAAGGGTAATACAGTAATTTGAAATATTTTCTGAGGATTATAATGCTGTCAATTTAGCATTAAATATATCTACAGTGCATATGATCACCCATTACTAGGTAACAAGAGTGACATGTATGGAAGCAGCCTTTCATGCTTGCAGCTAATGTCTATGCACTTGCACGTTTGGATAGACATTCTTTCCACCTTAGATGCTCACCTGGGGTACCACTGAACCAACTGGATTCATTTTGTGATGCAAATAATTCATTGAGAATGTTTAGAATTGTAGGATTGACACTACATACTACAGTTCTTGCCTTTTTTTTATTCAATTTTTCATAAAGCTATGTATTGCACGTTTGTTTGTTTGTATTGGTAGCATTATGCTCTACACATCTATGAAAGGTGGTTAAGACAAGTGGTGCCCTTTTTCAGAAATAATCTTGGCAATTTTAATTAGCTTTTCAGTATGTGGGGAAGTAAAATGCATTTCTCAGTGTTGCAGTACAGTATGGTTGTACCTTGTGAATAATTCTTTTTTCCTTTTAATTTTTTTTAATCATATGCATTATGTACTTTAGAAATGTGATGTTGCATTCAGGTTTAATTTGGCTAATTCTGTTGTATATGTAGATGTACATACATACATACTGTACCTGGATGCATTTTTCTGTTTTGCTGAATATTACATTTGTGCAAATAAGAAACCTGAGAAGGAGGAATGGACGTACTCTGATGAGTAAAGGCCATTTGTGTCATTGTTGGGCAGCTGTAACCAGACTTGGTCATTTTCCATGAGGTCAACAACAGCACTACCAGAAGCCTGATCAAGGTATCCTTTCTTGTACTCATCAAAGGTGTACATGATGGGTGAGCCATTTTTGTACAGGCCAACCCAAACATGTGTGCCTTTGACATGAACATGGTAGGCGAAGTAGTAAAGCCCTGGTATCCTGCAGGTGAAGATGCCTGATCTGGGGTCATAGTGCTGTTGTTTGTTGTACAAAATTATATCAAATCTGATAGGAGCAGCAGATGCAGGGTAAGCTTTGGAAAGGATGGCAGTGAAAGCTGACACTGGTCTGCCAGTGAGACCTTGAATTGGACCAGATTTCATAACTGGCACTCCTGCCAGGGCTTGTCCCGGTGGGAGGATTGCTTGTCCAGGAGGACCAGGGGGACCTGGAGGGCCTGGCAATCCAGGCTCCCCAGGGTAGCCTTTGGAACCTGGTGGTCCAGGTGGTCCCATAGGTCCATCTGAACCTTTGGATGAAATTCCAGCTGGACCTGGTAATCCTGGTGCACCTATGTTCCCTTTGCTGCCAGGGAGTCCTGGAATACCTGGAGGACCAACTGGTCCTCTTGTACCAGGTATTCCAGGTGATCCTCTAGGGCCTTGCCCACCATTCACTCCTGCTGCACCTTTAGGTCCTGATGACCCCATTGGTCCAGGTAAACCAGGTGGCCCAGCAGGGCCTGAATCGCCTTTAGACCCTGCCATACCTGGATAGCCTTTGGAGCCAGGAAGCCCTGGCTCCCCTGGCTTCCCTGCTCTGCCCTCCAATCCTGGAAAGCCTCTTTCTCCTTTAATACCTGGGAATCCTGCTGGACCTGCAGGGCCTCTTTCCCCTTTGAGCCCAGGTTTGCCATTTACACCAGTGGTACCTCTCAGCCCTCGAGGACCTGTTTCCCCAGATGGCCCAACTGGTCCAGGTTCTCCAGGGGTACCAGCTGGGCCTTGTTCTCCCTTGGCTCCTGGGCTACCAGGGAGTCCTTCAGGCCCCCTACTTCCCTTCATCCCTGGCAATCCAGGTTTCCCAAATCCTGGGAGACCAGAGGGCCCAGTTGAGCCTGGGGGGCCAGGAAGTCCTTTTGCCCCAGGGGTTCCTGGGAGGCCAGGTGATCCGCTTGGGCCAGGGAGTCCTTTTCCGGGCACTCCGGGTTTCCCGGAAGGGCCTTGGGGACCTGGAAGGCCAACTGGTCCTGGTAAGCCTGGTAAACACTTGTCCCCTTTGATACCTGGCTGCCCTGGAAGCCCCCTTTCCCCAGGCCTTCCTATCCCTGCGCGCCCTGGAGGCCCCTGTGGCCCTGGCAGACCTTTCTCCCCTGGGCGACCTGGAACCCCATACCCGTTTTCTCCCTTTGGCCCTTTAATACCAGGAGTGCCTGGGTCACCTTTTCCTCCAGGGACGCCTCTTGGTCCTTGGGGTCCTGGCAGCCCTTGCTTCCCAGCCATAGAAATTCCCGCAGGACCAGGGGCCCCAGGGGGACCTTTTGGCCCTGAAACACCAGCAGGCCCTATGCTTCCTTTTTCACCAGGGAGTCCTCTGTCTCCTGGTCTTCCTGGCAAGCCTGGTGTGCCTGGCTTTCCGACAGCTGAAAGTCCTGGGGGTCCTGGTGGCCCTTGAGGCCCTTGGCTTCCGTAGCCTGGTTTTCCTGGTGCTCCCGAAGGGCCTGGGAACCCTCTGGGGCCAGGAGGGCCTGCTGGACCTTGAGGGCCTTGTCCCCCCCTTGCCTGTGAAACTAAAACAACATTGAGATAGTTAGCATCCTATAGGAACTAAATGGTTCAGAAGGGCAAGTAGACATAACTTCAAACATTTTACACTTTCCTAACAACTTCTATTTTAAAAAAAATAGCTATGCCACTTAACATACAGTTCAGGTACAGTAATTTCTTATAGCAACATGATAGTTTGTTTACATTTCATTGGAAGTCAGTTGGGAGGGAGGGAGGGAGGGAGGGATACTTTTTTTCCTTTCTCAAGCAGCTTGTTTATATCTGTTGAATAATTTTTTGACCTTGGAAGACAAAAGGACAGTTGCATTAATAGATACCAAAAAAGCTAGATCATGAAGGTTTAATGAAGATTCTGTGAAAATAAACTGAAAGCATCTCATTGGCTTTGGTGTGCATGAAATTTCAAAATGTTTAGATATGGCAAGCCTGAGAGTTGCTCCCTGTTCATGATTTTAATGGACTGTTCGTATTTTGGAGCCTGCAATATTTTCTCATAAGAAACAAAATCACAATGGTAAATTTCATCTTTGTGATAGATTGCATAAGACAACACAAATATGTTGATATGGGACCATTTACAGAATTGTCGGCCATACATGTTCTGTTCCTTAGATGCTTGACGAGGACATTTCTCTTTGCACTAGAGGCATTTGGAGTCAGATTCATTCAAGTAGCGGAAGTGTAAGAACCTGGATCTCTGTTTTTTCCAAACCTGCATACATTTTCTGATATAAAGAAGGCAGGTCCCACAAGCCCCTTGATTGTGTAAATGACTGTGATTTCCTTAATTGGAAAAGTTCAATCATAAGAATCCTAGGTAGAACAAGTAAGTGTAGCAGTGTCTCAGGAGAACCTATTGCCTGATAGGAAAAGATGATCTCTCTTCCCATACCCAGCTTGCCATGATATTTCTGCCAGGAAGGAAGGAGATATGGTACAGCCAGAATAAGGACAGGGACAGACTGGCAAATGTGTTGGTTGCCCAGGAATTTCTGGGACCCAATCTACCATCCTTTCTTCTCCAGCGATGGAAACATTACCCTGCTGAAGGGCAGAGCCAGCCCTATGAGAACAATCCTGTTCAAGTTTACTTGCAAAGCTCAGTTCAGCGTAAAAGTGTATTTGTTATTATTTTTATTTACTAGGTTCATATTCCATCAGGTTGTGTACACAATGTTCCCTCCTCCTATTTTCCCCACAAGAACCCTGTGAGGTGGGTCGGGCTGAGAGAGAATAAGTGACCCAAAGTCATATGTCACCTTTCCTGAAAGTGATATTCAGTGAGTTGAACATGATTGTTGTGTTTTAATGCAGCCCCGAACAAGTAATTTATTCTATTATTGAAAACGGAAAAAAATCCAGAATAGGTTACTCATATGTGGTTTTGGGACTATGTTTTAAGTTTCTATTAATGTAGTTTCTTGGTATTTTTTTAACCAGTAGAGGGAGCCATGCAACCATGTACAAGCCAAAGAAAATCAAGGAATGTGTGTCTTTTTGCAGAATCTATAAGGACCTTGGACATAAATGCAAACATGATACTTTAAAAAACATATTTAGAATTGTTAATTAGAAGGCTTGATTTCAAGATTGTATTACATTTTTCATAATTTAAACCAGCTTTTCCCAACCTTTTGATTGCCTTCCAAATTATTGGACTACTATTCCCAAAATTCATAGTCACTAGAATTTTGGGAGTTGTCATCTTAACAGACGTGGAAAGTTTCAGGTTGGGTAGGTGTCACTGGAGCTATGTTTCCTTACACGCAACTTCAAATGCTAACAGAAGGAACTGAGTTTAAAATTAAAAAGAACTTTTAATAGTTATTGAAAGCATCTGTTCGAATACTGTGGAAAGTTTTGGACAGATGTTTTGCCAGAGAGCACTCCAGAGTACTAGAATCATGTTTGGCAAACCTAATATAAGGGAGCAGCAATAGCAAACCAAATAAGTAAAATGATTTATCTTGTAAAAGTTTGTACAAGTCTTAAGGGTTTTGTGTAATCACTTCAGTGTTTATGTTGGGAACAGCATAGCCTTACAATTACTAAGATGCATTCTCTTGATAAATCTTCTTTGAATTTACTACAAAATAGCAAAGCCACATACACATTTTCCACATCTTCGTCAGTTGGGCATCAGGAAGAGCTGTTCGATTCTTGCTAGTCTTAAATAAATGTTTTTAAGGAGGTAAGTTTACTTTTTTGTGCACTTCGTAAACCTACTTATTCTTATTTAACTTGCATCCAAATATGCCTTGTGAAAATTGTTTCCAGGATAATCTCCAGGAACTGCATAAGAAATCCCATGGACCTATGAACATTATAATATGGCTGAGTGTCAGTGGTACATTGAATATGTTAAAAAATTTCCTGGGCCTGCATTAAGCTCTGTAGAAACCTAGAACTTGAAAGCTAATGTAAACATCTATTGTACTTGGTTTACTTGTTCAAAGTATCTGCAGTGTTTAACAAGCTTATTCATTCCTGAGTTAGCTGTATTTTATTCCAGAACAAATTATTTTAGGAGCAAAAGTCAGTCCTTATATTAGAAACAATTATCCTGAATGACCCAAATATACAGTTGAAGCTTCATGAAAATCCTTATTTGCATAAAAAGGGTGGAGGGGGTGTTATTCTGTGGAAGTTGTTTCAAGGTGCAGTAGCAACCAATTCCTGAGTATCAGCTCTTCACATAGCTTGGATTCTACAATGTCTGGTGCTTAGGCATTGAAAATCGGTACCACCTTTAGAAAGGAACTGAATATCTATGTTAATTAGAAACATCCCACCTAACATTAAACTGAAATCTATGCTCCTGTAACTTAAGCTCACTAGATCAAGTCCTGCTGTCTCTAGCAGGCAAGAACAAATCTTTGCCAGCAGAGGAGAAACACAACTCTGTGGGAGGAGTCACTGTTGAACTCTTTCCCGTTTGAAGAATGTCGAGGTTTCCTTGAGATTGGTGCTATGATGAGAGGCAGCTGCGGTGATCCTCACCCTCACTCCCCATGATATAGTGCAGTGTTTTTCAGATTTGGCAATTTTAAGATGTGCGGACTTCAACTCCCAGAATTGAAGTCCACACATCTTAAAAGTTCCAAGTTTGAAAAACACTGGTATAATGCTTCTCATTCCCCCCTGCCAGTGTGGAAGCAGCATTTATTAGATCAAGCAAGGCATCCTTTCCAGCCCAAGGACTGTGCATCAATTTCTTAATCCTCATGTGGATTTCAAAGTAGGCTCCTGCCTGACCTCGTTAGAAATCCATATGTTTAAACCTTAGCATTTCCTTTTAAGCTTTTAACTCCCCTAAAATGCCAACAGCTGGAAGTCAGTATGGAATGGCAGTTTAAGAATCTGGAAAAAAAAATCTGTTAAACCAGTTCTTTTATACTCCTGCCTCTTATTTTAACCTCCTGATGATATCACTTTTGCTATGAATTGTTACCTAAGATTTGCTTTGAATTTTACCTAAGATAATTTCTGAGCCAAGCAAAGAACTGTAAGAACTGTAACTGTAAGGAAGAGTGACTGTACAAGTCTTAACTGCAGTGTTAACCTTTATAGTATTCTACAAAGACATCTGAGAATAACAGTTAACTAAAAATCCTTTTAGATATCTCATATTCTGTAATTTCACTACTGGGTATTTCAGAAGAGTTCCTTGTAGGTCAGCCATACTACCTAGAATCCTCCAGACACTACAATTCTTAGTGCCCTCAGTTAACATGGGATAATGACGAGGGAGGATAGAAGCTGTAATGCAGAGTATCCAGAGAGCCACAACTACCCCACCTGTGGTGGTGGTGGTGATTGTGATGATGAAGCTATTTGTTTGGTTTATACTACACCTTCCTACTTTGGCTACTCTGGTTGTTAACAAAACTTTGAGAGCCAGTTTGGTGTAGTGGTTAAGGCACCAGGCTAGAAACTGGGAGACCGTGAGTTCTAGTCCCGCCTTAGGCACAAAGCCAGCTGGGTGACCCTGGGCCAGTCACTCTCTCTCAGCCCTAGGAAGGAGGCAATGGCAAACCACTTCCGAAAAACCTTGCCAAAAAAACCCTGCAGGGATTTGTCCAGGCAGTCTCCGAGAATCGGACATGATTGAAGGGATTAAAAAAAAAAACCTCCTTCCTACTCTGGTTGCTAACAAAACTGTAAAAACAGAAATGAAAAATGAAAAATACAGATTTTAGCAGATGACATTAGACTGGTCTAAATTTTAAAGCATATGTTATTTCAAAATCCATCTAACAAATGAATTTCTGCATCAAAGTACCAGTCAGTACATATACTAAAACCTGAAGTCAAAACTTTTCCAGAAAAAGTAAGGGAAGATTTCATGTCTGAAATTCCTGTTTGTTGTTTATTCGTTCAGTCGTTTCCGACTCTTCGTGACTTCATGGACCAGCCCACGCCAGAGCTTTCTGTCGGCCGTCACCATCCCCAGCTCCCCAATGGTTGAGTCCGTCGCCTCCAGAATACCATCCATCCATCTTGCCCTTGGTCGGCCCCTCTTCCTTTTGCCTTCCACTTTTCCTAGCATCAGCTTCTTCTCCAGGGTATCCTGTCTTCTCATTATGTGGCCAAAGTACTTCAGTTTTGTCTTTAATATCATTCCCTCAAGTGAGCAGTCTGGCTTGATTTCCTGGAGTATGGACTGGTTTGATCTTCTTGCAGTCCAAGGCACTCTCAGAATTTTCCTCCAACACCACAGTTCAAAAGCATCTATCTTCCTTTGCTCAGCCTTCCTTATGGTCCAGCTCTCGCAGCCATAGGTTACTACAGGGAATACCATTGCTTTAACTATGCGGACCTTTGTTGTCAGTGTGATGTCTCTGCTCTTAACTATTTTATCAAGATTTGCCATTGCTCTCCTCCCAAGAAGTAGACGTCTTCTGATTTCCTGGCTGCAGTCAGCATCTGCAGTAATCTTTGCGCCTAGAAATTCCTGTTACTACAGTAAAATGTGGAATTTCAGCATTGCCATAACCTCTCATTAAAGACATTATATTTGCATAAAACTGAGTAAAGGACTTGAATTTTGCATTCAGAATAAATTCTCTTTGATTCTTTTGTAAAGCACTTCCTAAATAGCATTACCTAAATGAATGGAAAGCTAAATCCATTCATGTATTACGGACAGGACAGTAGGGAAGCCTGCATGGTAGGTTGCTGGATATTGCTGACCTCTGGTTTCCATTAAATCCAGTGAGCTGGGCCAGTGATGAGAGATGATAGGGCTTGCAATTCGCCATCACCTAGAGGGCCGCAGGTTGCCTACCTGGTTTTCTAGAACATTGACCACCTTGTGATACCACATTAGATATTCTGTGGATATCAATGAGCCTATCTTACAGAGGAGAAAACATATTTTTGCTTAAAGTCTTAGTGTTATGCTAAGAAAATTATCTTATTTCCCATTTTGCTGTTAGCTGCTCAGAATTCTTCCGGAGTGGGATGGATTACAAAGTCATTGCAACAAATCTCAGAACTAAGTTTTAGTGACGCGCAGTACTGATGGTATTTTCATGCATTAGTTCCTGCTGGTACATCATTTATGTTTCAATTGTTATGTTTTGAGGAAGAAGGGAAGTGAAAAAATGTTTTCAGTGTGCATTTCCCATGTTCTGCCTTGAGCCTTTTGAAAGTTAGACCACAAAAGTATAGTCTGGAGAAGGTGTTCTTAAAATCACAATTGGAATGCCTTAGTGTGTGGTCTGTGTTGCTTTTCAGTCCTTCACAACTGCACCAATTGAATTTGTGAGCATAAAACTGAAGAGTGGGTTTTGAAAAACCACACAATCTAGCCTCTTTGGGATGAACCCCTTTAAAATATTTGGTGGCATGTATATTTAAACAGTTTCTTCTTATAATTGAACTCTTCTTTCTCATGGAAAGACAAAGAGGTTTTCCTAACATCCTAGTTCTCTATGTGTCTGCCAGAAATGTTTATAGTTAGAGCATTCAAACATTCTAATCGCCCCTGTGTTATTTCCCTGCAATTCATCTGTATTCAGTTTCACAGTGATAATTTAGATAAGTATCCTAAAGAGAACATGAGTAGTTTATCTTACAAAACCAATATTTTTTGTCCCTCAAAACAACACTTATGAAATAGTAAGTATCCTGGTTGATAGTTATAACCAACATATTTAACAAAAGTAGTCATACTTTAAGAAGGAAATATCACTTACCAGGGCTTTTTACACTGAAAGGCAGAAAAGGTGGTCCTTTGATTGGCATATTTGATTGTTTCTGATATCGTTCAGGATAAAAGCGTTCTTCACCCCAGACTATGTTTATGGAAAGCAGCATCAGCAGAAAGGATAGGTGTAACTTCATATTCCTAAATCCAGTCTTCATTGAAGGAAGTAAAAAATACTATTTGTGTATATATTTGGAGAATTGAGCTTTGGATTCTTTCTATCCCTACAAAGTTGAAGTAGATACATGCACACGCCTCAATGCAACTCAATGGAGTACAGGCTTTAAATATTTTTTTTTAATGTAGGAGTTGCAAGCATCAGAAATCTAGTCACATTTTGTTTCATGTTCAGCATTAACTGCATCATGCCCCAATGATATGCAAATATATTCAGAAAGAAAAAAAGGAGAAAATTACAAAGCTGCCAGTACTATCCCCATATAAGCCCACTGAAGTTTCCCAAAGCTTGATCTGGCTCCCCCTGTTTCAGAAAGCAAGCACCAATAGGAACTTATGCAGCATGTATGCCTTCTGCACTAACTGTAATCAGAATACCCTCAAATGTCATTAATGAGCACATGAAAAACCTCTGTCCCACTTAGAGGTGTTTGGAAGCCAAGCCAGGTGGAATTGCAGCATACCAGCATGTTGTAGAATTACAAATGTGCAGTGGAGCAGTCTTGGCTCATGTGTCCTTCTACTACAGGTGTGCAGAGCAGAAGTTGTTATTTCAAGGAGCATCCTGAGTTATTTATACTGTTTGTGCCTTCTGTGATGAAGTTGCACTGTGTGGTAGCTCCACCTTCAAACCAAGAAAATGCTAATTATGGTGGAAAGTTTTCTTGGCCAAACATGTTGTGTCAGTTTGGGTTTCTATTATTATTATTTTGGGTGCCAATCTCCATTCATGAATTTACTTTAATTGTACTAAAACTGAGAACAGGTTAGTAGCTTATCTTCAGAAAGTACCTGTGCCTTAAAAATAGAAAAGACAAAGGTTTGTTTTGATTGAAATTTCTCCCTCTTCTCCTCTGCAGCAAAAGAAGAAATGAATGGGTAAACCATGCTAGGACTACATTTATTATCTAGGTTTTTTGGCAGATAATCCCAGCAAGTAAAGTATGATAGGCTCCACCAATCTGTAAAGACTAGTATGTATTTTCTTTTATGTAGATTTTCTATGCCTAATTCACCCATTTTCATGCTTGCTTTCCCCAATTTTTTTAAAAAAGGTTTCTTCTGTTTCTCCATTCTCCTACTAGTAATTCATTCAAAAGAGGATTTTTTGCATTAAAAATGGAACATTGCAAAAATTTAGCATTGAACTGTGGGAATATAAGGACTCATTTATCCTATTGAAATAGGCAGTTTCCAGCTTTTCTGTTAGAGGATTTTTTGTTCCATACCTTTTTTTTAAAATAGGAAATGACATATTCCATCAGAAAAAACTCCCCAAGCCCCAAATGCCCAGTCACTGAAACAAAAGAAACTTAAGCAGAGGTCTGCAGCTATTAGACTGCATTTGGAAGAGGTACTTCAGAAACTCTGTTGGTGCAAGTGAGTCACCCCTGTTTGAAGCATTAAACTAGCAGTCCCCTCTGAAAGGCTTGTGCAAACTCTTTGAAGCTGTCCCTGGCTGTCTATGCAGGTGCGTGCATGCATAGATAACCCTGACTCTGGGACTGTCAACGAAGCAATGTGCATGCTCATACAAATGGAGACAGCAAAGGAGAGCCTTCAAAACAGCCATGCAGCAGGGAGACTAATGATGAGAGGAGCATCACACTGATGTGTCAGAAGCTCTTCACTGACTTGACAAGGTATCTGCCTTGTTTGTGTTTCGTGATGTCACATTCCCATATGAAAGAAGCAGTTTGTGTTGTGATGGCATGGTGCTGCTTTTATCATTTTAGGAAAAGCGGCGGATCCTACAGATGCTTCTGCAGTCATGCAAATCTTCCAAAGAAAGTGGATTCTTTAATGCTTTCAGAAAGAAGTGCATGGCTTTGCCAACAGTCTTTGCAAAGCCTCTTTTTCACATGCTGGGCACAGGCCTAGTAACTATATCCTACACTGATGGTGTATCCATGCTTGGTAACACAGCCTCCTTCACTTCAGTGGAGAAAGCAGGTTCATGTTCCTTCAAATGTTTGGATTTCCATAACTGGATAAGATGCTCGATGCACCTATAAGGCTGTGTTCCAGACTTGAATATGTCACTGTGGTATCATTTGAAAGCCCTTGTTTTCAGAACATAGAAAGGTATATTCATCTCTGTCCAAGAGGCCTCATGCATGTTGATTGTTCAACTATGAGCCATTTTATAGTAGGCATTTATTTCTCCACAATGTAATCAGATAATGCATTATCTGTACAGTATGTATGTATGTATGTATGTATTTAATTAATTTATTAATTTATAGGCCACCCATCTCATGTACATAACTCTGGCTAGCTCACAATTAAAACAGAATAAAGACATTAAAGAACACCAAAAATGACATTAAATTAGCAGCCAAGAAGACTCATAAACACTCAAACAAGCCATGACATGAGCTCACCCATGCTACCAGGGCCCCAAGCTCGATGGCAAAGCCGAATTTTTTGAGCCCTGCGAAAGGCCAGCAGGATCAGAGCAAGTGTAATTTCTGGGGGGATGATGCTCCAGAAGGCGGGCACCACAGCAGAAAAGGGGCTTTCCTCCTGGGTCCCGACAGACGACACTCTCTCGCAGACGGGACCCAGAGCATGCCTCTCCTGCCAGATCTAACAGGACTGGTAGACACCACTGGGGAGAGACGGTCCCGTAAGTAACCCAGCCCCATGCCATGAAGGGCTTTAAAGGTAACCACCAGCACCTTGGATTGCACCCGGAAGCAAACCAGTAGCCAATGCAGCTCGTGGAGCAGAGGTGTCATGTGTACCAAATGACTAGCACCCATAACAGCCCACACCACTGCATCTTGCACCAGCTGAAGCCTCTGAATATTCTTCAAGGACAGCTCCATATAGAGTGCATTGCAGTAGTCCATTCAGGAGGTGACAGTCCTCCCAGGTAAATGAGACAGGAAACATGACCAGACAAGCTACTTCTACTTTATTGTTTACTACCACATTAACAGAATCTTGCAAATCTGAGAGTACAAATCTCCCACCAACCCTTTTTACTGCCTGCCAAGTTAGGGCGGACCCTTTCTAAGTTTCTCTGTCCGTTACTCAGTTACTGTCTGTTATCTTTCCCTAGGCAGCATTTCTTCCCCTCGTCTTCCGAGGTCATTCTCACATTCCATTACAGGAGGTGACTAAGGCGTTTGTTCTGAGCAGGGTTCCCTCGGTCCAGGAACGAGCACAACTGACACACCACACAAAGCTGTGCAAAATATGCAATCAATTCAGCCTATGAATATCACAGGAAGTCTGCTTGCTTTACTTGAAGCAGCTTCCTGCTCTACCTTGTCTGGAAGCCATAATAGCAGTTTTGCTATGGGCTTTAACTCAACTGTAATCTCCATATTCCATTCGCTGTATATTAGGTGCATGGATCTGAGTAGGCAGTCGATCCATTTATGAGCATGAGTGCAGGTGCATTGAAGGATCAATCATCTTGATCTGTCATTTATCGTCTGATACATTGGGTGATACATTGGGACCACCATACCGTAAGTGCAGCAACCACACTTGGCCTTTGTACAGTTGTCCACAGCAGCTGAAGGGACTAGCTGTCAATGCTTCATGTGTTTCTGCTTTTTATTTTCAAAAATTTCATACAGCTTTCTCACAGCAAACAAAACACAAAAAAGCTAAATAGTTTCTGTGTCCATGCATTTGGTCAAGACAGAAGTACACAGAAGCATGTTGACTTCATTTCTTCCCCTCCTATCCTGGAATGAGTCTTGTGCCTGACATAAATGTAGTTCTTCTGTAGGTTTGTACATGAATTATGGGGCTATTTGTATTACCTCCTTGCTATTTGTAATAACTCTTTGCTGTAGAAAATGCACACTCCCCCCTTTTTCTTATTTGAATACTTGACCAAAGATACAGATTTTTTTTAAAAAAAAAAATCCTAACCTAATGAAGTTAGATTTAGGAAGCAAGGCAAGATTCTACTCTTAAATAGTCTTTTATTTTTTTAATTATGTAAAGGTTCCCCTGCCCATATTAGTTAGGAAACTCTCAGTACAGCCTGATGCCTTCTGGATGTCCTGGATTAAAACTTCTCCAATTCCCAGTAATAGCAGCAGGAAATGGTAAGGATTTGTCCGATATGTTGTCCGAAACATATGGAATGCAGAACATCGGTCCTAAGGAAAACCGAGGCAAAGTGGATGTGATTTTGGAGCGCTCATGGCTCATGAGATCCATCATGATACGCCACAAGCTTGGGAGCTAAGGAACAAACCACCTCAGGAAGGTGAATAGTTTCTGTTTAATAGTTTAACTGTGAACGGAATTTCACAGTTCAGAACAGACTGAAGTCTTCAGGGCCTCTGATTAAACATAGGAATTGCCAGTTTGAATGAGCTCAGTACCTGACTCATCCAGCCCTCTGTTTCGCAGTGGCTCACTAGTTAGGACATGAATATGAGCTTACCTTTTTCGTTGTGCTTCTTGGCAACTGTATTCAGAGTGGGAAACGGCCCTCCAATACTTCTTCCTTTATTCACAAGTGAGAACAGAATTTCCATTTGTGCAGCAATATACTTCATTATCTAAGTCATTTAGAAGTCATGTTTTATGATTTTATTTAAATAATCAGCATTTATTGGCATGTTTTATGAAGTACATCATTTATATTAATAATTTTATCTACACATATTTCTATTTATGCTCATTTATGGTAATTTACATTTAAATTATGTGCTGCTTTTCAGGACAGTTTACTTCACTTGGCCATGATATGGTAGCTATGCAAAGTAGTATGTGATAGAAGAACATTTTAAAGGTCCATTAGTTGAACATCATAATGAGTCAGGTTGAGTAAGTTTGTATGTATGTAGTGTGTGTGTGTGTGTGTGTGTGTATTATATATTTCATTTATCCATTCATCCAGCACTGAAAAGTAACTGATCTCTCTGGGGATTCTGCCTATTCCTAAGGATGCATCTCACAACAAAAAAGACGATAAATATGGTAATTTAATTATTGTAAACAATATGTTTAAGAGGTGTTGAAATATGTCAGAAGCAGAACTGGGGGGAGATTATTTATATCACTGAATATTAACTCAAGTTATGCTTCATGCTATACATGATATGATTATTTTTCCACAGATATTGGAATTTGCAGAGTGGCTTTTTGTTAAAATTGCTAGGAGGCTTTTTAAAATATCCATTACTTAAATACAAGTAGGAGAAATTGGTATGCATTTGGTGAATTTATTAGCACTTATAAATTCTTCAGGTATGCACATACACACAAGTACTATAAATGTGCATCCGCATCCATAGATATTTTATATGTGCCAATACATTGGTAATAACTACCAACTTCTCCTACTTGTATTTAAGACATTAGACAGTTTTAAAAGCTTCCTAGCAATGTTAACCTGCCACCTGTTGGGGGGGGGGTGTTTAGTGACAGTTTGCAGTTACAATGGTGATGAAAAAGTAACTTTACGACCCATCCTCACATTTACAACCTTCGCAGGTCTGTAAAGCAAAGGAAAGCTGAAGTAAGATCATAAGCACAGATGTGGTTTCACTTAGTGACTGCTTCACTTAACAACCAAGTTGCTGGTCCCAATTGTGGTCATTAAATGAGGATTACCTGTACAAACTTCTATATGCTCTGGATAATCAGTATATTTTTGCTAGCCATACCATAGCCGTAAGCCCTGATTGGGGATCCCAGCTGTCATAGATGCCCTCTCTGAGACAGTTTCCGGCCCCCAGCTAATATGGCAGCTTTGTCCTGTGTTGATTAATGCCTTGCGTTTATGCATAATGTGAGGTCTGTCGTGTTATCTCATTTCTTTAAATTGCAGCTATTGTGCTTTTGCTGGGTGATCATACAGTCCTGTCTAGTTATATTGGTATCAGCTCTAGCATATTGATGTCTCTTTTGATTAGCTTGTTGGAATGCCCCGCAAGGCTGCAATCCTGAGGATGAATTCAAGATTTAGTACTTCAGTGGGATTTCTGAAAAAGAACTGCACTGCAATATTACTTTATTAATATAGGTATAATTATTTATATCCTATGTACATAGCAAACATCAGCATTTTCTTGCAATTATTCCCTTATTCATTCAACAGTGAAAGAGAGGCTTGTTTATTTTGGCATTAGATGCATAACTGGAGTGGTCATTTAGGGCGATTCCTTACCATAGCACTTTATTTAGTGTAAGGATATTTTTATTTTATCCAGCCAAGTTCTAATAGCATAGTTGTTTTTCTGGAATCTGTTTACCTGCAACCAGTTATGATGCTGAGGCTTTAGTTAAAATAAAAGTGACACAGTGTCCTGAGTTTCCTAAATACACACATAACTGCTTAATTAAAATATATACGTATTTTTATGAGTTTCTGTGAATAAAAGAGCTGGTGGGTTTAACCATGGTAGGCAGGTTCTTTTAGATGTTGGTTCTTCCTGTGATGCCAGTCATAAGCTGAAATATGAATTACCAAGGAGTAGCTCTGCTTGTGGAATAGGGAAGATTACCTCAGCAGGACCCCTGCTTTATTGGGCCCAGTTCTGCTTTGCTGCTTTCACTGCTACTCGTTTGCTTCCTCCATTCCCATAGGAATGCACACAACTGCTCAGGCTGAGAATGTCACTTAAGCAGGAGAGAATACAGTAAAAAGGTATCATAACATATAAATTTAACAAATAAATAACAGAAAGCCTCAGCACCAGGGCCTAAGTCTCCAGGATCAATAGTATGTCTTCCAGCACCTGCCTTATGGTCAGACTAGAATTAATCGTAGAAATTCTATTCAACCACAAGTTGATGATGGGTTAATATCCTTTCTTATGATACGTTTGATGGACAGTTATCCTGCTACATGTAGTTGTTGTTTCTATTACGGATATTTTTTATCCAGTATCATACTTGATTTTTCAGGTTAAGGTCTGGTTGTGATTTGATCCCACTTATGCCAACTGAGTTTTAGTTTAACTCTTCACTATACTATTAGACCTCAAGGGGGGGGGAATTGATGTCTTACAGTATTTTAAGATCTGCCTGCCTGTCTTTTCATTTAAAATTTAACTAATAAAATTTAACTAATAAATAAATAAAATATTTTGACCTCTATATCTTTCTCATGTACTAAAACACCTGTGAAAATGAGCAATATTTTGCATCATTACGTTTTACCTGTGGAGAAGAAGTTGGATTGGGATGGAAAGTCCACATATTGAGTTTATACACACAACCTGTGTTGATACAAAGTGTATGAGTTTTAATACTCTGTACAATCTCACTCAGCCTTTGAGCAGAATTCAGAACATACAGTTATAGCCTCCATATGCAGGAGGAGGAGAAGGCCACTTGCTTCTTCATGCACCAGCCCTCTGGGCAAATCTACAGAGCCACTTTTCCCTGGTGTAAGGGCAGTGTGTTAATGGTTTCCTGAACACATGCCTCATCCTGTGTGGCAGTGTCCTCCTGAGGTGCTACACTCTGGAAGTGATGTTTTCCCTAGTATCCCACCTCAAGACACTGCATGCAGACAATATGGGGTGCATCAGGGAGGGGCCTTAACATCACATTCTCTGAGCCAGGAGTTTTAGGGCTCCAAAAGGTTTCGTAAGCTTCCTGTGAGACTTTTTACCCTTTTTACCCACCCTTCAGTCCTCTTTTGTCTACAAGGGAGACAACCACTTTTGTGTTTCTTGTTTAAATGGGTTGGTCATCTTAGAGCAGTGTTTCTCAACCTCGGCAACTTTAAGATGTGTGAACTTCAACTTTCAGAATTCCCCAGCCAGCATGGCTGGCTGGAAAATTTTGGGAGTTGAAGTTGACCCCTCTTAAAGTTCCCAAGTTTTGAAAAACTTTGCTGTAAACCATTTAACTGTTTTTAAAGCTTAAGAAACTGGCTGAGAATGCATAGAGGCCCTGTAATTAGAGAGCCCTTCATTTTTTTTTAAAAAAGAGGAAAAATTAAATTCTCAATCTATTACAAGGCTCTTGGGCTTTCAAAGTCAATTCCTGTTGACTAGCATTTCCCCTTAAACTGAGGCTAAGAAATCAGATATTCTCTTTCTTGTAGCTACTTCATAAAAAGAGATTGCAATACCATAAGTATCTAATGAAGTATTTGATCATAAGGTCATCATTTCTGGCTGGCTGGGGAATTCTGGGAGTTGAAGTCCACACATCTTAAAGTTGCCAAGGTTGAGAAACACTGTCTTGGAGAGTGTGAAGCCTTGAAATTGGCCAGCCTGTATTTGGCTCAAGGCATGTGATTGAAAGGACTCGGGGTAGCTTGCATGGTGGGGAATTCCTTTCCCAGTGGCTGCTGCTGCCAGGGAAGCCTGAGTCCTCACTTCCTCTCCTCGTATTATGTTCTTGGGGTAGCTTATAGCTCTCACACAGATCCCCACAGCTAAACCCCGTTCTCAAACTCCAGCTCTTCAGGAACACTTATCCACTGGCTACGTCTTGGCTGCACAAATCCAGATCACTAGATGGCAGCCAAGGGATACAAAAACCCTAAGTCTTTGTTGCTGTCTAGTGGTCATTAGGGCAGACAATTCACCAAGTGACCCATAGACCCTCATCTTAGATCAATCAGTTGATGCGACAACAGAAAAAGAAAAAGACAAATCTTGTGGTGCATAACCACAGTATTGTGAATTATTAGCTTTCTTCTTGTACTTCCACTTCTGTTTCTGTTTGCACACAATTGAGATTGAGGAAGAGCACAATCTGTCAAAATCCTTTGTTTCTCTCTCTTATGAAGGGCAAAGAAGGGGAGTAGAAGACAGAGATTTGTTGAAACTGCTTTTTCCAGCATAAGAAGACAGACTCCTTTGAGTCACATAATAATTAATATCAGAAAGAGTCTGTCCCTTGAAAAACAAATGGTCAAATAGATTGACTTTTTTTTAAGTGAATAAGCTGATAGTGAATGTTAACTTTTCTCTTACCTTTAAATATCCTAATTTATTTCCCTAGTTTTATTTCTGTCATTGAAATACATGTGCATACATCCAAGTGGTAAAATAAGTATTGGGTTATTTGGGTTTATGACTGCTCTGATCCACAAACAAATAATAGCCTTCTCCCCCTTATTTCTAAACAAGAATCTTGCTTTCCTTCAGTGTGTGTTCTCCAGTGACATCCTGAGTAGAAGGTATAGGAGAGGTCATGGCTAAATCCAGTCTCCTTGGAGGTAAAAAGGTTCAAGGTATTTCCTCAAAAACCACATAATTAAGAGAAATCTTCCATCACTGTTGCGGAGCTATTTCGCAAAGTACACTTTTTCAGCAGGTAGCAACATTCATGAATGGAAGCATTCATTTCTTTCAACCTTGTCCCCAGTAAACATCTGATTCATGAAGGAGAACACCCCATGTGTAAACAGATGCTCAGGTATTTAACAAAATGTTTTTAGCCCTTTTCTTTTGTAGCATAATAAATCAGTGTTTGAATGTGTGTTTTTTAAATAGGATAGATTTTGAATGTCTGTATTTTTAAAAGCAGGATCAGTGTTTATGCTCCATATCTGCCTCCTATCTTCTCAAGAACTCCCTTGTATTTTAGAAAATCCATTTCCCCGTTAAAATTTATAATCATGTTATATTTTGAAAGATGGGTGGATGCACATTTTTTTTTTGCATCTGCATATATGAGAATGAATGTAACCAAAGAGTTTGACATCTGAAGCAGTTAATTCGCGTCTGCTGCCTGATGAGCTTCCAGCACTGATTTATTTCATTGCATTTGCATTCTGTCAGAAGCCTCTTAAGATGAATACCTGATCAGGATGCAGTACTGTTCTCAGTGGAACTAAGGTTTCTAAATAACTAGAGATACAGCAGTGATAATCCACAAAATAAATACTGGAAGACCACCTTTATACCTTTTTATTACATGAAAAATTTCATTGCCAAACAATTTCTTCCAAATATGTCTGTCAAGAACCTTACATGAACTACTTTTCAGACATATACTTACAGCTCTTTGTAAGATGGAGGCAAAAGAGGTTGCATTCCTAACAGAGTAAACTTTTTAATTTTCACTCTAATTTTCACTCTGTAGCCTATGCTGACATGCACAAAATGATAAGCATTTTTGATACTAGCATTTCCACTTTTAAGATAGGCATTTGGGTAACATCCTTGTCTATCTGTCTATGAAGGTTCTCAGTCATCCAGGTGGAATTGTCTGTAGCTTGAATCATGTCAACTGGATTTCTATTTTCTCAGTGGAAACGTTTCGCTCCTTATCCAAGGAGCTTCTTCAGTCTGAGCAAAGTTGGTAAGGGAATCCTAAATTTAGGATTCCCTTACCAACTTTGCTCAGACTGAAGAAGCTCCTTGGATAAGGAGTGAAACGTTTCCACTGAGAAAATAGAAATCCAGTTGACATGATTCAAGCTACAGATCCTTGTCTATCCCTAGCTGCTATCTTACAGGTAGTAAATTAAAACTACATCCCTGTTTTTTTAAATAACTTAATGAGATACTGTACTAATATTGTTCCTTTTTATTTATGGCCAACATAATGAAGCTTCTCAGTTCTACTGTTGCTCTGCCTAACATTTTAACAGCTCTACAAATTGTTTGTATTATTTGTCACATTTACATTTCAGTTATCTTTTCCCTAAGGGGAGGATTAAGGCTTAAAATTCCTTATCTTTGTTGAATATGACTTTTTTCTTTCCAACATTTGTATAATGGATATTCAGAAATTGTGATATTTGGCACAGAAGACCATTATGTGCACAAAAATTGAAAAATCAAATAATGAAATATGGGAAGAATAATATTCTCACCAGTGTAATTGAAGAACGTGGCAGTTGTTGAAACCTTGTAAGGAATGAGTGGAAAGTAGTTGAATTACCAGAATGAGGAAGTGTGATTTAAATGTTTGTAAACCTCCATTGTGTACACATATTTGAATAAGAAAGAATGTTTTCTTTGTTTTCAATTACCTTTCCCCATCTAAATATTACTTTTTTTTTTACTTTAAATGAACTACAAAATGTTTTGAATTGGTTCAGTTTTGCACAGGCAAATCCTTGCTTCCAATTCCACATTATCATATCTTCTACTAAATCTCAGTATTTTCCCTCTTTCCCTTCCATTTCCATGTAGTCTATCAAAAGTGGAAAGAACATGGAAAATGCAGAGTACATGATTAGCTTTTCTTCTAGCTTGTCTAGCCAGAAGTTGACTTTCTCACCATAGTGGTTGTCTTCCACTTACGCAGCTGTCAAGAGGTTGTAGAAGTGCAGTGGAAGTATGTGTGCCACACTTTATTTACATATCAACACTTGGCATTGACGTACTATGTTTAAAAGCTCATGAAAAGTTGCTCACACTATTATTATATCGCTGGTATTTGAAAATCAGGTTAGATTTATTTCTGTTACTGTATTTATTTACTTTGTTAAAAGTTTCTTTTTTTAAGTTAAGCTAAGTTAAGCTAAAAATGACAATATTTTTTGAACAGAACACCGGTATTTTGCCAGAAACTGACTTAGGTTTTTTTCAATGCATCCCAGGGTGCTATTCAGCATGAAGATGCATGTTTGTGTTTAGCAGAACATACTCATTTGCAAGAGAAGAAATTTTACATGACCAGTTATTGGCTGCAAACAAACATGTCACCATTAGAATTCCATTGCTTATTTTTCATCTGTATCTGCCAGAATTTGGGTCTGTACTTTATATTGTTTTGATAGGTTTTAGTCTTGCAAGAATGATTTCTCAGAGTAGGTAGTTGATGCCCTACAACAGTTATATGCAATATTATAATTAATCGGTACAAGGGGATGGAGAATGAACCTGAGCAGCCTCAGATGTGTACTTCCTTTTTTGTGTCCATGTGAAACCAAAAAGGTCATCCAAAGCTTGTGGTAAACAGACTACAAGTAGTCCTCCCAATAGTCAGAATTGGGACCAGAATTTCAGTTACTAAGTGAAGGGTTATTAAGTGAATCTGACCCAATTTTACAACCTTTTTTGTGGTGGTCGTTAAACAAATCACCACAGGCATTAAGTGAACTACATGGTCGTTAAGTGAATCACACAGTTCCCCATTGATTTTGCTTTGCCAGAAGCCAGCCAGGAAGGTCGAAAATGGCGATCATGTGACCACGGGACGCTGTGATGGTCATAAATGAGAACTGGTTGCCAAGCACCCAAATCATGAGCCCGTGACCAGGGGGACGCTGCAACAGTCGTAAGTGTGAGGACCGGTCATAAGTCATTTTTTTCAGCAGCATCACAAGTCTGAACCATCACTAAATGAATGGTTGTTAAGCAAGTACTACCTGTAGTTCTACTAAATGAAAAGTAAATAATAGTTGTATCCAAGTGTAGATAATTTCCCAGAAGGAGTTTGCAATTGATGCCCAATTCTATGGGGGTGGTGTAAAGCAATGAAAAATCCAGGACTCAGTTTTAGCAGACTGGACATAGTTCAGAAGCTAGTCATGGGAAAGTTATATTTTGTCCCCTAAAATAGAAGCTAATGGACTTACTTCCTTGATTGTAATTACCACCTGAGTGTTGTCATGGGGTAAGGAATATAAGATTAAAAGTCTGTTTTGTGATGTTTGAAATCATTGGTGGAACCTTAGCTGCATAGTTCGGAAGTAAACTCTTGATCACTTCCGAAAGTTGTGGAAAGAATTATGTCTATGTCCCTTTTCCTTATTCTTTGAATCTTTGAAATAGTATCTTAATAGGTGTCAGAAGATATAGGCCATGGTCTAAGGCAGTGTTTCTTAAACTTTTTCCTCTCAGGACCCCTTCCCACTTTTAAAAATTATGGAGGACCCCAAGAGAGCTTTTGTTTGTATGGGTTATATTTACTGATATCTGTCGTATTAAAAATTAAAATTGATGCATTTGTAGAACATTTTTTATTGAATCATGTAAAACCAACAATATTAAACCCATGAGATGTTAACATAAATAAAATATTTTTCGTGAAAAAACCCTATATTTTTTAACAAATAAAAATAATAATGAGAATAGTGACATTGTTTTAAATTTTTGCAAACATCTTCAATATCTGGCAGCTTTGATTTTGCAGACCCCTGAGAGGGTCTTGGGAACTCCCAGAGGTCCTTAGACCACACTTTAAGAAACACTGCTCTAAGGGGACATGGTGCAGAACTATGCTCAACTTAAGTAAAGCTGAATTTGGACAGGGTTCAGTCTTAAGTTGCATTGAGTTTCATCAACAAAAGATGAAAACTGAAAGTTTCAAACTCTTTTGCAATGTGAGGAAAGTAATATAGACTTTTGTTGTTTATTCGTTCAGTCGCTTCCGACTCTTCGTGACTTCATGGACCAGCCCACGCCAGAGCTTCCTGTCGGCCATCACCATCCCCAGCTCCCCCATGGTTGAGTCTGTCACCTCCAGAATATCATCCATCCATCTTGCCCTTGGTCGGCCCCTCTTCCTTTTGCCTTCCACTTTCCCTAGCATCAGCTTCTTCTCCAGGGTATCCTGTCTTCTCATTATGTGGCCAAAGTACTTCAGTTTTGCCTTTAATATAGACTTTTAAAAGGTACTTATTATTCACTACAATAATACATGTCATCCCTTCCCCATAACAGTTGAATGTGTAGGATAAAAACATTCAGTTTCTTAGGTGAAAGGAAAATAAAGTTTCAGACACCACAGAGCAAGGCGCTTCGTAGTATTTCACCTCAGAAATTATGTTTCTGTCTCTCCTGTCCTCCATTCATTCATACAGTCCTTTTCTTCCATGAGTTCTCACCAAATTTCAATGGAAATAAATACGTAGGAAGTAAGCTCTTGAGCACTTCCCTAGGTTGTGAAAAGAATGATGTCTATGTCCCTTTTCCTGTCCTTTGCAATAAATGTAGCCACATTACATTCTATTTAGACATTATCAGGATTATCACGTAGTCTGCCTTCCATAGGTGTGTTCACCTCAAGAGATGAAACAAACTTGAAATCCTCCTTGTTGCTTTTCAATTGGCTCAGAATCTTCTTCAAAAAGGATAAATGCTGCTTGCATGTCAAACCTATAATATAGTTTCCAATAAATTTAGGAGAGGGTCACTGGAGTATTACATGGCAGTTTAGACTTCTCTGAGGTTGAGAAATACACATTGCATGAATTTTTTTAAAAATCTGCATTCTAATTTTTTTCAGAAGTTTGGGGTCATGTAGGGCATTTATTTACTTACTGAGTGAGTGAGTGAGTGAGTGAGTTTATTTTCACACTGCCACATTCCTATACTGCATAATTTATGTAAAATTAATAGAGAATATTAATTATGTAGATTAAAAAATAAAATTGTGTTTGTGCACTCATCTATGTATACCATGAAATTTGGCATCAACTGTTATCTATCCACCTATCTCTTAGCACTAGGGGTTAAAACAAATGATTTTTAATTTGAAAATATGTATCAAAGAGTAAAATTACAAAGTATGCAGCACAAAAAAGAAAAAACCAAGACCAATAGAGAGGAGAGAGCTTGAAAAGCTCTATGGCAGGGGTCCCCAACCCCCAGGCCGTGGACTGGTACTAGTCAGTGGCCTGTTAGGAACCAGGCCGCACACTTCCGTCCGCGCCATCCCATCTGCTTACCACTTCCGTCTGCGCCATCCTGAAACCATCCCCCCCCCGGTCCATGGAAAAATTGTCTTCCACGAAACTGGTCCCTGGTGCCAAAAAGGTTGTTAGGAACCAGGCCGCACACTTCCGTCCGCGCCATCCCATCTGCTTACCACTTTCATCCGCGCCATCCCGAAACCATCCCCCCCCAGTCCATAGAAAAAATTGTCTTCCACGAAACCGGTCCCTGGTGCCAAAAAGGTTGGGGACCGCTGCATGGTACAGGGAGAAAGCTGTTTTCAGTGAAATGTTTGAAATCAGTACCTATAAATAAAAATGTTATTTGGTAGCAGTGTATGTTCTATGGCATGATTGTGCTTATTTATCTATATTCACATGCTATAAAGATACTGCCAGGGATTGAAAAAGTAATTTTCACACTACATAAAAGTAGGAAGTATACTTGTGAACTACTTAAGTTGCAATTCTTTACCCATATACATTAAAGTAAACTCCCTTGAACTTAGTTGGATTGACTTTTAAATAAATGTATATAGAAGAAATGGAAAAGTACAGGTATTTTTGGAAATTCCTTTTGGTCTGTAAGTAGTGTAAGGTAGCCCCGTAGGGAAACAGTACCTTTTCACTTTTCCTGAAATGGTGCTTTCAATTTTTTTTAAGGTTTTCAAGTATTTTACATGTGGTAATAGAATTTTGTGTTAATTATATACTTAATCTGGTATTATGAAAAAGAGAAAAAAGTTGTAGCAAATTCTACATATTCTAAGGAAAGAAACAGCAGAAATGTATTATGAAAAGTTGTATCTTGTGCTATTTATTAACTGCTTCCTAGTTTGTATGGTTTTTTTAGTTTTTATTCTTTCCAACTTAAAGGAATATTGGGGAAAAAATAAGTAAAGGGTCTCAGGCCTGTCTCTCTACCTGTCAGCATGATAACTCGCCAAAATAGAAAGAATGGTGATGTGGCTGGGGAGGGGACCTGCAAAAGAAAGTTCGAGTTTGAAAATGGGTCACATCTATCCAAAGGCTACAGAGAAAAAAGGTCATAAAAATTCTCCTAGCGCACCCCTGTAGGAAAGGAAGTTGGGCAGTGGGTTAGAATGCTACTGACTGCTCCATTCTTAAGCCCTCTGGTCTCGTGGTCATATGATCCGAGATGGAGTTAGAAAGAATTCCTGAAGCCATGCTCTCATGCTTTCCCTAACAAGGAACTTTGGTAGGTAGGTAGGTAGGTAGAGTAGATAGATGATAGAGTCAACTAACATGCTTAATTGCAAGAAGTCCCCAGTAAGTGTTGAGATGTTCAACACACCATAGAAGTGTTATGTTTCTGCAAGTGGAAGGAAGTATTGTGCTTTCCAGTCCTGATGTCTAGACTGACTTCATTTTTTAGAACAGGATCAAAGCAACTATTCCTTGGCTATGCCTATATTGACTTAAAGCCACCCATAATCAAACACTTCTCATAGGTGTAAATAAGCAAATCCTTCAACTGTTGCTTTCAGAATAGACAACACCTCCAAAAAATCATCTGTGTAGAGGTGCTTGGAGAAACAGTAAGCCTGAAAACCAAGCTATATTCAGTGTCACACACTGCTTCTATTCATGGTCCTGACAACCTCCGGACTATATTTTTTTTCCTAAAACCAGCAACAACAAAATAGCATTTCAAAATTAGAAAACAAAATACCTGTTGTGAAAGTGCGAGCCAGGTACAGAAAGAAATTCAGGGTGGAAGATTTATTTGTAAGTACAAATATATCCTCCCTCCCTGACCTCCTGCATAACCTCATTCAGTTTTTCATACATATTCCCTAACCCTTCAGACCAGAACAGCAAATGCAAAAACTTTTAACAAGGAAACTGAAAGGAAGAAGAGGTTATGGTACCTACTATGTATTAATGTTGCAGACTGAATACAACTGGTGTGCTTCAACCAGCTCCTTGAAATAAATTTAAATCTTGAAATAAATTTAAAGCTAGCCAAAGTCTGTATTGCATATTTTTCCTTGACTGCAAAATCAGTATACTTTTGCTCTTGCTTTTTAAAATACTGACTTCTTGTATAAGCGTTCAAGATTTCACAAGATACTGCAGCTCTGGCAATTGTAACACAAATGATAAGCTTTGTTAATAGTGGATAGCTGCCTCCAATATATAGTTTGGCTACATGGTTTAAGAATATACGGTAATTCCTCTGGAGCAGACCAACAACCTATCAAGTAGCATTCTTTGCCATATAGCAGCCCACTGGCCAGTTTGGTCTAGCGGTTAAGGCAACGGGCTAGAAACCAGGAGTCTGTGAGTTCTAGTCCCGCCTTAGGCATGAAAGCCGGCTGGGTGACCTTGGGCCAGTCACTCTCTCTCAGCCCAACTCACCTCACAGGGTGGTTGTTGTGGGGAAAATAGGAGGAGGAAGGAGTATTAGGTATGTTCCCCACCTTGAGTTATTTATAAAAAAAATAATAAAAGCGGGATAGTAAATAAATAAATAAAATCTTAAAGCAGGACATGAAGGTGAAAGCCTTCTTCCATTGTTGATCTATGTGTACGTGTGTGTATCTCAAAATATACGCCCAGAGTCCCTAGGTACGGAGGAGATGGGCGGTGATACAAATTTAAATAATAAATAAATAAATAAATAATAAAATCATAGCCATTGTTAGCTTTATAGTCCCTGAAGTTATCCATAGTTTCTGTTCCATGCATAGTTTTATAAAACTCTCTTGTGTGTTGTGTCCCCCCCCCCAGTCTAAGCTAAAAAGCCCTCTTCCCCTGTGAGGCCTGCTCTAGCACCCCATTACTTTGCTTGTCTTATTTTGCATCTTTTCTTGCTTTATATCTTTTCTGAGGTGTAGTGTCTACTTTGTGTACAGTATTCCAAGTACAATCATATCTAGCAAAGAATTCATCTTTTGAGTATTCAGGTGTGAGATTTTGAGCTGTCCTGCACAATTCCACAACACTTCCCTGGCCAGCCAATACTAGTTTCTACCCCAATATGATGGAATGATGCCTGATGACTCTTTTATCCTAGGTAAAGGTAAAGGTTCCCCCCGCACATTTGTGCAGTCGTGTCCGACTCTAGGGGCCGGTGCTCATCTCCGTTTGGTAGCTAAAGAGCCAGCGTTGTCCGAAGACGCTTCCACGGTCATGTGGCCGCATGAAACGCGTGGAACGCTGTTACCTACCTACCGAAGTGGTACCTATTCATCTACTTGCATTTGCATGCTTTCGAATTGCTAGGTTGGCAAGAGCTGGAGCTAGTGCGGGAGCTCACTCCACACGCAGGGCTAGGGATTCGAACCTCCGAACTTGCGATCTTCTAATCCACAAGCCTGGCGTCTTACCCGCTGAGCCACCACGCCCCTTGAGCCACCACGCCCCTGATAATGGTAAGCATGGTAAGCACCATGCTTACATGCATGGTGTAATGTAATGGTAAGCATGGTAAGCACCATGCTTACATGCCATCAAATCTGGAGAACACAGAGTGGACAGCCCCCAAATCTGGAGAACACAGAGGTTTACAAAACAATTGTCAAAAACATAATTACAGTTATGGAATCAATATAAATCCCAACACAAACATTAAAATCAGACAATCAGTTGCATCAGCCCTATCTGTGTAAGGCAGCTAGCTCTATAAAAAGTTCCATCTTGACAGTCTTATGAAACAACACCAGGGTAGATGCAGTTTGGACCTCCAGGAGGAGACTGTTCCATAGGGACCATGGAAAAGTTTTGCTTCCAGGTCCTCCCCCCTCTTTTATACAGGATCCAAAAAGCATCCCCACCCAGGTCAAGCACACAGGATGGCCAATTTGTCGCAGAGGAGATGGTCCTGGAGATACCTAGGGGCCAAGCCATGTTGGGCTTTATAGTTAAAACCAGTACCTTTAATTGTACCCAGGAACCTCATCCTGTTACGTTGATGATGGCTGAAGTAGCTCTCAGCCACCAATATGTGAGCTGCTGCATTTTGTACCAACTGCAGTTTCTGAGTTGTCTTGAAAGGCAGCCCTTTGTAAAGCTCATTGGAGTAGCAATGAGGCCAAGAGACGGAGTGCAGTTGCCAAGGCCTCTTACCTCTGGGCCACAGCTGGTATACCAGCCAGAGCTAAACCAAGGCCCTTCTGGCTACAGACTCCTAGCAGGAGTCTGAAGCAGACAGAGAACCAGATAGTTTCAGGACAAACAGGAACTCCTTCTTTGGATTCAATTTCAGCCTGCTTTCTCCCACCCAGACCTCCGCAGCCTAGCTAGGACTTACACAGTATTTGCAGGCTACCTAGTATTTACCTTTAAATTGTTCAAAACCAGATAATTAAATGGGGTCTGAGTATAAATCATGCCCTGTATGTGTACAAGAAGAGGCAATATTTAGGAGAAAAAAACATTTAGCTAAAAATGGTTGTGAAGACAAGGCTATTATTTAAATTGCTTATGCTTCCTTCATTCTAATAATTTAAATTCTTACACTCAGCTTCTAAAAGTGGTTCTAAGTTTAAAAATAGCACTACTCTGCAACTTTTGAGTAATGCAGTATTATTTATTTATTTATTTAATAATAAATAAAAATTATTTATTTATTTAATTTTTATCCCGCCTTTATTGTTTTTATAAATAACCCAAGGCAGCAAACATACCTAATACCGAATACATTATACATATATTCCCATTATTAATAGAATTGCTTTCTTATATATATGTTATAAACCTGTAAATTCCTCTCTCCAAATGACATTTAGCTACAAAGTGTAGCAGATTTATTTTCACCTGCTTTATAAGGAATTAGTATTTTATAGTATTAGGTGCTCAATACCTTTAAGTAAAATACTGCATTTCTTTTTTCTCCTTGGTCAATGTTAAAAATAAACAACAAATTAAAAACTTTCAAATAAAAACTTGGTTTATTGGACAATTTTCCCTAGAGAGTTATATAGATAATAGATTTAGCTCCACTTCATCCACTCTACAAATGTAGTAACCCCAAATTTTGTAATTTGGTTTCATATAATACAATCTGAAAAGGAAACATCAGTCAGCACCCAGAATTTCATTGACAGATGTTCTTTCATTTCAGCCTCTGAGAATGCAGCTGTAACCATTGTCATTGTAACCAGTGTCACCACACAGTAGCATTTGTTAATTTGGTGCTTGTTGCTGACTAATTAAATACATAATGAAGTGGGCATTTTTGACATGTTACCTTGTCCAATTCATATGCATGTGCTTTTCAAAAAGTCCTGAATATCAGTAATTCCCTTTATACAGAGGAAGCTGAGTCCACATAGAGAAGTATGTAGGATAGCAATATTTGGCTGTAGCACTTACAAATAGATTAAAAGAGAGCCAGTTTGGTCTAGTAGTTAAGGCAACGGGCTAGAAACCAGGAGACTGTGAGTTCTAGTCCCGCCTTAGGCCTGAAAGCCGGCTGGGTGACCTTGGGCCAGTCACGCTCTCTCAGCCCAACTCACCTCACAGGGTGGTGGTTGTGGGTAAAATAGGAGGAGGAAGGAGTATTAGGTATGCTCGCCGCCTTGAGTTATTTATAAAATTAATAAAGGCGGGATAAAAATTAAATAAATAAAAACAGATTTGCGTTATAGCAGGGCCACCTTGTAGCACTGATTTCTGTGGCAAATAGAACAGGAAGATCTTAGGAAACAGTCTTGTAGAAAAGAGCTAATGGTCAGATGCCAGAAAAATATAGCCAGGAACCAGACAATATGAAGGAGGTTTGGGGTTGCATCTGGTTAACAGCATGCCTTTGTGCCAGCTGCTGCTCATTTGAAAGTGAGTGGAGTTTAGAATTCAGTGTAAGTATTTTTCTTGTTCAAAATACCACTAGTTAAGCCCAAGGCCTCGGATGGAACTGAAGTGGATCTTTAGATCCCACCACTCTATTTATTAAGACTGAAATACATCTGCTCTTTATTTGTACATAGTCTACCTAACCTTTTCTCCAGAAAAAGTTTATGTTTTCACCCCTTCTAATATGAAACAGCCTATTTGTTTTAATACTCTTTCCCCAAATTAATCTTATTGTATACTGTATGTCTTGCTTTGACATTCTAATCCAAGATTGCTTAACTATACTTACTACTCACGTTACATTAATTTTATGGGTGGATCTAGATTGACAAAAGGTGCCATCCAATTTACGAGCATCCCTGTTTCCAGGGTTGGCCACTTTACAAGGCTAGTTGCTGATTTTTTTTAATGTGTTTGTAAATGTTTACTGCAGGAACATTTAATAGGTGGAGATGGGAGAAGATTGAGCATTCATCACTGCCATAAATTTCCACAAGTGAGCCTGTGACAGATTGAGAAAATATTATTTAAATAGTAAGTGACAAATAATGGTGTGAGGGAAGGAAAAGATTAGAAAACAAGCAAGCTATCTGTCCCATGCCGATATTGTCTTTAGGTGAAGCAATAGGAAGAGTGAAAAGAGGGCTCTGACTAAACAGGGGAACTGCATATTTATGTGTATCCTTAAAACCGTTTTTTGATTATGAAAGATGTTTGCTGAGAAGTGATCAGATGTTGGAAAAAAGTAAGTTTGGCATGAATTTAGCAAATTTGAAGAGATGCAGTTAGCCAGGTCCTTCTTTCGCACCGGCGGGGTGTAAACGGAGACCCTGCATGAACGGAGGCCCTGGCCAGCATGCAAGAGAAGCCCCGGCTGCACTCACACAAAAGAAGGTGGTGCGAAAGAAGGCCCCGGCCAGTACAGTAGTGGTGCACGGTGTGGCGGGCATGGCGGCGACAGGCATGGCCGGGCATCGGGCAGCTGGTGGCAGCAGGTAGGTGGGCAGCCAAAAGACAGTTGTAAATATGGGTGGGCCTGAGTGGGCTCCAATTTTGTTCACGTGACCACAGGGGCACTGCAATGGCCTGAATTTCAAGGACCAGTAGTAAGTCCCTTCGTTCAGCACCAACGTAACTTCTAATGGTCACTGAACGAATGGACATTAAGTGAGGACTACCTGTAATATATCATGAATATGATAGATGCCAATATTTTCATAGTAGATTGAAATAAAACAGTAGTAATAAATCTTTTTTTAAACAAAATGTATACAAATTTCTAATAGAAATATGTTTAGGATACTGTACTCTATATTAATTTTCATTTTAAAACACAAGATGTTAACTAGCTTGAATCCAAACCATTAGTCCTTTTTCTACATGAAATAATTTATATTTATTGTGACCAGCTTGTTTTGAATGCTAGTTATAAAGATATACAAAGGAAAAATGTATCTACAAGGAAATTTTAATCCCTCTTTCCAACAAGCCTTGGAGTAGTAAAGGATTCCCCATTGCTTAAAAATTCAGTTTTACCATGACATACGGTAACTTAATCGGTTTTGACAATGTAAAACTACTTTACAGTGTGACAAACAATCTTGGTGGGGAAAGATATTTTCTAATTTCTGCCTTCTTAAAGGCTGAGGCAGTCCTTTATAAGGAGACAACCCTAACCCTAAACTGACGTAATTAAATTTTATATTCAATAGGCCAAATGTAGACCAAAAATTAACTAATTTGACTTTCTAGCTAGGCATGGGAGAGGTCAAGTCTTAACACAGGTAGGGCTATCTCTTTTGTTTATTTTGTATAAAATTCATTTATAGGAAAGAAGCCAGAATATTTTGTAAAAAATTATCAGATATACTGTAGCTGACAGTTACTAAAGGGTAGGGTGTGTTTGGTTTTTGGTTTTGGTTTTTTGTATTTAAAAAATATCCATCTGAGGTGAGAATGTGGCAGTGTCTGGACATTAAAATAAAATCATAATTTTAAACCCTAAATTTTTATCTCAGATGTTCCGTTCTTTTTACTGGAACAACTGGGAAGATATGTTTCCACTTCAGTTTTAGATGAATTGCAGTTAGCATTACATCTGTGCCTAAACTGTGGTTAATTTTGGGAATATTCTTTGTTGAGCCAGCGTTATAACCCATCATTTGAAGGTTGCTCGTTCTGTGCAGACTATAATTAAAATTAACCATTGAATATAATGATATAATGAGTTCTTGCTAATTAAAGCAGAAACAAATGCTTTCAAACTCATCACAGAAGACAGAACATAGTCTCCAATTTATTAAGCATCACCTGCTTCCTAGTGAATTTGGACAATGTGTTCTGATTGACAGATAAATCTCCACTTTATTGTACTTAATATTTCTGGAATACATACCGTTATGCATCATGAACATAATAGGGATTAATTATGCTATTGAGAAAGTGGCCTTGGGATCATTTTTTTTTTTTTTTGCTTAGATTTTCAAAAGCTAGTATACTTTTAAAAATCAAATCAAAAATAAAACTCTGGTGTAAAAGAAAATAAGATTTAAATGTTATTGAGACTCCAGTCCAAGTGAGGATTAAGGGCACATCAGTCAATTAATTTTGGAGAAATAAGGTATTTTTTGTAGACCATGACAAAGAAGAACCATTAATCCACAAAGAGTTGGAACCAAAGAGTTGCTTTGGGCTACATTTTAACATAAAACGGACTAATTGAAAAAAGAAATCTTGAAAACAAACAAGATTAAATAGTTCCTTTCACTTTAGGGTTAATTACTGTATATCCTCTAGTATTATATTACGATCTAGTTTATTGAGTTTTTATTTATTAGACTTGAAACTGCTTTTATCTTGTATGCTTTTGAAATGTTAGCATTTTCAAGAATAATAGTAAAACAAATTATTAACTTCTAAAACAGGGTTCTCCAAAGTGGTCAATATCAACCCCCATGGGTCGATGGGACTATCCAAGGGGTCGATGTTATTATTATCATTACTATTAGTAGTATTTGTAGTACTATTAGTTAAAGTAGTATTTATTAAATACTTTTCATATAATGTTTGTTGATGAACAAAGATTGTCAATGAACAATCTGAAACTTCATGAAGGGGTCGCAGAGCTGAAGAGTTTGGGGACCCCATTCTAAAATGTAATAAAGGTTCTAATTCTCTGAATTACCATGTGAGCATTGTTAAGAAATTGGGTAACATCATTTTATATATCCATATAAAGTCTTGGAGCTAGTATGAATTTAATGTCATGGTACCTTTTGGAGGGATTCCAATTATGTTTGAATAGCAGTGAAATTTCAGAGTGAAATTATAACAGGTGTAGCCTATTCTCAGCTTTAATAAATCTCAAAGGAAACCTGTGTAGATAGGAACAGATTTTTTTTAAGCCTCAATACACAAAGTGTAGAAACTTTCCTATTCAGATATCAACATTTTAAAGAAATGGGAGAGAAAACTTAACGTGCTATGAGAGGACTTTATGTAATATTATTTTTAATAATGGGATGTATCGTTTTCCATTTGCACTTATGTTGCATTTACATTTTTTATTCAGACTTTGCTTTCTATAAATTATAAAAGAGCATATCTAAAATGTGGTTATTTCATAGGATTTCATATATAATTAATTTTATCCTAGGCTTGATTTTAACGACTGTTCTATTTTGCATTAATTTTGCTTAGTAAATCCTTATTGGCAGAATTTGCATCTTAAGAATGTCCCTTTATGTGTAACATCTTGTTCCTACCTTTCAGTGATGTGGGAGAGGTCCACAGGAAACTAACAACCCTTGTCAATTCTTAGAGGGCTCTTCTTTCAATCCTCTGGATTTACAGTGGCTTTTGAGAGGCACTTAGGAAGGCTGAATTGAAGATCACTTTTTTCTACTCGTCCTAAGGTTTCAGTCTCCCCCTCCCCATAAAGCTGTGTTGAATCATATGCTGCCTACGGAATGATGCGTCTGTCTTCTGAGTCAATGTCTGCAGGCATTATTTCTCCTCCTCCTCCTCCTCCTCCTCCTCCTCCTCCTCTTCTAATTTATCTATTAAAACATTTAATTTTTTTTAATCTGTTCAATTGTGTCCAGTTCTTGGAGACTGCCTGGACAAGTCCTTGTTTTCTTGGCAGGTTTTTCAAAAGTGGTTTGCCATTGCCTTCTTCCTAGGGGTGAGAGAAAGTGACTGGCCCAAGGTTCCCCAACTGGCTTTGTGCCCAAGGCAGGACTAGAACTCATGGTCTCCCGGTTTCTAGCCTGGTGCCTTAGCCACTACACCAAACTGGCTCTCATAAAAAAAAACATTTAATAGAACAGAATAAATAGCTACATAAAAGAAAAAAAGACCCCCCCCACACACCCTCCTCCAGCCTCTTTGCGCTCACGCTGCACTGGCCACTCGCGCACCCTTGCACACTCCCTGACCCTCACCGCATCACCCTCGCACTCTCACGCATCCTCCCTGACCCGTGCTGCGCCTCCCTTGCACTCACACACCCAACCCATGCCGTGCCTCTTGCACACCCTTGAACAATCTCCCCAACCTGCGCCACAACTCTTGCGCACTCCTCACCCCCTCATGCACCCTCCCGACCCACACCACGCCTGTCATGCACTCCCTCGCACAACTTCCCCGACCCGCGACGTGCCTCTTGGACACCCCCTCGCACCCTCGCTTACCCATTCCATCCCTCCCTTGAGCCTTGCGCACCCCCCCACCCTCCTGTGCACCCCCTCTCTCCCACCACCTGGCAGCAGCCACTTGCTTGCCAGCCTGGGACTTGCAACTTCGTGCCGGCTTCCCCACTGAGTTTGATTGTGGGAAGCCAGCAGAAGTTGCCTCACCTAACGATCGTGGGATTCAGTTAACAACGGCAACCAGGACTGCAGGGATTGCCATTGCTAAGCAATGCTGTTGCACTTTACGACCGCATCGCTTAGAAACAGAAATTCCGGGCCCAATTGCTGTTGTAAATCGAAGACTACCTTTATTGTATCTAAGAACTAAGCGTTTGGGGCCCATTTCTTATTTATCACAGAGGCTCAAACTTCTTGAATCCAAGAAAAAATATTTGTTGTATATTTTGGTTCCTGTAGTAACCAATTCTCTCAAATTAAATACACTTCTTTGCCAGTATAAACTATAAGTACTATGAAACACTGGCATACTCTTGAAATTAAAATGTTTATCCTCCCTATGTAGTCTCTGATATGATCTTAAAGCAAATGTAGTGACTCCACGGAGAGAGAACCCTATTACCATATTTAGATTTTAAAAATACTGGCTTTCTTGCTGTTATAGAAAGATGAAACATTTGTGCAGTCGTGTCCGACTCTAGGGGCCGGTGCTCATCTCCGTTTGTTAGCCGAAGAGCCAGCGTTGTCCGAAGACGCTTCCGCGGTCATGTGGCCGGCATGACGCGCGCAGAACGCTGTTACCTACCCACCGAAGTGGTACCTATTAATCCACTTGCATTTGCATGCTTTCGAATTGCTAGGTTGGCAAGAGCTGGGGCTAGTGCGGGAGCTCACTCCGTCACACGGGGCTAGGGATTCGAACCTCTGGACTTGTGATCTTCTGATCGACAAGCCTGGCATCTTACCTGCTGAGCCACCACGCCCCTCATGTTGATTAGGCAGGGCTAAACTGCCTTGCTGGGCTGAAACTTCCAGGAGCAGCCATCACTCTCCTGGTTGCTAGTGGATCAGTTTTTCCACCTTCTCTAAAGTTTTCTATTAAAGCCAAGTGTTTCCTTCATTCCAGTTGCTTCAAAAAAAAAGATTGTATCATCATGGAGCCAAATCAGAGTGACGGTGATTCTCTCTCTGGGGAAAATGAGAGGAAGGCTGTACATAATGGCTGCTGGTGTGATAATTGTTGTTCCACAAAACAGGTGGTGGTAGCAGCAGGATGAATTATGATGGTTTTATGAAACATTACTTCCCCTCCAGAACATCTACTCCTAAATGAAAATATTTTAATCAACTAAGCCTAGGAATATGCAACTCATCTTATCCTCCCTTTATCTTCTTCTCTCCTTCTCTAGATTCTTCCTATGTCAAATATTAGCTTTTATGCTTCAGATAATATACAAATGATACATTGTAGGCTTCTCAGGCAGAGAATTATTTCTTTGTTTTTTTCAATTTTTAAGAATGGTATATACAGTACATCACTGCAATCCATAATAACTAATAAATTACTTTCTTTAATTCCATTGGGTTTACCAAAACATCTTTTGGGCATGCAATTTTATTTTTGATCCTGTGTTTATTGAGGGGCATTCCTGTTTGTGGCTCTGTATATGTTTGTTGTTTATTCGTTCAGTCGTTTCCGACTCTTCGTGACTTCGTGGACCAGTCCACGCCAGAGCTTTCTGTCGGCCGTCACCATCCCCAGCTCCCCAATGGTTGAGTCCGTCACCTCCAGAATACCATCCATCCATCTTGCCCTTGGTCGGCCCCTCTTCCTTTTGCCTTCCACTTTCCCTAGCATCAGCTTCTTCTCCAGGGTATCCTGTCTTCTCATTATGTGGCCAAAGTACTTCAGTTTTGCCTTTAATATCATTCCCTCAAGTGAGCAGTCTGGCTTTATTTCCTGGAGTATGGACTGGTTTGATCTTCTTGCAGTCCAAGGCACTCTCAGAATTTTCCTCCAACACCACAGTTCAAAAGCATCTATCTTCCTTCGCTCAGCCTTCCTTATGGTCCAGCTCTCGCAGCCATAGGTTACTACAGGGAATACCATTGCTTTAACTATGCGGACCTTTGTTGTCAGTGTGATGTCTCTGCTCTTAACTATTTTATCAAGATTTGCCATTGCTCTCCTCCCAAGAAGTAGACGTCTTCTGATTTCCTGGCTGCAGTCAGCGTCTGCAGTAATCTTTGCGCCTAGAAATACAAAGTCTGTCACTGCCTCCACTTTTTCTCCCTCTATTTGCCAGTCATCAATCAAGCTCGTTGCCATAATCTTGGTTTTTTTGAGGTTTAACTGCAACCCAGCTTTTGCCCTTTCTTCTTTCACCTTCGTCATAAGGCTCCTCAACTCCTCCTCGCTTTCAGCCATCAAAGTGGTATCATCTGCATATCTGAGATTGTTAATATTTCTTCCAGCGATTTTAACTCCAGCCTTGGATTCCTCAAGCCCAGCATGTCGCATGATGTGTTCTGCGTACAGGTTGAATAGGTAGGGTGAGAGTATACAACCCTGCCGTACTCCTTTCCCAATCTTAAACCAGTCCGTTGTTCCGTGCTCTGTTCTTACCGTTGCTACTTGGTCGTTATACAGATTCCTCAGGAGGCAGACAAGATGACTTGGTATCCCCATACCACCAAGAACTTGCCACAATTTGTTATGATCCACACAGTCAAAGGCTTTAGAATAGTCAATAAAACAGAAATAGATGTTTTTCTGAAATTCCCTGGCTTTCTCCATTATCCAGCGGATATTGGCAATTTGGTCTCTAGTTCCTCTGCCTTTTCTAAACCCAGCTTGTACATCTGGCAATTCTCGCTCCATGAATTCCTGGAGTCTACCTTGCAAGATCTTGAGCATTACCTTACTGGCATGTGAAATAAGTGCCACTGTTCGATAGTTTGAACATTCTTTAGTGCTTCCCTTTTTTGGTATGGGGATATAAGTTGATTATTTCCAATCTGATGGCCATTCTTGTGTTTTCCAAATTTGCTGGCATATGGCATGCATCACCTTGACAGCATCATCTTGCAAGATTTTAAACAGTTCAGCTGGGATACCATCGTCTCCTGCTGCCTTGTTATTAGCAATGCTTCTTAAGGCCCATTCAACCTCACTCTTCAGGATGTCTGGCTCTAACTCACTGACCACACCGTCAAAGCTATCTCCAATATTATTATCCTTCCTATACAGATCTTCCGTATATTCTTGCCACCTTTTCTTGATCTCTTCTGCTTCTGTTAGGTCCTTACCATCTTTGTTTTTGATCATACCCATTTTTGCCTGGAATTTACCTCCGATGTTTCTAATTTTCTGGAAGAGGTCTCTTGTCCTTCCTATTCTATTGTCTTCTTCCACTTCCGCACATTGCTTGTTTAAAAATAATTCCTTATCTCTTCTGGCTAACCTCTGGAATTTTGCATTTAATTGGGCATATCTCCCCCTATCACTGTTGCCTTTTGCTTTCCTTCTTTCTTGGGCTACTTCCAGTGTTTCAGCAGACAGCCATCTTGCCTTCTTGGTTTTCTTTTTCTTTGGGACGTTTTTTGTTGCCGCCTCCTGAACAATGTTGCGAACTTCTGTCCATAGTTCTTCTGGGACCCTATCTACTAAATCTAGTCCCTTAAATCTATTCTTCACCTCCACTGCATATTCCTTAGGAATATTAGTGAGCTCATATCTAACTGATCTGTGGGTCTTCCCTATTCTCTTTAGTCTGATTCTAAATTTTGCAATAAGAAGTTCGTGATCTGAACTACAGTCAGCTCCAGGTCTTGTTTTTACCGACTGTATAGATGTCCGCCACCTTTGGCTGCAAAGGTGTATATGTATATATGTATATATACATATATATATACTGTATATGTACCTTAGTGCAAAGAATCCATCAAAATTAAGTGGTGCATTATTTAACCCTTTTTTCAGGAAGCAATAGCACAGAAAGGCTTTAAAAAATCCTATAACCACCTTGTACTAAATAAGATAGAAGCTAAAGTTATAATTGCATACAGTAAATGACTTGAAGCTATTGTCACATACTTTTCAAAACTCAAGGAATTTAGCCCTTTTTTGCTTCCAAGTGGATCTGTGACAAAGGAAATCTCTCCTGCTTTCAGCCCACCTCCATTTACCCACAGATGCATTGGGCGTGGTGGCTCAGCAGGTAAGATGCCAGGCTTGTCGATCGGAAGATCGTAAGGTTCAAATCCCTAGCCCCGCATGATGGAGTGAGCTCCCGCACTAGCTTCAGCTCTTGCCAACCTAGCAATTTGAAAGCATGCAAATGCAAGTAGATGAATAGGTACCACTTCGGTGGGTAGGTAACAGCGTTCCGTGCATGTCATGCTGGCCACATGACCGTGGAAGCGTCTTCGGACAACGCTGGCTCTTCGGCTAACAAGCGGAGATGAGCACCAGCCCCTAGAGTCGGACACGACTGCACAAATGTGCAGGGGGAACCTTTACCTTTTTTATATGTACCTTAGTGCAAAGAATCCATCAAAATTGAGTGGTGCGTATCCCCTGGCACTGATTTACAACAACTACTCTATCACAGTTCATAGCTCATTTTTATCATCACATTTGCAGAATGTTCCCTTTTTTTTCTCTAAACTTTCTGCATTATTTCTGCCGATTGTAGCTAATCAACACACATCATCTCTCTTTTTGCATTGTCCAGAACTAGCTCAGGTAACATTCATATTCAAATCACAGTACCTTGTCTATTGAGACCACATCTTTAAAAATCCTGATTGATTTTTATCTACAGCATGGACCTCTTTCCCGGTTATAGTACGCATTCATAAGCTTATATTAAGTTCTCAAGTTGTGCCTTTAACAATTCCTTCCGGAGAGGATTATATGTCATAAGGCACTTTAAAAACTACCAAATGTCCCATGCACTTAGGACCCTTTAGTTACAAGGAGCCCAGCTACTGTCAACCCAACTTGGTGAATATTCAGAGATGATAAGTGTTGCAGTGTAACATCTGAAAAGCTCTAGTTCACAGCTTTCCAAACTCTGTGTCACAACACTATAGTGTGTCGCAACACACAGTCTGGTGTGTCGCCACACAACCCGGAAGCGGCAGTGGTGGTGTGTACAGCGGCAGCGGCGCGCCATCAGCGCTTCTGCG
>JALMGJ010000050.1:0-280000 GCA_023362775.1 Charina bottae | reverse complement strand
CGGAAACACCCCCTCCTGCAAGGATGCATTTACCATCGACTGGACCCAGCCACACGTCACCTCCCGAGCTGATTGCTCCAGCCAGGAGGGACATGGATCTAATTCGCACGTGGTGGCATTTACAGTCCGGAGGATCCTATCCACTTCCTCGGGACCAACAGGATCAAACCGTTCCCAGATAACAAGGTAAGTACGTTCCTCAGGCATCTCCCCAGACGATGTTCCACGCTTAGAGTCTAACTTAGAGCGAATCCGAGCGATTTTATCCTGCAGATGCCTGGAAAATTCCTCAGCCCGTCCCTGCAGGTGATTTTCTGAATCACCTTTCCCCAAAAGGGATAGGGTGATCCTGAACAGGGCCGCTGGGCGGCATTCTGCGGACGCAATAAGAGCGGAGAAATACTGACGTTTCGCCGCTCTTACCGCCACAAGGTAGGCCTTAATCGCGGCTCTAGCTTGTGTTCGGTCGGGTTCAGTCTTTGTCTTCCTCCAGCGGCGCTCTAGGCGTCTCTTAATCCTCTTCAGGACCCTTAACTCCTCCGTGAACCACGGGGAGTATCGGGTTCGATGGGACAAGAGAGGCCGCACAGGCGCGATCCTGTCCAAGGCCCCAGCCGCCTCCCTATTCCAGGTGGCAGCTAGGACCTCCGCTGGACCTGCTTTTGCCTGCAGTTACTAGATAACACTGCTTTTAAAGGCTTACTTCCCAGTATTTTATTACATATCAGTTGAATTCCAATTTATGTGTTTTGTTTTGTCTTGTTTTGTCTTGTGGCCAAAGAGAGTACCTAGAATTGAGTGGCTTTTATTCCAAGGGCTGTATTCCAAAAGTGGCCAATAAAATAGAGCTAGGTTCAATTCAATTTGATTTGGTTTAATTTAATTTAAATAAATTATATTAAATGCAATAAATATGATTATTTCCATTATATTTAATAATTTCCCCTTACTGTCACATTAAAAGCTACAACATGGGGTCACTTTTTGGAAGTGTCACTCTCAGTGCTCTCAGTGGCTTCTTAAATGATGAGAAGTGCTTTTCGTGTTATTTGCTCTGAAACAGGGATTTTCTAACTATGTTAGGAGTAATTCTGGATTTTTTTCTGAAGCTTATTGATCAGTGAGATCAGATAAACTTTCCAGTTCCTCAGAAGTACACAAATGTCTGGTCTAAGACTCATAAACCTGGTTCCTACATAATGGTGAACCCTAACAAGGCTTGCTGGGGTTCAACTTACGTGGAAACCCACACTTAACAGCTAACAAAATATGTGACCTTTAATCAGGACTAAGGCCGAGTAGGCACTGGCATAGGTACCAATGCCGCCTCTTCTCCAAATCATTCTAAAAATGAAAATCTTTGCATCTGAGGGAGGTGGCACCATCAGCCAGTGTGGTCTAGGGGTGCCATATACCCTTGGGCCAGCACTGTCTTTAGTATGCTCCAGAATCTTCTATAGAGGGCAAAATTCATGGAATTCTGAGGGGTATTTCCTTGGGGGAACTCAAAGGATCCTTAACACAGAAATCACAAGTGCAAAGTGTCATGAAAGTACAACGCTTGAAAACACTTAGCATGGAATTGCTATGCCTGCTTTACTCCCAGTTTATAGAAGGTCTGCATAACGTCATCATCCCTTTTTGATCTTTTCCATTTTCCCAGTGAAGTTCAGCCTTTTTTCTTCTTGTATAAAGACTCAGGAGGGTCACCTAATTCCACAAATGGTTTGCCTTAGCAGTATTCCATTTTTTCCAAGAAGCTTGGTTTGGCAAGAGAGATTGTTCAGGAGAGGGCTTCTGAACAAGCCCATCAGTGCACATTCATAGGGATCTTTGCAATGCTACCATTTTATAAATATTTCCCCCAAGTTAATTGTTTTATTGCATTATAAAATGTGAATAATATATTATGAAATACTGATGATAGCTGAGTACAGTGGTGTTTATACAGTAGAAACTAGAAATTGTTAACATGATGATTTAGATCAGGGCTTTCCAAAGTTTTCCCGCGGCGACACACCAACCGCCGTTGGTGTGTCGCCGCGGGAAAACCCGGAAGTGCCGCCGTTGCGGCAGCGCGCAAAAACCCGGAAGCGCTGCGCCGCCGTTGGTGTGTTGCCGCGGGAAAACCCGGAAGCGCTGATGATGATCAGCGCTTCCGGGTTGTGTGGCGACACACTTTTGTGTCACGACACACAGTTTGGAAAGCTCGGATTTAGATAAATTGAACCTTTAAAGATGAGGGAGGGAAAAGGAGGTTATATCAACGTGAAATATAAGTTCTAAAATGTTAATGAACATAAGGTTGCTTAAATTGTGCAATTAATGCTAAGTATAACATTGATAAACAGTTGCAAAATTCACTGAATTATTTTATAATATGAGAAAAGTTTTGAACTTGGAGTTTAATACTTAATGCTAAGGTCCCCACTGTACTGTTATTTATAGTTATTTATAAATGTTTAAAAAAGAGGAAAGAGAAAGAGAAAAAAATCATGATTCATGGTTTTCTAAATTGATCTTTTAATCAGAAGTAAAAATTTCTTGGGTCTTTTAAAAAATTGAAATGTTGTATGCTGAACTTTTTCCCTCATTAACTATTTTAAACCTACACTGTCAATGCAAAGCAATAAACAATGTTCTTCTTAAGTATATTGGCATAATGAACAATCATGCTTAAATGACTGAGCATTGATACTAAAACAAATTACTTTTACATTTAAGAATCCTCCAGTGTCTTTTATCCCAAATGGCTGCTTATATTAAACGGATGTTTTCCTTTCCAATCCACAGAAGCCATATTACCCCCTCAGGCTTGATACAGATAACAAGTGCAATAACTGTAAACGTATGGAAAGTCAGTTGAAATCCTGCTTGTAAATTACTGCAGTGATCTGTTAACACCAGTCCAGACTAGTTACATAGTCCTCAAAATATTTAGTAAATTCAAGACAGTGTCACAAGATGGCAGTAAAACACATATTTTAGTGAAAGAATAAACATGTAAAGGAATGCATTTTTAAATGATTTTGAAGTATCCTTTTCTCATCTCAATACAGAAGGCCTTATGTCATAAACAGACTCAAGAGCCTAATAGATTCAGCTCCCTTTTCCATCTGTAATGTAGCTATTAAAAGGCAAACCTTCAAACAGAAATAGAGGGGGGGGAAATGTTTCCACTTGAAAATGGGACCAAATGGATTATGCAGGAAGTACATTTCAAAGACATTTTTGGAGCTCATGTGGCATGTATTTTGTTTTGCCAGGTGAGTTCATTTTCCATTTTAACTCTCTCCAAAGAAAAGAGAACACTGATGGTTAATATCAGTATTCACTCTTTTTGTAAAGTAATACCTTTATGTCTGCAATATGCTGCACTGGTTTTCAGGGACTAACAATGAACAACAGCAGCAACAGTTTGAAATGCAGATGAGTGTTGCAAAAAAGCAGCCTTTCTGTTCCTGTCTTGATGATAAACATTTCATTTTGTTTCCATTTGAAACCGTTTTGCATTTGCAATATATTAAGCTTGTTTTGCAACACCCTGGGAGTTCAGTGAGTTGCAGTGCTTTAGTATTTTAGTATCCATTTAATATCGTTAGATTTCACCAAGGCTACTATTGCTCAACTTCTTATGTGGTTCACCAGGCTGCATAAGACAGAAACTATGTTGCCACAAATCCTTTCCTGAAAAAAGAGGGGGGAAAATCCCAATTTCTGCTTTCCTTAATTGTGTTTTTATGAGTTCTGCATAATCAATAACTATTGCTTCTTCAGCACTTACAATCCAGGTTTTCAGTAGAGATATATAGTATACAGGTAGTCCTCGACTTATGGCGGCAATTGGGACCGGAATTTCTGTTGCTAAGTGATGTGGTCATAAAGCGAGACCTCATCGCTTAGCAATGGCAGTCCCTGCACTCCCACCTGAGATTCAAGGGATCCCTTCCCTTTTAACATTCCAGAAGGCCATGAAGACTGGCTCTTCCCCCAAGCGTTGGGCTAGGATGGAATTTGAGCTGGGAGTATTTGGTTTGACACCTGGTGGGAAGGGTGGTTTTGTTTTTATTCCTGTTTTTATCAATAGTTGTGACCTGCCTAAAATAATTATATGAGATAGGCAGCCATATAATTTCGGGAAGGGAGGGAGGGAGGGAGGGAGGGAGGGAGGGAGGGAGGGAGAGAGAGAGAGAGAAAGAAAGAAAAAAGAAAGAAAGAAAGAAAGAAAGAAAGAAAGAAAGAAAGAAAGAAAGAAAGAAAGAGGAAGGAAGGAAGGAAGGAAGGAAGGAAGGAAGGAAGGAAGGAAGGAAGGAAGGAAGGAGAGAGAGAGAGAAAGAGAAAGAAAGAAAGAAAGAAAGAAAGAAAGAAAGAAAGAAAGAAAGAAAGAAAGAAAGAAAGAAAGAAAAGCTCAGATTCAGTCAACTCTGACTTGCCCCTGAGGGTAATTTTCCCCTCATACAATTATAGGCAGGGGAGGGGCCAAGGAAATAAACTTGTGTATGTGTGTGTATATTTTACCCCTTGTCGTAGTGCTTTAAATATGGGAGAGCTAAGAATAGGACAGCTAGATCTACATTGCCTGGTTTTCTTGGAGTCTTACTTTAGGCTAGTACCCGCTGGACAGGAGTGACAAAGGGGAGGGTGGCAACGAGTAAAGATTTATTTATTTGTTCTATAAGTAGTTACTGCCCTCCTGTCTGGTGCACAGAGTGTTTAATTTTGGAGATTAGAATTGCAGTAATAGACCTACCAGGTTAAGTTCATTAGAAACATCTAAAAGTATATCTCAGAGGCATTCTCTAGTTTGCAATAAGCGGAAAGTGTAATTCACAGGATGGCATCTCCTGGGTTGGATCTGTCCTTGGGCTGTTCTAACCCTTCTGCCTGAAGCAAATATATTTGTTTTAACTGGTTGTTTTATTCTGTGGCTTGAATCATGTCAACTGGATTTCTATTTTCTTAGTGGAAACGTTTCACTCCTTATCCAAGGAGCTTCTTCAGTCTGAGTAAAGTTAGTAAGGGAATCCTTAAATATGTTAACATATTAACATATTTAAGGATTCCCTTACTAACTTTACTCAGACTGAAGAAGCTCCTTGGATAAGGAGTGAAACGTTTCCACTAAGAAAATAGAAATCCAGTTGACATGATTCAAGCCACAGACTGTTCCACCTGGATGACTGAGAACCTTCATAGACATATGGTTGTTTTATTGTACGCCACCCAGAGTCGTGCCTCTGAGATGGGCAATATAAATTGGATGGATGGATGGATGGATGGATGGATGATAGAGTGTTGGCTTTTTGCTGATTATTTGGTTATTATTTTGGAGATACCATAGAAGACAACAGTAGAAGTTCAGACATAAATAAGGTCAAAATAATGTACCAATTAATATCTCCTTTTAATTTTGAACACATCATTGAAGCAGCTATTTTCTCATCAGTGGATTAATCTCATTGGGAAGGGTTTGGGGTCAACATTATTAAGTAAAGAAGAATCTGTTATTAGAGAAGAAAATAAAATTGATGGCTGTCAGTGGGAAAGGTGTGGAATTATCAAGTTCTTTGAATTTGTTATGGCTAAACAAATAAAGTCAGGGGCGCGATGGCTCAGCGGTTAAGACACCAGGCTTGTCGATCGGAAGGTCGGCGGTTCGAGACCCAAGCGCCGCGTGACGGAGTGAGCTCCCGCACTCGCCCCAGCTCTTGCCAACCTAGCCATTCGAAAGCATGCAAATGCGAGTAGATAAATAGGTACCACTTCCATGGGATGGTAACAGTGTTCCGCGCGCGTCATGCCGGCCACATGACCACGGAAGCGTCTTCGGACAGCGCTGGCTCTCCAGCTAAGAAACGGAGATGAGCACCACCCCCTAGAATTGGACACGACTGTGCAGGGGAAAACCTTTACCTTTTTCAAACAAATAAAGATTTTGGAGTTTAAATTTATACTCCTTTTTAATTTGTTACATAGAATTACTTTTTCATATGCATGCTGTCATTTCATTTAGGCAAAATAATACATCCAACATTTTTACTGTATAAAAGATAGATAGGGAGGTAGATATCTTACAAATTATTAGGAAATCATCAGCTGGACCATTTTGTCTTGTCCATCCTTAGAAATCCAGATGATTTGAAGTCTTTATTCAGATGTAATTCATAATTGGAACAATAAATCATAACTTACTACAAGACAATATCATGACAAATTCATTGGCTTCATCTCCTGTTCCCTTTCTTCCCATGAGAGAAGATAATCTGAAATATTAATTGGCAGTTTGGGGCTAACCAAAGATTCATGTTTGGTCTGAATATAATTGCTTTGTGCAAACATTATAGACCACCCAAATGTGATCTGAGTTAGTATCATATCATAGTTTTATAGAAATTTCAAATTCCTCCACTTGTGTGTGAACGAGGTGAAAGAGCAGTCAGTCACACTGAGGAATGTTGTTATGCCTTAATGCAGCCAAAATATCCAGAAAGGGGAAATTAATTATTATAAGTAAACCCTTGGAAAAAATAGGCTACCTTCCCAATATCCGAACTCTCATTTTAAAAGTTGATAATTATAAAGCTCTTTATGGGTATAATGAAGAAGAATAAAACTAATAGGCTGTTTAAAAATGACTCTGTCAGTGCAATAATTTGAAATGATAGAATTGTATAAAATAGTAATTGTTTAAAAATAATGAAGATAAGCTGTAATATTTTACAGTTTATATGGTGGGCAATATTAGTATTTCTGCATACATATCTTTTTCAAATCTGTGATTAGACAAATGAGGAATAAATTAGACTGCAATTCTATACCCACTGAATAACCTCATTGGACTCAGTGAGATTTGTTTCACAGCGGACGTGAAGAAAAATGACACTCCAAAGGTGCCTTCTTTATATACTTATATGTAAACAGATGCCACTAACTTCAGTAAGCCTTATTTCTGAACTAATATGAATTAAGCTGAAACTGAGAAAGAACCACTGACATGATAGGGATTCTTATTCATAATTCTGGATTCTTACTATTGCAGTAAGGTAGTAAATATATAATCAGTGCTAGTAAATTTTAAAGAATCAGTATCTGGAACAAAATATGGAAATACCGGTTGAATCTACTTTGAAATCTAGGCATGGCAGCCTGGAATTTTTTTAATGAAGCTATTCCTATACATACAGTAGATTAGTTGGAATAAACGTTTGTTGTTTATTCGTTCAGTCGCTTCCAACTCTTCGTGACTTCATGGACCAGACCACGCCAGAGCTTCCTGTCGGCCGTCGCCATCCCCAGCTCCCCCACAGTCGAGTCCATCACCTCCAGAATATCATCCATTAGAATAAACTAAGGGAACCTTATTAAATTGTATGAATAAAGAACAGAGCTCTCTTACCAAAGAAGGAATTAATTGCTATTTTGTTGGCTGCAGCAGGATTTCAGTTGACTGTAGAATGGGGAAATGGTAGAAATGTATATATTCAGTGACATTTGAAAGTATTCTGGGATTGTGACATGTAGAAAGTCACTTATCAGATAAGCCAAGAAAAATTGCACAGCCAATACAGTTTCTGGTTTTGTTGCTGAAGATTTAAGTCATCAACAGAAACCTTTGCTTCAAGAGACAAACTTATGGAATGTTTAAAAGTCACCAAATCGTAGCTGTAAACATTTCAACTATTGGTGTATGAGTCACTGTTTTGCTTTTATTCTGGAATAATTCTTTCTTTGAACTATTTTTCCTCTGACAAACCATACAAACATTTAATGTCTTTCTTTAAATGTAACCAAGTAGCAAATTCTTGGTTAAGAAATAGACCACTTCAGGCTGATTTTATACCATTAACTGAAATCTCTGAAAGTAGTACAGGTAGTTATCTCTTAATGACCATTCGTTCAGCAACCGGTCAAAGTTACGACAGTGCTGAACGAGGATACTTACACCCAGTCTTTGAAGTTGCGGCCATCATAGTGTCCCCACGGTCATGTGATCACTATTCAGGTACTTGGCAACCAGCTTGCAATTACTACAGTCACAGCATCTCGCAGTCACATGTTCACCATTTGTGATCTTCACTGCCGGCTTCTGACAAGCAAAGTCAATGGGGAAGCCTACAGGAGGTCGCAAATAGCGATCATGTGACATTGCACCTAATGACTGCGTGGGATTCGCTTAATGACCGCAACTGGAATTGCTGTCATAAATCGGTCACATGATGTTGGGTTTTATGACTGCATCACTTAACAACTGATTTCCTGGTCCCAGTTACCATCGTTAACCGAGGACTACCTGTACTGTTTCTTAAAAACTATTGATGCTGATAGTAAACAGACCTTGTTTTAAATATATAAATAATAATAAATAATGAACATAGTTTAAAACATTGTAAATGCGCTCTCTCTCTCTTGCTCTCTCTCTCTCTCTCTCTCTCTCTCTCTCTCATCAAGATCATATAGTTCTGTGTCCCACACTCAAATCTGTGGCTTGAATTGGGAGGGAAAAAAATCAGTGATAGCCTCATTAGGAGGAGGAGGAGGAGGAGGAGGAGGAGGAGGAGGAGGAGGAGGATGTCAGAAGAGTGGCTACTTCGTATTAGTTCAGGAAAATCAGTGTAATACAATTCTATCATGCTATCAATTTTGTGGTAGTCAGGATAGTAAATCTGTGGCTTGAATCATGTCAACTGGATTTCTATTTTCTTAGTGGAAACGTTTCACTCCTTATCCAAGGAGCTTCTTCAGTCTGAGTAAAGTTAGTAAGGGAATCCTTAAATATGTTTCTAGGCTGGCTGTGTGACCTTGCACCTGGGGCTAGGTCATGGTTATTTTTGAGATGTTGTTTCTAAGTCCCTTTATCATCTAAAGGAGGATCGTTAAGATTACCCTGCTGCTGTTGAGCTTGTGAAATGGTCTTAATCTTCCTAGGCACAGAAGACAAAGCAGGAAGGAAGATAGGGGAAAGGTTATGCCTGAGGCCCCCACCTCTATTCAAGGAAGGATTTTCCAAGTTGGCATGAATGGATTCCTTGACCCCTCTCTCAAACCACCTATCTTCTCTGTCTAAAATGTGAACATTAATGTCCTCAAATGAATGTCCTTTTTCCTTTAGATGAAGATAAACTGCTGACTCTGGTCCTGTGGTGTTACTTCTCCTGTGTTGGGCCATCCTCCTGTACAAAGGTTGTTTGGTTTCTCCAATGTAGAGTTCAGAGCACTCCTCACTGCACTGGATTGCATACACTACATTGCTTTCCTTGTGTTTTGGAGTTTGATCTTTGGGGTGTACAAGCCTCTGTCTCAGTGTGTTGGTGGGTTTGAAATATACAGGTATGTGGTGTTTGCCAAATATCCGTTTTATCTTTTCAGACACGCCAGCCATGTAAGGAATGACCAGGTTCTTCCGTTTACTCTGAGTCTCAGCCCTATCTGTTGCTGTTTTAGGTCTGGTAGACTTAGATTTGGTGAAGGCAAACCAGACCTAAAACAGCAACAGATAGGGCTGAGACTCAGAGTAAACGGAAGAACCTGGTCATTCCTTACATGGCTGGCGTGTCTGAAAAGATAAAACGGATATTTGGCAAACACCACATACCTGTATATTTCAAACCCACCAACACACTGAGACAGAGGCTTGTACACCCCAAAGATCAAACTCCAAAACACAAGGAAAGCAATGTAGTGTATGCAATCCAGTGCAGTGAGGAGTGCTCTGAACTCTACATTGGAGAAACCAAACAACCTTTGTACAGGAGGATGGCCCAACACAGGAGAAGTAACACCACAGGACCAGAGTCAGCAGTTTATCTTCATCTAAAGGAAAAAGGACATTCATTTGAGGACATTAATGTTCACATTTTAGACAGAGAAGATAGGTGGTTTGAGAGAGGGGTCAAGGAATCCATTCATGCCAACTTGGAAAATCCTTCCTTGAATAGAGGTGGGGGCCTCAGGCATAACCTTTCCCCTATCTTCCTTCCTGCTTTGTCTTCTGTGCCTAGGAAGATTAAGACCATTTCACAAGCTCAACAGCAGCAGGGTAATCTTAACGATCCTCCTTTAGATGATAAAGGGACTTAGAAACAACATCTCAAAAATAACCATGACCTAGCCCCAGGTGCAAGGTCACACAGCCAGCCTAGAAACATATTTAAGGATTCCCTTACTAACTTCACTCAGACTGAAGAAGCTCCTTGGATAAGGAGTGAAACGTTTCCACTAAGAAAATAGAAATCCAGTTGACATGATTCAAGCCACAGACTGTTCCACCTGGATGACTGAGAACCTTCATAGACATATCAGGATAGTAAAGAATTCATGCCCCAGGAGATGAATATCTGGGCAGGAAAAAGATATTTTCATGACTGTAATGTGGGAAGAAAGATTAAAGCACACCTTAGGATTTGGGCTCTAGTTCCAGTCCTGCTAACCAAATAATGTACCTGATCCAATTAGTTCTAAATAGGATTTCAGCAGTTCTGGTTGCAGCATCTTACACTTTGTTGTAGTTTATTCGTTCAGTCACTTCTGACTCTTCATGACTTCATGGAACAGCCCACGCCAGAGCTTCCTGTTGGCTGTCGCCACCCCCAGCTCCCCCAAGGTCGAGTCCGTCACCTCCAGAATATCATCCATCCATCTTGCCCTTGGTCGGCCCCTCTTCCTTTTGCCTTCCACTTTCCCTAGCATCAGCATCTTCTCCAGGGCATCCTACATTATCTTCTTTAAAAAAAATAAAATAAAAACCGTAGTTTTTTATTTGTTTATTTATTTATTCGTTCATTCATTCATTTCAGTTTATTTAAATAAATAAATTATTTGTTTATTTAAATTTATTCACTGCCCAACTCCAGTGGACTATGAAAAAAAAAGTATAAAAACAGCTAAAAGCATTAAATCAATCAGGCAGCCCAAACTAATATGATCTAACAAACAACAAAACCAACAAAACGGGGGCCGCTGAACAAATAACAAACATCAACCCCTGGCCTGGGGCCAAAGCCAGGTTTCCAAAGCTTTTTGGAACCCCAGGAGAGAGGGCGCCATCCTTATCTCTGGGGGAGGCTGTTCCAGAGGTGGGGACCGACACAGAGAAGGCACGCTTCCTAGGTCCCACAGTGTTTAATGGAGGGGACCTGGAGTGCACCCACTCTGCTGGAACGTACTTGGCGGGCAGAAACAGTTGGAGACAAGCAATCTCTCGGGTATCCAGGCCCTATGTCATACGGGGCTTTATAGGTAATAAGTTCAGGCAAGGGAGGAAGGTAAATGCCAGAGAAGGTATTTAAAGCTGCGGAGATTTTGGGTGGTTATCTTTTTGTTGTTTTGTTGTTTGGTGGTGGTGGGTTTTGTTTGTTTTTGCAAAATGTAGTGATGATTTTGTGAAATTCCCATGGTAGAAATGTTCTTGAAACATATATTGAATGCATCAAAATATTTGCAAGGATGTTGTCTCTGTCCCTGTCCCCCCTCCCTCCGCCCCTTCTAGGATTTTGTCTTTCTGAAGCCATCCCTGTTTCCTTGATTTGGGCCACGTCCCACTTTGTAGAAAATGTTTGCCTTGGCTGCCAAATATTGGCTGTTTGTTGCTGCTCCTTGTTTTAGTACTAGAAGTAGTAAATAGCAGAGATGTGTTGAAAAAGTGAAATAGAGGGATGCATTCATAGGAATATTTGGCATTTGGTTTCCAGGCCTAGAATGAAAATGGTATAAACGTCTACCCACCAGACAAATGCCTGCGCAGAGGAATCTTTGGAACATCTCGGAGCCCGTCCGCCTTTAGTGCTTACTCATTTTTCCTGCGATTGTTAGAGTGCCCAATTTGGAGCTTCTGCCAGATGGTCCCCATTTCCTATTGCAGAGCTGTTGGCAGCAGCAATGGCTCTTGCAGCCAGCGCTGCCTAGAACTCTGGCTTTGCATTTTGCATTTGTGCTTCTTCCTTCTTCTGTTGCGACAGTCAGGCTCTTGGCCTGGCCAATCACTTCAGACATGAGGTAACTTTTTCCAAAGGGAGTTGAATGATATGGAAAAGTCATGCTGAATCATAAATGGGAATCATCTGTGGGCTTCATTGGAATCAGATTTATAACATTTCTTTCCAAAGAACTTAAACTACTTTATGAAGAGATCAGACTGAAAAGGGCTTAGAAATTTGAAAGCTCAATAGAAGTGCTGTTCGAGACGGATATTGCCTCATGATTGAGGCTTGATTGATTATTCTAAGGACAGCATCCACACCTATCTGGTTTTCTGATTTACTTGTGGAAAGTCTGCACAAGTGGTTTTCTCTAAAAATAATGTTCTGTGTACATTCCTTTGCACACACAACTCTTTTTCTCCACAAAATAATTTTTTTTCTATCAAAATTCACATGCAAGCTGGCTAGGAAATTCTGGGAGTTGAAGTCCACATGTCTTAAAGTTGCCAAGTTTGAGTGAATAGGTAGGTAGGTAGGTAGGTAGGTAGGTAGGTAGGTAGGTAGGTAGGTATAAGATAGATAGATAGATAGATAGATAGATAGATAGATAGACTGACTGACTGACTGACTGACTGACTGACTGACTGACTGACTGACTGACTGACTGACTGATTGATTGATTGATTGATTGATTGATTGATTTCAAGTCTGGTTTTTGACTCCTGGCAACTGCCTGGACAAGTCCCTGCAGTTTTCTTGGCAAGATTTTGGAAGTGGTTTGCCATTGCCTGCTTCCCCAGGGCTGTGAGGGAGTGACTGGCCCAAGATCACCCAGCTGGCTTTGTGCCTTAAGGTGGGACTAGAACTCACAGTCTCCCAGTTTCTAGCCTGATGCCTTAACCACTACACCAAACTGGCTCTCAAGTTTGAAAAACACTGGGCTAAATGGATCAATCTTGCAAAAAAATTAGAAAAATGCAGGTGGTACCTGAGCACCGAGACAATCAATGCCAGACTGATCCAGGAATAACGAGATTCACAGTACGGAAGGATATTTTATTTTATTTTTTAAAGTATGTCATATGGACACTTACAGTTCAGGGAGAAAGCTTTCCATTTTTATGGCTCAGACAGATTTATGTGGAATAAAGTGGCCTTTTAAGTGGTTTGATTCCAAGCCCTTAGGAATGTAAAGGCTATAACCAGTGCTGTGATTTCCACCCAAAAACAAACTGACTAGCAACTGATGTAAGAACAGCATTATTTGCTCTATTCTCTTAAAGCCAGTCAAAACACTAGCATATTTTGGACTAGTTGCAGTTTCTAAAAAACAACCCTATGTAAAATGTGTGGCTATAAAGCTAAGCCAGAAGTTGGCATTACTCTTATTTATTTGTTTGTTTATAACAATGTTTAGCTTTTCATTAAAAGAAATGTCAAAGTGAGCTGAAAATATATTTTATATTATGACATTTTATGTCCATCTTTTGAAATGGACATAATAAATTCAAATTTATTGAAATAATAAATAAATAAATTACGTCCCAATAACATCAGCCCGCCCCACCCGTGCATGCAGAGAGGGCATGCTTCGGACCCCCTCAACAAGAGAATTCCATCTAGCGGGGTCCAGGAGGCGTGCCTTCTCTGCGATAGCACCCACCCTATGGAATATCTTGCCCCTGGAGGTGAGGCGGGCACCCTCGCTCCTGGCCTTCAGGAAGTCTTTAAAGACCTGGCTCTGCCGCCTGGCCTGGGACAACGGAGGCGGTAGTGCCTCCTGGGGTTGGCTGGCCCCGTAGCAACATGATCTATGCTACGGTTCCCAATCCATCTTGGATTTTATTTATTTTATATTGATTGTGTTTTTTAGATATTTTCTATTTTGTATAGCTTTTAAATTTTTAATTATTGTAACCCGCCCAGAGTCCCTTGCATGGGAGATGGGCGGGGAATAAATTGAAATAAATAAATAAATAAATAAATAAATAAATAAATAAATAAATAAAAAATAAATTACTGTAAAGAACTTCTAATAGGGCTTCCCAATATTTAATTCATCCAAGCATTTTACCAGGCCAGGCTTACTTGGTTTTTGGAGTAATTCTTTGTAGAATTGTGCCCCTTATTTAGGTTTCAATCCATTAGAAATCCCAAATTAAAGGAAAGTAAAAAAAAATACAATCTCAGCAAAAACATGTTACTTTATTTTCTGAGTAGCTTACAGAAACCCCCAAAAATGAGAGTTTTGAGACAAGTTTTTTTTTTTTGAAAAAAACATACTTTGATGCATCTGATTATTTTCATCAAGAAGCTATAGGTTTACAAAGTAAATACTAGGCATACTGTATCTCTTACACAGATTGCTGGACAGTAATTTCATTTCCAGGTAAAACTGTAACATCTTTTCTGTTGGAGAAATGATGTGGTTTCGTTGTTATTAGAGCTCATAGGACTGCATTTGGATTTTGAAAAAGTATTCCTCAGCTTACCATTTTGTACTGTATTTGGATTAGAATTTTCTCGATAAAAAAGATTCCATCATACAGGAAACTGGTACATTAACAAGAAAGCTAGACTGGAAGAGGGACAGGAGTAGGTTGCATATTCATAAACAATTCATTGTGAGCATAACTTGCAATTTGGAGGTTGCCAATCCACCACCAATTTATCATTTCATCTATGAGTTATGAAGAAAACAGAACCATCTTAAGTATCATAAAGCAAAACAATAAGCCTGATCTGCCACCTCTTCCAAATATTTTCCTCTTGTGAAGGAATGGCTCCTATCTTTTTTTCTGACTGAGAATTTTATAGATTTCTGTCCCACGGTGACCAATTCTTTATACTCAGGAATGCTGAACTTCTACCATGCTGAGGATTGGACGTAGAGTTTGAATAGTGTGCTACAAATTCTACTCCCCAACTAGTAGGCGGGACCAAGACAAACCCAAGCATTTCAACATTTCATTTAAATGTAATTCAATGTAAACAAAATCAGATATAATTAATATGAAAACTCTTCAATTTTCCTCTTTTATCACATGAAAAAATTTCGTTTGCCCATAATTATGGGGGAAGGAGCCAAGGTTTTAAGGGCAAGATGCAGCCTGGAGTCTCCTCTTATGCCCCTCTTCCACAGCTGATAGGGCTAAATTAGTTCTGTTTTAGTACTGAACATATTTACATCTGGAGAATTCAAACCTAATTCTCCTTACATCTGTTCTATTTACAGAATGTCCTGTTGATCTGCCTCAGCGCAGTGGGAGTTAAAGCTTCAGTGGTACTCCCAAATATCAGTGATACCTTCTTTGCCAGACTGAATTTAACAGACTGGGTTCTGTTATGAGTCCCTTACCAAAATTAAGTAGTTTCTTAATGAGCTAGTTTCCAAATTCAAGAGAAGGAACTAGCCAAGGAAACATTACCCAAGTTCTGGATCTATTAAGGTTCATACAGTATCATATCATTTAATGCTTTTGGATGCAAGCAGTTTTGTCCTGTTTAAATCCAGGTGCTTTTTCAAAGCATCTGCCAAGACCATTTTGTTAGCTACAAATATTGCAGTTTCAAGTATCCCTTTGTTCCTCCTCATGTTATAATTGAAGATTACAAAGCTTAAATCTTTATTTTGGTTTTGATCAGGAGAGAATTGTGCACATTCCACATGGAAAAGTAATGTCTAAGATTTCTTAAATGATTCTGGGAAGCTGACCACAGATATTTAGTGGGAGAGATGAATATGTATAGAAATATTAACTGATTTGGTTTGCAAGCTGCCATCAGAAGTGCATATCTTTGGCGACCATTGGAAAGTCTGCGTAAGTATATTCAAGAACCTGATCAGTCAATAGTAATTGCTGTATTCACCATTCCACTTCATGTGGACTTTTATTTGCTAAATACTGAAATGTTGCCTTCTTTTATGATGATGTTTAATAAGTTTGTTTATTAAGTTCCAGTTAGAGCATTCATTTTTAGTACTCAGTTTCGAGAAAGAGTTATAAACTTATCTCACGTTCATACTTTTTGTTCTGTACTGGGCAGAGTCTTCTTCCTTATTGAGTACTTGGATATGACAAGATGAATCATCCAGCGAGCATCAGAGGAAAAGAACTTGGGAAGATGGAAGCAAAACTTCCATCTCAATTAAGAGAATCCTAGAACCCAGATTCAAAGGTCAACGCACAGAATGGGGTCCCACACAGAAACAGGAAACAATATATCCTAGGACACAGGCAGCGTGCCAGTGAATAGACATTGTTCCAGCAACTAACTTTCTGAAACTGAGGGATTTATATCTGAATCTTCTGTGTCCCTCCTGGAGCATGTAATGTTCTGCTAATGATCTGGTGACTTCTACTCATAGGAAATATAACCTTTGCCTTTTTATATGAACATTGCATTGCCTAGCCAGCAATGGAACCAGTAGAATCTCCTGTTTACTCTCCCCTGAGATTCATATTTCTTTCAGAATTAAAAGTGAGAACCTGCAGGTACAAGAACTTACTTCTGACAGATTAGGTCAGGGCTTTCCAAAGTTTACTCGCGGTGACACACCAACGGCGGCGCACGAGAAAACCCAGAAGTGCCGCTGCTGTAGCAGCGCGCAAAAATCTGGAAGTGCTGCGGCGGCGCACAAAAACCCGGAAACCCCGCCGCTTTCATTTTTTGCCCGCCGCCACTGCGGCGCTTTCGGATTTTCACGCGCCGCAGCAGTGTCGTGTGCCGTGCGAAAACTCTGAAGCGCTGATGGCCCAGCGGCGCGCCATCAGCGCTTCCAGGTTTTGACGCAACACACCTGGGCCCCGCAGGCGACACACTTTTGTGTCGTGACACACAGTTTGGAAAGCTGTGGATTAGGTGTTCACTGCTCATCTCAGGGCTTCCAGAAATAGCTGGTTTCTTTTAGTTAAGAAATAGCTAAGAAAATTCAAGTTTTTGCTCTAATTAGAAGGCTTTTGGAGGAGCAGAGCAATATCCAGGTAATATTGAGGCTGTGTCTATATTAAATTCAGTTTGCTAAGGAAAATATGTTAATAATTTTATACTTGTGACCAGAGATGTAGTTATTGCTAGTATAAACTATGGATTGAAATTCCATTCCCTTGTTTCTTTATAAGATTCTTTAATAGGTCACAAACCATAGGAATGCTCAGTTATTCAAATTCCATATGCCCACCAGAATATTTATGGCAGCTCCCTTTCAATACCTTTCCCAAAGGAATTCTATCAGCTGCTTTTTAAAAACTTAAGCATTTTTAAGATTGAGTGGAGTTTGAATGCAATGAATGCTGAGATGAATGCTAATGTCAGGATTGCCTGAATGCGAATCCTACCACTACTAACAAGCATTGGAAATATGCGAGAAGATACGTGCCAGCCATGGAAAGAGTTTCAGCACTGGGAGGGAGAGCGCATTCCAGAGAGCGCTTGAGACTGTTAGAGACTGTCTTTTCCAGTTTCAAGGACACACACCTGCAAGAGGCAGAGAGGAGGGGGTTGGCTATGGAGTGGGAATTGAAGGGTTGGCACTGTGGGGGAAGGGGAGAATTCAATTTTCAGACTTTTGGCGGGAATATTCATTCGGGTCTTTGAGAATGCTTTGAGTTACATGTATCCTTAATAAAGCTTATTCTGCAATTCTAATGAACTGCATTGAGAAGTGTATATTGGGGATTTGAACTCAGGGTCATCACAGAAAGACTCGAATCTAATGTATGTCGGTTCTACACGAGGACCCTACAACAGTAGCGGAAAATCCTGTGGCAGAGAATCAATACTGTAGCCAATTAACACTCTGTATGTCAGAGGGACAGGTGATGGAGGAGTCAATTGATGAGACTTGCGAGTTTCCGGACGACCAACTGGGCACCTCCAGAGACACAACACCCCAAGAAAGAGAGACTCAAAAGAAAGAGAAGAAGCTGAAGTTTGAAGCCAAGGAAACCAGAAAGAAAAAGAGTTCTGCCCCGGACTCAGAGATGGAAGAATTAGAACTAGCTGACAGACCTCAACCCAAGATGCCAAGACAGACAGCGAGTTGGTCGTTGGGGATTGGAGGCGGCATGGGAGGCGAGGCAGCGTGATGGGCCCCTAAGAAACAAGTCTCACAGGGGCAGAGGGTGGCCTCCCTAGAAAGCAAGATGTCTCGAGTGGATTACGAGCTGGAAACTGTAAGTCAACGAGTGGCATCGATTAAGCTGGCGGTGGATCAAATCCTACAAAGAGTGGGAAGGGAGCCAGGCCAGCGACCACCAAGCCCTGTCCTGACCTCGACGGAAGAGGAGGCCACTGATGACAGAGAAGAAGAAGAGGAGGAGGAGGAGGAGGAGGAGACGACCTGTACTGGGCGACGGAGGTCGCGGATGCAGGTGCATCAGCCACGCATGCAACCTAAGGGGGTGAGTGAGTTGAAGATGAAATTTGACGGGATCCAAAAAAATTAGCCTGTTTTATGACCCACGTAAAAGGCTTCATGCAAGAGTTTGAGGAGTCTTTCATCAGTGAAGAAGCCAAGGTGCAATACATGTCGGGCTACCTAGAGGGTGAGTCGGCAGACTGGTTGGTGCTAATGCATGAAGCAGAGGCAAAGGAACTACTCGATTTCCATACCTTCATGACGACCCTCCGAAAGCGGTTTGAAGATACCTTGTCTAAGATGACTGCCAGAATGGAATTACAGAATATCCGGCAAGGGAATCATACAGTGGCTGAGTATGCATTAGAATTCAAGAAGCTCGTGGGCCGATTACCCGACTGGCCAGAGATGTTCCAAGTGGAATATTTCCAGATGGGATTGCGACCAGATGTGCTAGAGATGGCGCTTGGCTGAGGTGATCCGGAGAGGCTGTCAGCATGGATCCACCTACCTGGCACGGTGGAGAACACCAAACTACGCCTCAAAAAGCATCTGCAGATTCAAGCAGCAGGAAGGAAGCCGGCGGGAGGCGCACCTCTGGGAAAACAAGAGCCGAAACAGAAAACCTGGGAAGAAGAAAAAGAATGTTGTGCGAAGAGTGGATTATGTTTTAAATGTGGAAAAGAAGGTCATCGCATCAGCAATTGTCCACAAGCCACAAATCCCCCGAGAAAGAAGCCAGAAGAGAGGAGCAACAAACCGGTAATGACCAAACGAAAAGGGGCAGTTGCTGGAATTGAAGAAAAGCAGACCCGAGAGCACTTTGAGGGAGAAGAAGACTCCACGGATGAGGAATTCTTGCCGGCGGGAAACTCCAACTGCCTGTCCTAAAGTGCACCGGAGGACAGGCATTTTCCAACGGGCGCACCGACCCATTGGTGAGTGGAGATTGCCCCATAATGCAAGTGAGAGTTAGCCTCAAGACTTTGGATGAGGGAATAAAGCCAGTTTACTAGCCATGCTGGATTCGGGGTGTTCTCGCTGTTTAATTCATCCTGCCATAGTCACTGGACTTGGCTAAAAGTACATAGACTTAAGGTTCCCATCATTTTCTGTCAATTGGATGGGTCAGATATGAAAGGGGGTCCTGTAGAATTCTATACCGATACAGTCAAAATAAGGATTGGGACCCACGAAGAGACTTTGAGATTCATAATGGCCCCAATTTCCAACCAACCAATAGTGCTGGGGTTAAAGTGGTTGCAGGAAAGAAAGCCGCACATTGACTGGGTTTCTGGAGAAATGATATTTGTGGATGGAACTTATGAGGGACTTACCCAGGATGAATTGGGTCCTGGACTTGAATTGGGGGCAATTGGAGTGGAGATTTGTGAGAGAGAGGAAGTGACCATCCCAGAACAGTATCAGGATTTAAAAGAAGTTTTTGATGAAACTGAATCAAATCAGTTACCTCCCCATAGAAAAACGGACTGTGTGATTGAAATAGAGCTGGGGGAAGTTCTACCTAAAACAAAACTCTAATCCATGACTCATAAGGAAATTCAGGACTTAAGAAAATTTAATGATAAAAATTTAGAGAGTGGGTTTATCGAACCGGCTATGTCTCCCATGGCTGCTCCAGTATTCTTTAGGAAAAAGAAGGATGGCTCTTTAAGACTGTGTACTGACTACTGGGGTTTAAATGCAATTTGTGTTTCAAACCAATACCCCTTACCACTGATGAAAGATATGCTAGCGCACCTGTCAAAAGGGAAATTTTTTACAAAACTAGACTTACGGGAAGCTTATTTCCGGGTGCGAATTTGAGAGGGGGATGAATGGAAGACTGCGTTCGGTTGTCAATTGGGGTGTTTCCAGTATCAAGTCATGCCATTCGGCTTAAAAGACAGGCCCGGGGTCTTCATGAATTTGATTAATGAGGTGTTACATGAATTTTTATATCAAGGCATTTTGGTGTACCTTGATGACATTCTCATATACACAGAGACTATGGAAGAACATGTAAATCTGGTACAGAAAGTGTTGCAGACTGTTGCAGGCTCAGTTGTATGCAAAATTGTCAAATGTGAGTTCCATAAAGAAAGTTTGGACTATTTGGGCTTTAGAGTATCAAGCCAAGTTATAGAAATGGACCTGGCCATTTAGAGACTGTTAGAGACTGTCTTTGCCAGTTTCAAGGATACACATCTGCAAGAGGCAGAGAGGAGGGGGTTGGCTATGGAGTGGGAATTGAAGAGGGGGGTCGGCACTGTGGGGGAAGGGGCGAATTCAACTTTCAGACTTTTGGCAGGAATATTCATTCGGGTCTTTGAGAATGCTTTGAGTTACACGTATCCTTAATAAAGCTTATTCTGCAATTCTAATGAACTGCATTGAGAAGTGTATATTGGGGATTTGAACTCAGGGTCATCACAGCTAAACACAAATTCTTGGACACATTGACAGGTCAAACATGTGCCATATTCAACATAATCTTATTCTGTATCTTTCAGAAAACTGTGGAATCTATTTTCCTGAAGTGAAAAGCAACCCAGAAAAATATATACAGTCTTGTCCTGATTCTGTCAAAAAATGGTTAAGAAGATTGAAGAATAGTGGAAAGATTCTGTTATTAATTACTAGCTCTCATTGTGACTACTGCAGACTGTTATGCGAGTACACCTTAGGGTAAGTGTAATGATTCCACAGAATGTTATTTAGTAGTATAGCAGTATCAGTTAAAAACAGTTCATCATAGTGAAATGTTTCTTCCCGCATGCTCTGTTAGTCATTTGAAGCATTCCTCCAAATCTCTCAACCTGAGTAAGGATGGCTGGAAGCCACTAACAATATTACTTGAAGTTGTTACTTCTCATTGTTGAGAGAGAGGACTAGAAATCTATCCAGTAAATAAAATAAGCCAAGTCCTTTTCTTCCAAATGTATGAGAACAGTTTTAGAATGGGATGATTATTGTAAATTGTTACCAACTTCTATTATACCTGAATACTAAATATGAGGTTTAAAACCAAATTATTCATTCCTTTCTGTGTAAGTCCAACTTAAATCAGTAGAACAAACTCCTAAGAAGGATGCACAGGATAGTAGCTTCACTCCTGCTGTATTAGTAACCTAAGCAACATTTAATATTTGAACTAGTTTGCTTGCTTTCATTGCAACTTCCAGTTAAATTCATGAGCAGATTCAGCAGAAATATGTCAGAGTAGAAAGGCCTCGGAGAACATATTTTGCTTCCTTTTTCCACACTTCTGAATTTTTGGACATAGAATACTGGAAATCCCGAATACTGGAAATCCCCAAAGAATTTGCAGTTCTTTGCTGTAATTCAGTTCACTAAGTGCGGTTGTAACTGCAAAATCTGCCACCTTTGTCCTTACAGCATTTCTGATGAGAAGCATCATATACCGCATAGTGTACAATATTGTCAGGCATCCTCAGGGCCAATCTAGAAAGTATGACTGACACGGGGGCTCGAATCCTGTGTGCAATTATTTGGATGGAATACCTACTGGCTTATTTCAGTGGGGTTTATTTCTGTTTTGGAAGTTTGCTGTGGTGCCTTGGTGGATGCATTATGGTGGTTCACCATAATGAACAACATAATGAATTGTGTTTTTGTTTTTGCATTTGTGTTTTATGTGTTTATGTATTTATTTATTTATTCAATTTGTATGGTTGCCTATCTCACCTAAGAAACCCTTTTGAGATTCTTTTTAATGCATTTTTTGTGGCTTGTTGTGATATATTGATATATTAAATATATCAAAATATATTTAAGATGGGTGGCCATATAAAATTTCTAAGTAAATAAATAAAACGTGTAAGATTGCATTGTGAATTATGTATAAGATATATCTGCATACACATAGTCCTTAGCTGGATCAGTGGTTTATATTGTCACAGTTTTCACCAAGAGAAAACAATAATTGAAATGTTGTTTGTGCTTACTCAGACAGATGAAAATATCAATGTAATTTGTTGTTGTTGTTGTTGTTGTTGTAGGAATGATTTTGCAGACCTTTTTGACATTATCATCACGAATGCCCTGAAACCTGGTTTCTTTTCTCAGACACCAAATCAAAGACCTTTCCGGACTCTGGGTAAGCTAGAATTAAATATGTAAGCTATTTTAAGATATGAGCAGTTCAGGTTTATGGCAATAGGCAGGATAATAGTTTTCTTGGGTTTATTTTTAATTATTGTTCTCCCTGGTAAAAAAAAATTCAGGGGGGGAAATTGTGAAGATGGTAAATATGAAAAAGCAAGATGTTAAGGCATGAATAATTGGTGTTCAAAAAAAGGAAGCAGAGAACATCCTTGAAAAATTCTCACAATTTCAGAATGATGGGTTATGAAGTTGATAAAATAAAACTGGTTAATCGTTAAAGTGCCATGAGATTTGTTCTTCTAATTAATTAGTACTTAAGTATGCTACATGTCCTTAATTGGGAGACTCTTCCAGATTTTAATGCCATAACTATCCCTTTTCATAAGTGTTAAATTAAGTGAAGTGGGTTCAAGCATGCTAGTTCTACCTGTGCATTGCCCACCAGATGCAAAAGCTCTATAATGAAGGCTATCTGGAGAATTTTCATAGGGATTAGAAGTGCTGATTTTCCAAAATCCTCAGTTACATAGAAGGTCTCCATGAGCAGACTTCTGTTTCAGGCTGTTGCCCTATAACACATGATGACTTGTTCAAGTGCTGACCCTACCTGAAGAAGACTACTAAAGATATCCCATCTCAGGACAGAATTGTGCTGCTTCATTAAATACTTAAAAGAAATATTGCACATTACATACAGATGCAGTAGATGACATTTTCCTGATTATTGTATCTGGTATTTTTTTAATATATGAACCTGTAAAAACATGTTTGGTGCATTCACACATAGCATTTATAGGTGTACATTTAAAATAACTTGTCTGTACACCTCCCTCTCCTCAAATACTAATGGATGAATAGCCCTTAGGAATGTAAACTGTGTCTAAGGTTCCCCTTGTGATCTAAACAATTTTAATCAAAGAATAATGCCTCCAAAGAAGCATTTGCTAGAATGATCAAAATTATCTACATTGATACCTAAATACTTCTAGATGGAAACCAAACCAGATCTTTCATTCTGTCAAGATGGAAGTTTCTCTTTGAGAATTCTGTAATATGGGAGTTAGCAAAGATGTTGTAAACAACCTGACTGACCATCTGATGATTGTCCTTTTCTTTTATCTTAATTCCTTTTCACATTAGAACTGCTTAAATTCATAAAACATCTGGTGAGCAAAAAATCGTACTATTTCAAGTTTGGTCTAGTGCAGAGCTTTCCAAACTTTTCATGTTGGTGACACACTGTTTAGACATGCATCATTTCGCGGCACACTCTTACAGCAGGGCATCATTTCGCGACACACTCTTACAGCAGGGCACAAGGCAGGCACTGGGACCTGTGCGGAATCACAGCAGGTTTGGAGGCAGCCAGGCACAAGGCAGGCACTAGGACCTGCACGGAATCCTGGCAGGGCTCGGAGGCAGCAGCAGCCGCGACACACCCAGACACTGCAGCCGACACACTAACGTGTCCCGACACACAGTTTGGAAAGCTCTGGTCTAGTGGTTAAGGCAACGGGCTAGAAACCAGGAGACTGAGAGTTCTAGTCCCGCCTTAGGCATGAAAGCCGGCTGGGTGACCTTGGGCCAGTCACACTCTCTCAGCCCAACTCACCTCACAGGGTGGTGGTTGTGGGGAAAATAGGAGGAGGAAGGAGTATTAGGTATGTTCGCCACCTTGAGTTATTTATAAAAAAAATAAAGGCGGGATAGAAAATGAATGAATTGATTGATTGATTGATTGATTGATTGATTGAATGAATGAATGAATGAATGAATGAATGAATGAATGAATGAATGAGGAAGACATTTGTTTGGTTCACTGATTTGTATTTAAAACTGGGGGGCTAAATTTGCAGTTCCTAAGCTAACAGGTAAACTGAAATGCAATTAGCCTTTGCTTTAACACTTCTCTGAGTGTCAGGGAAAATTGCATACCAAAAATGCCTGCATTTGGGAAGCAAAAATGTAGATGTTACGAGAAACATACAAATACAGACCTTTCACCAACATATTTGCCAACAGATGCAGAAAAAAAGATTAAATGAACTTGTGCTTCAAATTCAAATATTGCAGAAAGTGAAGCCAAAAAAAAAGTATGTGTGTTCAATCCATCCCTGTTGAAAGAACTAAAAGGGTGAAAAATATCTAATGTTTTAAATCAGATATTATCAGCAGACTATGCAAAGCTGGAGTTTTTTTTAACTAAAGTTGTATATAAAGGGCAGGGATCCAATTTCTGTGTGATTAGCTGGGCATATTCTATTTATTATAATAAACCAATGTTACTGACAAACCCTTTCAAATAGTTTGCTTGTGTTTTACTTTCCTAAACTTGTAGCAATCCAAAATGCAGGTCAGGTCCAGAAGCTTTTTGGGTATTTTTCAATGGAGCTGTTTGTTCAAAATGGGTGCTGTGGGGAAATGGCTCGTCCCATAACGTTCTGCATCTTTTTCTCACAATTTTCACATACACACACTTATACACATTAAAAAAGGGGGAGAGGAGAGAATCTAGGAGGTGACCATATTCCAGCTAAGCTGATTATGGCAAATGCCATGTAGCATGTTCCAATTGGACATTCCTTTTTACATTTATTAATTATTAAATATATTAATTCAGTATTAACAGCTCATGTTCCAAATAATTGGGGTACAGCTATTATTATTCCAATTTTCAGAAAAAGCATTAGGGATGACCAGGCAAATTGTATTTGTGGATGATTCATCTCCATGAATCCTTATTTACTTTCAGAGTGGCAGCTGAATACTGCCTGTAATCTAGCTAAATTTTGTATGGTGCAATGTGGGGTGCAAAAAATAGGTAACAGGGGAATGTCACTACATCTGATATTCCAACTTCTTTACTAGTTGTAATGCAGAATGTTCTGTTATTTATCTATTATTGTCTGTTTTACTATGTACTGTATTACTTTTGAGATTATACATTTCTCTAAATTATTTTAAATTGCTGGCCTTTGGTCATAATCAGTCTAACTATCTGGATTGCTGTTTCTGTCTGCCTTCTCAATCATCAAACACTGGATGATTGAGAACATTAAACAGGAAGTAGTAATCTGAACAACATTAGCAGATAATAGACAATCCAAAATTATGTTAAAGGAAGCTCTATACCCTGTATAGCCTGTTTCTGCTATCTGGAAATCGCAGTTTGAAAAGATAGGGAAGTTGATCGTCACTAGTAACACTCTTAATTGCACAATTCACATTATTCAGAAGGAATTACAAATAAGATATGAGCAAATGAAAGTTTGTAGCTCAGTAGCTGCAGAACAGATGACTCAGAACAATTCAAGGATCCACAAATTGCCCTAGCTGTGTGAACATACAGTGGGAATATGCACACCAACTGTGTTACTGCTGGGTCTACATTGTGCTTTCTCAATTCCATACACATCTACCCCCTGGGCCACGTTCTGACTATCTAAACTTCTTTGATATAGAGTAAATTTATTTGACTAGCATTGTGGAATTATAAACTTACCAGATTGTATAGTTTTGAAGCAGAATTTTCCTTTTGATCTGAAATTTGGGACAGGCTTGTAGATTAGATTCACCAGCTAAAGATAGTCCAATTCCCTTAATTTGATTAAGCAGATCAAGATTGTACAAGCCTGCTATGAATTTAGGAGGTTTTACAGAATTTGAAAAAGATCACTGTGTCTTAAATTGGGGTGCCACCCCTCCCCAATAACCCTGAAACGTTGTTATAATACTGAGAGAAATTACTACTGAATCAGAAAATTAATTTGAAAAGTATTATGTACAGAATTTTTCTGACTTTAAAGGACTGAAAAATCTCTGAAGAATAATAGCAAAACTGCCTTCTCCTTCAGACACAAATAGTATCCTTTGTTTATAAATACTGTACATTAGCAGACGTACAAAAAGGGGGGGGAGCTAGAAACCAAATAGTCTTTTTCTTTTCTTTTTCTCTTCCTTTTTTTTTATTGGACTTTAAACATTGTCAGATTTGCCTTGTTGAACTTTTTTTTCAACATGCACAAATAATATTAAGTATTAATACAGTGGAGACCTTAATACTAAGTAATCAGCTCAAGACAGAAACCTTTATTGTACAACAGATACTTTGATGCAATTTCAAGTGGTTTTTTTAAAAGTTATATTCAGTTATGGATGAAAAAGCTAAATAATCTTATGCTCATTAACATTGACACTTTAAATACTACAAATACACATTAATACTGATATAATATTTCTACCTTTTTTTAAATTCTAAGTTATCTAAACATTAGAATGTTAATAATCTGTATTATTATTATTATTATTTATTTAATTTATATGACCTTTAATAAATAATCTTTAGTCACTACTGTACAAATTCCACTGTATAGGAATAAAACAATGTATTATATATGCTTCACAAAAATATAATAACAATATCATTATTTAAAAAAGAAAATAAATAGAGGAATCTGACACAAACAATTGATTGTTAGCAATATAATTGTAGATTGCTTATGTAAAACTTAGAACAGTGTATATAAATTACTGGCTTCTGATCCACACTGGCTGTTGAATCTTCAAATAAAGAATCACAAAAGCTGAAATCCAGAAGGAATGGTTTTGAGAATTAATAGCAATCACTTAGCCTTAAAAATCCAAATTAGTTTACAGGATATCTATGAAAAACACCATTTTGTTGTTGTTGTTCAGTCGTTTAGTCGTGTCCGACTCTTCGTGACCTCATGGACCATAGCACGCCAGGCCTTCCTGTCCTCCACTGTCTCTCGGAGTTTACTCAAATTCATGTTCATTACATCGGTGATGCTATCTAACCATCTCATCCTCTGCCGTCCCCTTCTCCTTTTGCCTTCAGTCTTTCCCAGCATCAGGGTCTTTTCCAGTGAGTCCTCTCTTCGCATTAGGTGGCCAAAGTATTTGAGCTTCAGCTTCAGCATTTGTCCTTCCAATGAGCAGTCAGGGTTGATTTCCTTTAGGATTGACTGGTTTGACCTCCTTGCAGTCCAAGGGACTCTCAAGAGTCTTCTCCAGCACGACAGTTCGAAAGCATCAATTCTTCGGCGCTCAGCCTTCCTTATGGTCCAACTCTCACAGCCATACATTACTACTGGAAAAACCATAGCTTTAACTATACGGACCTTTGTCGGCAAGGTGATGTCTCTGCTTTTTAATATGCTGTCTAGGTTTGCCATAGCTTTCCTCCCAAGGAGCAAGCGTCTTTTAATTTCATGGCTGCAGTCACCCTCTGCGGTGATCTTGGAGCCCAAGAAAATAAAATCTGTCACTGCTTCCATTTCTTCCCCTTCTATTTGCCAGGAAGTGATGGGACCAGATGCCATGATCTGGGTTTTTTTAATGTAAAGCATTACAAATAAATTTAAATTACCTTTAACACTCCATATATTTCATGAAGAGAGCCACAACACTCTTGCACAAACAAATATAGTAGCCCTTAAGGTGCCTCTTTGTTCTTTTTATTTAATAACCAAAAATACAAATAGCACAACTATAATTCCAGTAAACCCAAATGTTGCCAGTCTTCAAACTATGATACTCTATTGATTTTAGTACAATTTTGTTAAGCCGCCCTTGAGTTAGGGTTAGGGTTCACATTAAAGGGAAGGTTATACATCTGTAAAATAAATGTATATAGCAGCCTTTCTCAACGTTTTGACCGTAGAGGAACCCTTGAAATATTTTTCAGGCCTCAGGGAACCCCTGGACATTCAGGCTCAAATATAGGCCAGAAGTTACAAAATTATCATCTTCGTTTCATGTGTAGGCGTGCATATATGCATGAACAGTGTTCTTAAACTAAAAATAAAAATGAAACTTACCTCTTTAACGTGAAGTTGCCCTAATTTGAAATATATTTTTTAATATATTGTGATCTCCCAGGGAACCACTAGTGACCTCTCGTGGAACCCTAGGGTTCCATGGAACCCTGGTTGAGAAACCCTGCTATATAGGATTAGTATTTAAATATAAATTTATAGTATTTCCTCTTCTATAGATTAACAATTGGCTACGTGTAAATGATTTCTGATTGATTGTCATCATAATAAACATTCTGTTGGGGTGCTTTTGAGCCTTATATGTGTTATGTGTATTATTACTTAGATATTATGGGAAAAAATAAGAAAATAAACAAGATTTTTAAAAGGTAAGAAACTTCTAAGTAGATATACAGCAGAATTATATAAAGGTTTTATGCATGCAAAGAAGAACTTAATTCTGTTTATGTAGTTGAAACAGAATATTGAATTGTACAAAGCAAAGCAAAGATATTGGGAATGAGGGAAAGGCCTGGCAGATTATTAGTTTCTAGGCTGGAACAACTGAAACAATGTAATATTATGTCAACACTGTTCAGACTCAATAAATTAAAAAAAAACTTGACTGCAGCATAATATTTATTTATTGAGTTAAATGTAACAGAGGAAGACATTCATGAATTTGTACATATTATAGCTTTTCCTAAGATCATGCATGACTAAGCATACCTTTGATGCCAAAATTATTTATATTGTGCAGCTGTTTGGTAATTTATCACACTATTTGATTAATTAAAGTCAGTCCCATAGGCTTCCAATAGGCTATGTTTTCACCATGGATCAGATAATTATGGCTAAGGATTTTAGTCAAGTTTTAAGGCCTTTATTAGATTGGATTATTATCCCACCTAAATCTGATTCTTGTTCATGGAAAGCATAGCACGTTTATATGCTGGAGGTTAACTTTGATTATATGTGGTGACTTTGAACACGGAGCAAAGCAGCAACACGAATTTACTCTTCTTTCTTCTTCTTTCTTCTTTCAGTTGCACATAGAAGTTGCTCTTGGTTAGATTATTTTTTGATACCTTGAACTTTTGTCTCTTTCATTTGTATCCAACTTTTCTTGAAATAAGCTCTGAATAGGAGTGTCAGCATCTCCCATTAGAAACTCCAGATAAAACATTAACAATATGGCAGAAGAAGATTGAAAGCTTTTGTTTCAGTTCTAAGAAATCAGTGGACAGATTTTATATTGACCACAGATACAGGGAGGTTGGGGGGTCCCAAATGTAATGTCTCTAGCAGGAATGGTATACCACATGTTGATCCAGCAATAATGTACATTTCTAAGGCTGAGTGATGTATTTTAGGATGTTTACATTGGAGTAGTTGGGGGGAAATGCTATTTGGAGAGACATGCTTGATTAATACATTAGAACATTGTCAAAAATATTTATTTATTTATTTATTTATTTATTTATTTTCTATCCCACCTTTATTATTTTTATAAATAACTCAAGGTGGCGAACATAATACTAATACTCCTTCCTCCTCCGCTTTTCCCCACAACAACAACCCTGTGAGGTGAGTTGGGCTGAGAGAGAGTGACCGGCCCAAAGTCACCCAGCCAGCTTTCATGCCTAAGGCGGGACTAGATTATGTTTCCTTCAACCTTATGTGTTTAAATTATATTTATCCTAGCAAATCCCTGAATGAAATGTACAGAATAAAGGATGGTATTTCGTATACATGCAGACAATCTTGTCCACTATTGTCAACAGAGACTAGGTACAGTTCTTGGGTTGGCAAGCTCCAAAGGGATAGAAGAAAGTAATTCTAGCTGGATCACTGATCCTTACAGAACTTAAACTCAGGTAAATGAGCGCCGAAGAATTGATGCTTTCGAACTGTGGTGCTGGAGAAGACTCTTGAGAGTCCCTTGGACTGCAAGGAGCTCAAACCAGTCAATCCTAAAGGAAATCAACCCTGACTGCTCATTGGAAGGACAGATGCTGAAGCTGAAGCTCAAATACTTTGGCCACCTAATGCGAAGAGAGGACTCACTGGAAAAGACCCTGATGCTGGGAAAGACTGAAGGCAAAAGGAGAAGGGGACGGCAGAGGATGAGATGGTTAGATAGCATCACCGGTGTAATGAACATGAATTTGAGTAAACTCCAAGAGACAGTGGAGGACAGGAAGGCCTGGCGTGCTATGGTCCATGAGGTCACGAAGAGTCGGACACGACTAAACGACTGAACAACAACAAAATGAGGGTTAAATCAAGATGGGTTCCTTTCATTCATAAAAAGCCAGTGTGGTATAGTAGTTAAGGTGTTGGACTAGAACCAGAGACATTCAGGTTCAAGTCCCACCCTCAGCCATGGTAACCCACTGGGTGACTTTGGCACAGTCACTTTCTCTCAGCCCAGCATACCCCAGAAGGTTATTGTTGGAGAGAAAAATTGAAGGAAGGAGTGAAGTGCAAGTTGCCTTGAGCTCCTGGAGAAAAGACTCAACATAGATAACAAAAAATGAAAGCTTCCTCTCATTTGTAGGAAGGACTGAAATCCAATAGAGGCTCCCATTGGAGGAAGGGTGAATAGGTAGAAGTTATTCCCTCTGCAGCTTTTCATCCATTTCGCACACTGTTTCAGATGACTTCTTAACTTTTGGAATAGTTTCTAAGATAGTACAGGGGCGGCAATCAGTAAACATCTCTTGCCTCTCTTTCCTTAACAGGCACATCCCAAGGACAGTGTTCTGGGACAGAGGTTCCAACTTATCACATTTAATGCTCTACATTTTTCTACCATATTCTGCCAGTGATTCCACCATTTAGAAATCTAAGCACCAAAAGCCTTTCTCTCTCTCTCTCTCTCTCTCTCACATACACACACACACACACACACACACACACACACGGAAAGATATAAACAGCTTGTGTTTCTGCTGTGTCTGATATTAAATGTTACATTTGGCATTAAAGCAATAAGAAAGTTATGCAAAATCCATTTTTTAAAAAAGTTTCTTCCAAAGGCACAATATTTTTTCTTGACGACTGAGTAGGTTTCTAGCTTATTCAATCAAGTGTTCCTAAAATAAACGTTCCATTAAGGAAACAAAGGACCTCACTTGAAAATGCTACAGTATCAAATATTCATTATGATCAACTTCTGGATTTATTTAGAATTCAGATTACATTAGTGCTGATCACTAGTTTTGTGTTTTAGCAGAGAAACATGCATTATTTAGAAGCCATGCTCTGTTTCTACTTCATATATCCAACCACTTATTTCCGTTTTCTTGGGCAGCCACACACTTTTTTCAACTATATACTTTGAAATATGAATATGTCATATATCATACAAGTACGGATTTTAGAGAACCAGGTTGACATTGCCCCCCACATTCAAACCTGCACATTAATAGATCACATTTAATTTATCTAGCTTACTTTATAAAATAGCTGTGGGCAAGATGGGAGGAGAAATCCAACTTGGTACTGTGAGTAGAAAGACTGACATTTTGCTTCATGACCCGAGAAAAATCTGCCCCACCATCTATGAAAATTATTTGTCCTGAGAACAAAGTTGCTGTTTGTTCTAACATCATGATGATGAGAAGTAACAGTTCTATGGAACTCTGCACTGACTAAACCGCATGTGGAGTCCTGGCGTCAGTTCTGGACCCTGCACTTTAAAAGGGATGTGGAGAAGCCAGAGTGGGTTCAGAGGACAGATACAAGGAAGATAAGGAGTGAGCCATGGTTAAAGGATCTGGTTATCTTTAGCTTGCAAAAGAGAAGGCTAAGGGGAGATGCATATAGCAGTCTACAGATGGTTAAAATGCTGTCATGCACTAATGAGGGCAGACCTGATGTCTGCTGAAACTGATCAGTGGACTGACATTGAAGGTTCAAGCTGAACGTTAGGAGGCATGTTCTGGTGGTAAGAGCTGTTAAGCAGTGGAAGAATGCCCACCGCATGGTGGATTCCCCTTCACAAGAGATTATTAAATAGGGCCTAGATAGCCTGTTACTATCTGTTACCTGTCAAAATCCTACAAGCTAGGCTTCAGCAGCATGTGAACCGAGAACTACCAGAAGTGCAAGCTGGGTTTCGAAGAGGCAGAGGAACTAGAGATCAGATTGCCAACATTCACTGGATCATGGAAAAAGCAAGAGAGTTCCAGAAAAACATCTACTTCTGCTTCATTGACTACGCTAAAGCCTTTGATTGTGTGGATCACAACAAACTCTGGCAAATTCTTAAAGAGATGGGAGTACCAGACCACCTTACCTGTCTCCTGAGAAACCTGTATGCGGGTCAAGAAGCAACAGTTAGAACCGGACATGGAACAACCGACTGGTTCAAAATTGGGAAAGGAGTACGACAAGGCTGTATATTATCACCCTGCTTATTTAACTTATATGCAGAGTACATCATGAGAAATGCCGGGCTGGATGAATCACAAGCCGGAGTTAAGATTGCCGGGAGAAATATCAACAACCTCAGATATGCAGACGATACCACCCTAATGGCAGAAAGTGAAGAGGAACTAAAGAGCCTCTTGATGAGGGTGAAAGAGGAGAGTGCAAAAGCTGGCTTGAAACTCAACATTAAAAAAACTCAGATCATGGCATCTGGTCCCATCACTTCCTGGCAAATAGAAGGGGAAGAAATGGAAGCAGTGACAGATTTTATTTTCTTGGGCTCCAAGATCACCGCAGACGGTGACTGCAGCCATGAAATTAAAAGACGCTTGCTCCTTGGGAGGAAAGCTATGGCAAACCTAGACAGCATATTAAAAAGCAGAGACATCACCTTGCCGACAAAGGTCCGTATAGTTAAAGCTATGGTTTTCCCAGTAGTAATGTATGGCTGTGAGAGTTGGACCATAAGGAAGGCTGAGCGCCGAAGAATTGATGCTTTCGAACTGTGGTGCTGGAGAAGACTCTTGAGAGTCCCTTGGACTGCAAGGAGGTCAAATCAGTCAATCCTAAAGGAAATCAACCCTGACTGCTCATTGGAAGGACAGATACTGAAGCTGAAGCTCAAATACTTTGGCCACCTAATGCGAAGAGAGGAGTCACTGGAAAAGACCCTGATGCTGGGAAAGACTGAAGGCAAAAGAAGAAGGGGATGGCAGAGGATGAGATGGTTAGATAGCATCACTGATGTAATGAACATGAATTTGAGTAAACTCCGTGTGACAGTGGAGGACAGGAAGGCCTGGCGTGCTATGGTCCATGAGGTCACGAAGAGTCGGACACGACTAAACGACTGAACAACAACAAAGCCTGTTAACTGGAGATGATTTAGTGAATTCCACTGAACTCGGGTATGCTTTTGAGTGTTGAGTCCCTAATCTTCCAGGGTTTTTTTCACTTCTTTTGATAACAGTTGTGAATATGTTTTCATTAAAGAAAAGGCTGCACAAGATCTCATATGCTTTTTCATGCACATTTCTATGACTATGCATATGCCCTCATTGTGGGAGGTTGTGCGGATCCAGAATTGGCCTTTATAGCCACTTACGGATCCACTGTTAAAATTTTACCTTTGGAAGACAATCTTACTCGGCTACGAGTGATCGCCAATGACATACACATAGATGCATTAATACATCTATACATACCCCAAGGTCATATCTGTGTCTTTTTACAGTTCAGGAAGTATAAATAAGGTAATTGTGCATTAAAATGTGAACGAATATTTCTATTTCTACTTCTGCAAAGAGAAACATAGTGAGCACCGGTAAACCTCATATTACAGATTACATTGTGGCAATAACAGCAGCAAAATTGTAGTTATTTTTCTGTTCTTACCATGTCTGCTGCTGCACCCAGCAGCCCTCTTCAAAGTAACCTGTTCTTTGCTGGGGTGGGACAACTCACAGGACAATCCACAGGGCCATTGTGAATGATACTTTAGGCCAGTATTGCTCAACCTTAGCAATTTCAAGATGTGTAGACTTCAACTCACAGAATTCTTTAGCCAGCCATGCTGGCTGGGGAATTCTGGGAGTTGAAGTCCACACAACTTAAAGTTGCTGAGGTTGAGAAATACTGCTCTAGGTATTTGGTAGATATTCACTTTGATTTGCTTGGAGTTGGACTCCAACTGGGCATGTCCTGCTGAGGTGATGGAAGCACAAGCTTACATGGTTACCTGAGATGAGTTTGAGTCTATAACTCATGAGGAAGTGGACAGGATCCTCAGGACTGTTAACCCAACCACATGTTTATTAGATCTATGTTTACTCTTTGAAGAAATTACATAAATTCTTGGATTGACTTCAGATTGGTAAAGAATCTCTTTTAGTAAGTTGACCAGAACGACTTCCACTTTTGTATTGGAAGAATGAGCTATATTTATAATAAAAGCAATAATTTTGTATAGCTGTATATTAGTTTTGGCCAATATGGTCTCCCAGTAAAGCAATTACTACTGTCCTTGCAGATGAAGAAACTATGATACACTTTTAACTTGCTTAGCAAAGGATTCTTTTAAAATATTTTCTTTCTCCCTCTCCCCCACCCCGGTAAGAATGAATTGTAGCAAGTTGGGATATTTTAGGAGTAGAGCAACATGTGGTTCTAGTTGATGCCAATGTCTGGGGAGGAACTAAGGTTTGCATGCACAGGGTATGTGTAATTCTTTAGGAAACCTATATACCTTGCCCAATAAAATGTAGTAGAAGTCAGAAAACCAACAGATGGGGAGGTCCCACTCCCTTGACTTTATCTGCATAGCACTGTATTGTCCAAATTATTGTCCTGTGGCCAGATCATGATGGACCAGAGCGCTGGTTGTTAAAAAGCCTATAAAATTAAGATGTTATTCATTTATGATTTCTAACTACTGCTTCAAACATAGTAGCTATTTTTATGGACACACCATGTATTGGAAATGTGAGGTTTATTTGTCTGTGTTGCTATCCTGAAATTAGTGTTCAGCAATTATGATAGAAAGATGGCAGACCCATTCCCCCTTCACAATCAGAGTGCTCCATTGTTGCAGTCCTAATATTCAGAAAGGCTGTCTTTCCTGTCATTTTTAAAGAACAGTTTTCTTCAGGTTGTAAGCAGTAACCAGGAGCTTGAGACCGGTGCAGGACTCCTAAATTTACTTTATACTGAGGTACTGGGAGAGCTTTGGTTCACACAGATTGAAAGCCTTCCATGATATGCTGATACTATCTTCCCCCATCAATTCTCTTCTCATCTCTCATAACCTCAGAGCGGTGATTGCTGGGGAACTTTGCAGAAATGTTCCTTTCTGAAAGCGAGTGCTCTCTCTTAAACCTTGGACTGTCATTATGCAGCTGGGCTCTGGCCCCTGGAGTACTTACTGAGTTCCCATTGGATTACACCTAAAAGTTGTTTTTCCTCTTTAAATATTTTCAAAGTTTCTACAACAAAGTGTTTTAAAATAGCACTCTGTTTGCAGAACAACAGTGTCAGTAGAACAAAGATGTGATTGATGTTCCTGAATCAGCCAGAGAAATAAACCAGGAAATAATAAGAATAACACATCTTTGTCTACATCACCAATGGTTGCTTATGCAAAAAAGAATGAAAGGAAAGCAGTTTTCTGTTTAAATAAAGGACTTGAGACTGTTGTTTGGGCTTGCCCTTCCTTTTATCCACTTTATAGAGAACCCCTAAAAAATAGCTGTTTTGTCTAGAAGTAATCCTTTCTCATGTTATAAAAGCTACTTAAAGTCATGATTGGTTTCAGACCAGTTTTATTCCAGTAAAACCAGTCAACATACTCTGAATATTGGCGGCTTCATCCCTGGGATTCTAGACTGCATGTCCAACTCGTTTCATGACTGTAGGATGCATTCAGGCTATCAGAGATAAACATTATTAATGTGAGGGTGCAGCATTTGTCCCCTTCATGGATCACTGCCTTGTCGTGGCGAAGGGGCTTGCGTAACTCAATGAAGTCAGGTCAAGAAGAACAGGTCATGACGGAGAGTTCTGACAAAACGTGGTCCAAAACTGGAGGAGGGAATGGCAAACCACTCCAGTATCCTTGCCAGGAAAACCCATGGACAGTATCAAAAGGCTAAAAGATATGACGCCGGAAGATGAGCCCCTCAGGTCGGAAGGTGTCCAAAATGCTACTGGGGAAGAGCGGAGGGCAATTCCGAGTAGCTCCAGAAAGAGTGAAACGGCTGGGCCAAAGCCGAAAGGACGCTCAGTTGTGGATGTGTCTGGAAGTGGAAGGAAAGTCCGGAACATGAATTTGAGTAAACTCCGAGAGACAGTGGAGGACAGGAAGGCCTGGCGTGCTATGGTCTATGAGGTCACGAAGAGTCGGACACGACTAAACGACTGAACAACAACAACAAGCAGCATTTGTACCAGAAACAATCATGTATTTGAAACTATTTTTGGAGCGAGACCTGGGGAGAACTGTGCTAAAAGTGCAGTGATAAAGAAGCACCTTATTCTGACAGAAGATCAGACAGACTTAGTTCCTCTGGACCTGTTTAAAAATCTGTATCTTTCTCTTTAGCTAGGTATTTGTCCTCTTATTCTTCTTGGCTTCCTGCATCTTTCCCCATCTGCCCCATATCTAATTTACTTCTCTACATACTGGTTCTATACACATTAACTTCTACATTTGCTTTAACTTAAATTGATACAGCTATAAAGCCCTAACTTATCCTTTTACTGAACTATCCTGGCCCCAGTTCTGATTTTATATACTCAATTTCCAGGACCCAAGAACTAACTTGTTGTATAAACTTAAGGCCCCTTCCTTTAAAGCTTTCCCAAGGAGGTTGTAAACATTGTTGGTGACTCCACCAGAAGATGATAAACACCGAGGCAAACTATAATTTGTGGGAAATTATGTAGGTATCATTTGGTATATTCTTAGAGTTAAGTCTGCTCGAAGTGTCTTTGTATTAGTTATTACAGAGGACTGCATTTTTTTTTTTTGCGTTTTCACTAAAATAGATAAATTTGCTTCATTACTTCAGAGAATGATGAGGAACAAGAGGCTCTCCCAACCCTGGACAAACCTGGCTGGTACTCCCAAGGTAACTCAACCCATTTGCGTGAGTTGCTGAAGAAGATGACTGGCAAAGTAGAACCAAAGGTATTTAAAAATCATAGCAAAGCCTCATAAGAGGAGGGCTGCTTTCTCAACATCAACACAAATTCAACTTATTAGAGACCAGTTTTTCTGAGGGAATAGACCTAGCAGGAAGCCACAGTAATGACAATTATATAAATTCCACTGGCTAACGGGAAATAAAAGCAAGCATTCTACATCATATTCATTTTTAATATTTAATACAAGATACTATGTATAGCCTAATTTAATGCATGATTACCTTTTAGGAAATTCCAAGTCTGTTTAGTTAGTGTATTTTATTCTCAAGTCAATGTCCATTAGATTGCAAGCTTAATTAATAATTATTAACATATTATAAAGTCAGGGATAATAGAAGTTAGTTTGGGATTCACTGGTAGATCCTAGATGATTTGCAGATGATCAGCAAAGACTCATGCGGGCTGAATGTTCAAATACTGCTATGTATTTATTGGATGCAATTGCTGTATTTCCTTATTTCCAGGTCGTTTACTTTGGTGATAGCATGCACTCAGATATCTTCTCAGCTCATCACTATTGTAACTGGGAGACTGTCCTTATCTTAGAAGAGCTTAGAGAGGATAATGCTGTGGTGCCTACAGAGTCAGGGTCGGAACCATTAGAGAAGAAAGGAAAGTATGAGGTAAGGATATTCTAGTATAACTCAGCTCTTCTTCCATTATGTGGGGATGACATAGCACTGTAGCCTATAATAGCAAATTCTCTGCTAGTGTTAACATTGTCTGGATTCAAGCCTGATTGCACTTCAAAATATCTTTATTTATGAATGTTTCAGCCCAAATGTCAGATATATGTATTCCAATTCATATCTAGAAGCAAATTATTGAGATCAATGCAATGCAGGGAGACAGCATCTAGCATGGGTTATGTTTTCATTTGCAATTGGAAATGCATTAGAACCCATGGTTCCGGCAGCTAATAAATTTGCTTACACATGCAGATCTCTTTCAATCCATCAGGAAATATACATTTTCAGATAACAGGATAATTTATTTTGCACAAGGGATAGCCAGGGTATATACTGCTCCCTTTTTCATTCTTCTTTCATTATTAAATCTGTAGATCTCCTGTATTCACTTTCACTAAGGACACAACCAGCTCTATGTTCTCTTGCACCAACTCTGTTGGGAGCTACACAATAGCATGATAGTTTTATTTCAACAGAGCCAGAACTACTCTTTGTCAGAATGAAGTAAGCACCTCAAACAATGGAGGATATAGGCAGCAAATCTCACACCAGTGGGTCTTCCTAACTTGCTGTCTATTCCCAGTATTGGAGTCAGTGCTGAATATGCTATAGATTGTCCTGGGCCTCCTAAACAAGCCTTTAGCTTCAGGTAAGATAAAGGGTCTTATCTTGTCCATCAGATTCTAATCTGATAAGTTTATGTACTTGAAATTCAGAAGAAGCAGGTGCTGGTTTAGCTCCTATGTCATAGGACATAATGTCCAGGGCCAGCCCTGCATTTCAATGGAACTTATATGTACAATTTCCTGATGGATTGCTGAAAAATTGTTGACATTAATGTTCCATATTCTCTGTGTGTGTGTGTGTGTGTGTGTGTGTTTGTGTGTGTGTGTGTGTGTGTGTGTGTGTGTGTGTGTGTGTGTGTGTAGCCTTTCATTCTTGACTCCTGGCAACCTTTTTCAGAAGTACTTTGCTGTTGTCTTCTTCCTAGGTTTAAGAGGGAGTGACTGGCCCAAAGTCACCCAGCAGGCTTTCTTGCCTAAGGCACAACTAGAACTTACAGTTTTCTATTTTCTAGCCTGTGCATCTAACCACTACACCAAATGGGGTCTCATAAAGTATATATAGTGACTGTGCCTGACTTACAACGTCAGTTCCGCTGCGGTCGTTAAGTGAATCACCCAGGGTTGTTAAGCACAATGTCATGTGACTGCGACTTACGACTTACTGCCGGCTTCCCCATTGACTTTGCTTGTCGGAAGCCAGCTGTGAAGGTCACAAATGGCAATCACGTGACTGCGGGATACTATGACCATCGTAATTGCGCGCCAGTTGCCAAGGGTCTAAATTGCAATCACGTGACTGCAGGGATGCTGTGACGGCTGTAAGTTCAAGGACCAGTCGTAAATCTACTTTTTCCGTGCAGTTGTACGTTCAAGTGGTCGCTGAACGAGGCAGTCGTTAACTGAGGACTACCTGTACTGAAAATAATTAAAAATTATTAAAAATGACAGTGGTCCTCTTGGGTTTAAAGATTCTAGTTGTAGGTTCTAATCCCTACCCACCCATTAATTTACTGAATGGCTAGGAATGAATGCCTGAACCTTGCTGCCTCCTCAGCAAATTAAGGATAATTATCTATTTTACAAGATTATAGAATAAATAAGGCAAAAAACTGACATACATTATATTCTCTAAAAGAATTAGCAAATAATTTTGCTTAACAATTATGATGTATTATTTACCTTTCATGTTATTATAAATGTATTTTTTCCTTTTGTTTTACTGAAGAAGTAAGTTCTTTTCTGAAGAAGTACATCAAAGTCAGAAGATAAATGAACTGTGTTCAGCTATGGCTTCCTTCCTGTGTTTTGCAACACTAGGAAAGAAGAAGAACACACCCTTATTCTTATTCCAAATAAACACTTGCAGCATTGGATGGTGGTAATAAGTATCCTTCGTGCCTTTCAAGGAAACTGGATGGTTCAAAGGCATTTTCTATTTACTTCTATACAAAGTTTATATTAAGACTATCTTGATCTCCCCTGATTTAATGAATCAGAGAAGGACACTTTTCTGTTCTTACTGTAAAAAGCAAGTTGTGAGTACGTCACACAGAGCCAGAACCCTAACCTCCTTGCAGGGGGAGGGGGATAGCGCCAGCAAGCCAATCACTAACCAGAGAGTGATCTGACTATGATAAAGGACTGATGCTAATGCCACACTAGGGCAGGTTAAAATCTCCAAGGAATATCAGTCTTGGAGATTCCATTGCCACCCTGGCAATGGGGTCAAGCAGCTCAGGCAGGAATGCCTCTGTGCAGCGGGGAGGCTAGTACAACTGCTTCTTAGAACCTGACTTCAACCACAAGATACCACATTAGGACTTCCAGATGACAACTGTGTGCATATTTCAGAAAGGGGAACACTCCCCTCTGAGTCCAGCCAATTCTCGATTATACATGCCATCCACAATCAAACTGGAGATGACTCGGTGTTTAGTAGGAACAGTCGGAGACCAGGGCTGCCAATGACCTAGTATGAGATGAATACTGGGGGCCAGAAGTCAGGGTCGGTCTCAGCCATTGCCACCATCTTCCTGAATGCCCCATCCTCATATTCTTCTCATCTCTCTCTCTTCCCACCATCACCCTGTTATTGTCTGCCCTCACTCCTTCCATCTCAAACCCACCTTAAACCTTACCCTCCCCTTGCAAGGCAAGGCCATGAGGGCCCCCAACCTCACACTCCACAACCAACTGCATACCTGTTAGCCCTCTGAGGTAGACTAGATCAGGAAACTGACTCCACAGGAAGGCTAGAACTATACTTTATTGAAATAGGCAGAATTGTAACAGAATCTTGCAAGTCTGCCTGTGTTTTCCCTTCCCTCCCTTTTACATCCCAGGGAATCCAAGGGAGCCACGCTGAGTCCCTTTCTAATACTTCCCACCTTCTTGGACTTAATGTATGCTTTTGCAACTGTTGTTACATTAATGGTGCCTGGATGCTTCTCCAAGGTGATCTCCATGACTCCTAACAAAACTGCACCCCCAATGTCAGACCACAGCACCCCCAAAGCTGCTGCTCTCTGGCACCTAGTAGCTACACAATCATACTTCTTATCCGCAGAATCTGCTTCCCCCCTGCTAGCTCTGAAGTACTGGAGCCAACCACTGGCACAATTCTGTTCCTAACTCCCAATCCCCAACCCTGAGTCTAGTCTAGGGTAGATTCCAGATCTAACAATTAGGCAGTCCAACAGACATTCCCAGCTGCTGACAAATAAACACACCAGAGTGATCTTGTTTGATAAAGACTTAGCACAGGCAAAGAATATATATGCCTGGAGATCCACAGAGCTTGGGTCGATAATAGAAGCATTCCTCAAAGAAATGCCACTTCCACAGCTTCCCACTGCCTCAGAACATTGTTCTTTCATGCCTCAGAACATTGTTCTTTCATGCCTCAGAACATTGTTCTCCACCGGAGAACATTGTTCCCACTGCCTCAGAACATTGTTCTTTCATGCCTCAGAACATTGTTCTCCACCGGAGGATCAAAAGTCTTGCCACCTCAGGTCCAATGTGCTCCCCAAGCTAGAAAATCTCCACTGGGCTTCCTCTCCTTGATGCCAGTAAGCACAGTAAGCCCCCGTTCCAAATTCTGCCTGGAAATTGAGTCCACCTCAGTGTGGCCAACAGGCCAACATCCGCCTCCCAGCACCTCAGGGCAATATGCCTCTTGAGTCCAATCTCTGCTGTGGCTTTACAGCATCCCAGCTCTCTCTGATAGAGCTTGTTCCCACACCAACACCCACTGTAGCCATTCTAGCCACCAACTCCACCATTTTCACTCCGCCAGTGCCAAAAGCAGAACAATCAATCCATCTCTGGGCCTCCCACTAACATTCCTTAACATTCACTAACATTCAATTACCCCTTGGTGCTATCTTGGGGGGGGGGGGACAGTAATCTTTTCACTGGTTTAAAAATATTTTTCATATATGACTCTGTTCTCATGGAGGTTTTTCCCAACTCTTAATTTCTTAAATCAAATGGGATTGTTATTATGAACCGGATTGTCAGTTGTCCTGCAGAGTTGGTGAAAGCAATAATAAACAAAACAAAGTATATCAAATGTAAATGTGGTTTTATCAGCAGAGGTCATAGAATAACAAAAGTATTGTCCTGATCAGAATTTCTTTAATGTCTGGAAATTATTGAATTTGGATGTGTGATATCTTCTTGTGTCTGAGAGACGCTTCAGAGTTTCTTGACTGACTTTGTTATTGGGACTTTTCAGAACATTCACCAAGTTTCTTTTTGTGTGTGAAAATGCCTTGAATATTAGAGAGATCCCATTCGCATAGAAACCATATGAAAGTATAAGAGCACATATGGATTTTCTAATTACCTTAGTGTTTGTTTATATTCCAGGGACATCAACCCAAAGCTCTCCATTCTGTTTCTAAACAGTGGGGTTCTTTCTTTGTGGATACTATTTCAGGAAAGGAAGATGCAGAGGAAATCTTAGTAAATACATGGTCTTGCAAATCTGTTAATACTTATAGTACAATTACAATCCCAAGCATTGAAGCCATAGCAGGTAAGAATAATGATCCTGAGTCAATCCCTGGAATTTTCAAACCATTAATTTTAAAGTCAAGTTCATATTAATGTCAGATTAATATTGATGATCAGAATTCTAATTATTTCCCCAGGATAAATCTATTATTGATTGCCTCTCACAACTTACTTTTGAGTAAATATTCATAGGCCTTTGTTGTAAATCCCAGAATAAACTCTACTACTAGCATGTTTGAGTTTGAAAAAGGGAAAAGAAAATGGTGAAGAGTAAGCGTTTGTATCTTCATTAAGTGTACTGATATGTTCTCCACAAAAATTATTCCAGTAGCAGACCGATAAGCAAAGCATTTTATTCTTTTCTAAAAGTAATGATTTGTTATGCAAAACACCAAGTGGTCCAGCATTGAACTTGTCCATCCCCAATAGTCTAAGTTTTGTTCCATAACCATAAATCATTGACAAGAAGAAGGAATAGATATGGACTAAAATCCCTTGTATATATTTTTTTCTACAATTATTGTTCTTTTCCATTTTAGCAAGTGTGTGTGTGTGTGAGAGAGAGAGAGAGAGAGAGAGAGAGAGAAGGCCTCTCCTGCAGTGGATTGATGATTTGGGTACTTGTTTTTATAACTGCTAAGCATTACACTTTCAATAGGAAAAATAGTTGAATGTTAGTATAACAACAGTGAAATCAAGAGCCCACACAAGAAGATAAAGGAAAAGGCACTCAAATCAAGTTCAATTCCTGGTGACTACATAGGCACATCCATGTGGTTTTCTTGTATCGAAGGACAATCCATCCCCGGAACTGAGTGAGAGTAATGCAACAACAAGAGAACAATGGCAGAGGCTGAGGCTGAAGTATCCTTTGGAGATACGTGGGGTTAAGGAGTCATTGTGGTGGCCACCACTGTAAGTCCCATGGCTGCAAGAGTTGTCTAAGACTGGGAGTGGCCATAGTGCTGAACTCATCCCAACAGAGCGGTAGGAATGGAGGGCCTGTCCAATAAGATCAGATAGACATTCTCATAGAATGTCATCTGCACAGATCTTAGAGGCAGCTTTTTTCAGTCACTGCCTTCTCTTCCCCTGACCCCCAACCTTGCTGGGTTTTAGAAAGCTATTAAAATGTGGCTTTTCCAACAGGCCTTTGGGACTGATATATTACGAGTGTTGCTTCCTCTTGCAGTCTTAAGATTTTGAGTTAAGTGGAGTTCTTGTATGGCTCTCCATTGGAGAAATGTAAAATGGTGTGTGGGGTGTATGTGTGGGTGTGTACAGTACTGTATATAAAACCTCATTTTTGGAATAGGCTGTGTAAGCTGTTCAGCATCTGAAATCCTCAGGTTTTTCCTGATGATCTGGTGGGCAGTTTGGCCAAGTCCTTAGTCATTGCCTGGAATGGGCGAGTGACAAAGGTCTTACTGGATTGCTCCTGTGCGGTTTCTCACAGTACATCAATTTTGGGGTACTCCTTGGTTGAAGGTGAAATGTCAGAAGAGATGCCTAGCACACTGTTGGAGGAAGACAAAGAGTAAATCTGACTGAGCACAAGTAAGAGCCCACCCTAGGGATTAAATCATGGCAGTAAGAGTAGCAAAATATAACTTTTTCTGCTCTCATCCTGTCTGTTGTCAGCCACTCAGCAGCTCTCTTGGAGGTAACTTGCTCCTTGCTGGGGAAGGACATGATACAAGCCATCTGCAGGGTCATGGTAGAGAATGTTCTAGGCAACTGGCAGATAAAGTCACTCAGATTCTCTTGGAGTTGGACTCTGACTGGGTTGACCCTGTCAAGATGACAGAAGCATAGTCTGGCATGGCGAACTGGGGAGAATTTGCTCCTATGACTCCTGAAAAACTGGACAGGATCATAAGGATTGCTAACCCAACCACCTGTTTATTAGATAAATGCCCCTCCTGGCTTGTTAATGCTTCCCAGGAGGTGGCACACAGTTGAGTCCATGCTCAAGGAAGGAAGGGGTACACCCGCCTCCTCAAGAAGCCAATGCTGGACCCAACCATTTGGGACAATTTGCATCCAGTATCCAACCTTGCTTGCTTAGGGAAAATTGTTGAGAAAGTGGTCAGTCTGCAGCTTCAAAGGGTCCTGGGGAATGCCTTTACTTGGCATCCTCCCACAACACACTGTGTGTGTGTGTGAGAGAGAGAGAGAGAGAGAGGCCCCCAATATGTATGTGCTTACCACCAAATAGAGGGAAAAACTGATAAAAAATGAAATAATTTCTATCGGTCCATTTTCTGCGTCAGTATCATTGGGGTGAGCGATTAGAGAAATCACCCACCTCCCTTGGGAGGCAGATCTGTCTCACAAGGTATAAATAGAATCAAATGTTATTTCTTAAAAAAAAAATGCAAACGTCCCTTTTCATCTTTAAGCAGTCAAATGTAAAACATACAGTATCAAAGAAATAAAGATACAGAGTTATTCACATGTCATGATTTAGAAGGATCTTCCATACAAAACATATAAAGGACTGTATAAATTTCTGGCCAGACACAAGTTAATGTTTGTTCCAAGTAGCATAAAAGCCTGCAATTTACTGAGCATGTACAGTGAACAGAAATACAAGAGACCATAATCACCAGAGACAATAAAGTAGACATGCACAGAAGAAATGAAAAGTAATCTTGCACAGTATTTCTAGCCACTCTTTCTTGCCTATCCTTTACAAATAGTTTTTACTGAAACAGATTTCCCTCTGTCTCAATTCTTCCTGGTGTCCCTTCCAGATCCCTAAGGGTTATAATTCATTTAATAGTGAGGCTGCAGGGTTGACGAAAGGTGTCCCATTTTCTCTTCTCAGCCTCAGTTCTCATCCCTTTGTTTTAAAAAGGCAAACCATTTTTCCTCCCAGCAGAAAGGGACAGGTTTGGGTAATTTCACTTTGTATGTGACCCAAGGCATATAATTTTTCCTCCTGCAGATGTCGGTTGGGGAAATCTGCATGCGAGGATGTCTACTGGAAATGTCTGTGCTTGTCTCACAAGAAAGGCTGGCAAAGCAGTCTTGTAAAAACAGGCTGGCTATTCACAATACGCTGTTTGATTTTTGTGCTTGTTAATGTTTTAATTCATAAACTGCTCTGAGAGCCATGACTCATAGAAGTTTTCAATAAAATAAGGAGAGCAAATGCAGGAAGGCTGTCTGATTGGAGGCACAGTCTGAAAACTACAGTTCTCTTAATCCCCAGCTAGCTTCTTTGATGGCCATGCTGTCTGGGGAGTTATGTAATCTAGACAGTGTTCCTCAACCTTAGCAACTTGAAGATGTGTGGACTTCAATTCCCAGAATTCCCCAGCCAGCAACGCTGGCTAGGGAATTCTGGGAGTTGAAGTCCACACATCTTCAAGTTGCTAAGGTTGGGTACCCCTGATCTAGAACATCTGGCATGCACCAGCTGGAGAAGACTGCTGCACTCTACAAAAGTATGCACAACATGGAAGTATAAATTCAGCCCTATTGATAAGGAATGAGGCTGGTGAGGGCAGAAAGAAGCGGTTCCCACATAGAGAGAACCATTATGTCAGGTATCTTCCAAGGCCATCTTAAAAAGGTAAAGGTTCCCCCCGCACATTTGTGCAGTCGTGTCTGACTCTAGGGGCTGGTGCTCATCTCCGTTTGTTAGCCGAAGAGCCAGCGTTGTCCGAAGACACCTCCACGGTCATGTGGCCGCATGACCCGCGTGGAACGCTGTTACCTACCCACCAAAGTGGTACCTATTAATCTACTTGCATTTGCATGCTTTCGAATTGCTAGGTTGGCAAGAGCTGGAGCTAGTGCGGGAGCTCACTCCGCACGCAGGGCTAGGGATTCGAACCTCCGAACTTGCGATCTTCCGATCGACAAGCCTGGCGTCTTACCCACTGAGCCACCACGCCCCCATAAGATAAGATAAGACAGATAAGGCCATCTTATCTGTCGCTATTTCACAGATAGCCATTGACTTGGCAGAATGGGAGGAAAAAGCCTAACATTTAAACCCAGGAGCATAGACCTATCTAAGGGCTTTTCTTTCTTTGCAGTGCTATGGACAAATTTTATGTTCTTCATACTTTTATGCAATAAAAACACTAAACCTGCTGAGTAGTATTGGTGAGCATTCTGCAGAATAAACCAATTTCTGAAGTGGTTAAATCTCTGGAGAGTCAAAATTAACAGCCAAGCCTATGTGAAGCCTGACTCTATCTCAGTATTCTGCAAAAAGCTATCTTGAATGATGGTGTTCAGATTGTCAAATCACCCAGTGAGTTCAGGCATGCAGCCTTGTGCTCAGTATGATAAAAAAACAAGATCAGAAAGATCTTAGAATTTTTGCAGTGGGGAGCCTCCACTTCGATTTTTCTGGATATAGGATCGGATGTCTCTCGCATCATAACAAAACTCTGAAAATAAAGAAGTCAGCAAAAACAGAACATTCCTTGTCAATGCTTTGGGGAAGTGATGAAGTCAGGCAGTACACCCTTCTTATAAAAATAGAAAGAAAGAAAAAACCCAGAGACTGCAAGACAGGAAAAGCTTCAAAAGGAATTGTATGTAGCATATGAAGAAACATTAACATTTATTGAGCAAAAAAAATTGCTACACAAAGATAGTTTTCAGCATCATTCTGTAAGGTTGATATATAAAAGGGAACAATCCTCAGTTGTAAATTCCCCATTAACCTGTTTCCATGCAGCTTTTTGAACTTCTTAGTACAATTGATCTGCACTTCTTATTTTGTCTATTCTCACTTGGCAACCTTAACCCTTCTTTGAGCTTTGTATGTTTTTAAAGAGGAACCAAAGGTTATCATGCCTCCTTCAACATTCTGCATTATAAATCTGTTGGATGCCTAAATATTGTTCCTCCTGGACTAACTCTGATTACTCCTGCTGTTGTTTCATCCTCATCTGCTGGTCAGAATGTGCATACTGAGTGCTTTAGTTTTCTGTAAAAAGCCAGAACATACTTGCAGAAAAAAATGTTTCTTTGAGCACTCAAAAAGCAGATTATATAGCTTCACCTTGATGCTTTGCCCTTGGATGTTTAGACTTTTTTTTCAGTTGAATGTGAAATGTTATGGACAGGATTGAAGTTGGACAAATATTCCCACAAATAGGCTACTACAGCCCACTGTAATGGAATCGGCAACTACCAGCAAGCACCAGATCCTTGAGAAATAATATTGATTTAAGTGCACCCAGTCTGTGACAAAGAATATAAGAGCGTTTTTTTTAAAAAAAAAAAAGTAGTAAAGAATGCCCAAAGCACCAAACAGTTTTATTGGTCTTTCATACCTCTTGGCATTTCCATTTTCATATGACCAGATCTAAGAAGGAACAGAGTGTTATCAGTTCTTGATTTAGAATCAATTGTTCTTTTTCTCTTTCCTCTTAAGGACAAAATAATTGTGCTGGTATTGCCTTCAATACCAAAATGGGTCAAAAAATTCCTTCCTAGGTTGGTCTCCCCCAGTCCTCTTACCCTGACTTCAGTGCCGATTGTTGCAGGACCAGCACAAACAGAGAGCCATACCAGTGAAGGTCACAATTCATAGATTCCACCATAGAAACAAAATATTGCATTGTATTTTATTCTTCCAACCTTCCAGAAACTTATGCAGGACAATTACCAGTTTCACAAGTTTATCTTCCCACCCAGTATCAGGCACTTTTAGAAGGTACAGGCTAAGCCTAGAGAAAATATAAGCCACGTTTAAATCAGAATTATTACATATAATAATTTCAGGCAAGCTGTGTGAATATACATCCTATCAATGTAAGCATCAAGGTGTCTGTAGAGATAATGCTTATTAATAAATAAGGGAGCAAAAATAATGGTAGATCATTCAAACCAAAATATTTCATTTTACGGATAAAATGTGACCTACTGTACTGACCTGTTAATGCACTTATACTCTTGTGAGATTGGTAGGTTTGGGCTTGGAATCAGAAAAGGGATAATACAGTATATTCTTTTAAGCAATTACTTGCAATATATAATATTGCAAGAAGAACATTTGGGCTTATCTTTAATATTTACATTAGTTATCTGAACAAGTTCTCCTGAACGTTACAGAATCTGGATGCAACTGGTGTTCAGTTGCAGAGTAGTTTGTTGTAAATAATATATCAATTTTGTAATCATCAAAGTAATTTAGAAAGTTTCCTGAGAAGAATAGAATAAACCTTTATTTGCCCATGTTATTCTTTTTCCAGACAGTAGCTATGTAGCCACTGCAATAAAAGCAACAGTCATGGACACCTCAGATTAATGTTGTACTTTTTTATTGTAAGAAAAGAATGTCCAAAGTTGTAGCCATAATATGATTATGGAAAGCATAGTGTTGCTCTTTTAAAATTCATATTAAATAATTAATGCAAAGTAGTATATATAATGCAAACGCAGTTTTTTTGGAGATGCTAGCAAGTATATTATTTATTGTAATGGTTCATGCTATGCCTGCATATGTGACACAATATATTTTAATTTGTTACTAAAAGATGCATATTTCAAATTATGTAGAATCACCTTTGCTTTATTTTAAACAATGATATTCAGAGAAGGAAAAGCAAAATATTTCTCTTTTTTTATATGCTCAGGCATGTAAACACTAGACACAAAATACATAAGCTTGTGGTCTGAGTAAACTGTTGTAATATTAAGCAAACAGATAAAAGAGCTTAAGAAATAAATTATTTTTCTTTGGAGCTTCTATATCTGTGATGTAAGTGTAATTCCTAATCATAATAAATGTGTTTCTTTCAGATTTACCACTGGATTATCAATTTGCCAGATTTTCCCCAAATAGCTCAATAACTGCTGGTTATTACCCCAAACCTCCAAGGTCATTATTATCAAGCGGTGAGCAAATGGCAACCAAATAAAGCATCTTTAAAGAAAAGTAAATCTGCATCTTCATCATGCTTAAGCAAAAATGTTGGAAGCTAATGGAAATCATGCAAATCAAATGCTATATGAATTCAAAAGATACATTTTGGAAAGAATCTAACCAGGTTGAAGAAAAAACTTCCTATTTTCCTATTGATTGTAATATATGAGTACTATTGTCTAGAATGTTTTCTCACTCTGTTTTCTGAGAATTTGCTGCACACTTACATTCGTGTCTTGGACACTTTTGCCAGTTCATGCATTACGTGGCCTCCATGTATCCATTATAACATAAGGGCACGCATGTGCTGTTTACCATAAGCAAAATTCCATGACAGGCAAGATAAGAGAGCTTTGTACATACTCAGTCCTGCTATGAAGTCCAATTTCCATAATTCTTCCTACTCAAAAAAGTGGTAAATATGTGTGAATGAGATTGATAGACTTAGGATTTTGAGGATCATGCAGGAATATAGCAACTCCTACACAAGGGGGAAGGATAGTAATTAGCCCTTCATTTCACAGTCTGATTAAACTTTGTAGCATGAAATATATTCTTAATCATCTGATTTAGAATTCAATCCTATCAAATTCAATGAATCCACCTTTAGAAAAACTGTTCCGAGAGATATGTATTAGCCTGTTTCCTGTTCTGGGCAAACATAACATTTTATATTTAATGATATTTTGTAAACCACCCAGAGTCCCCTATTCGGGGAGATGGGCGGGGATTAATTAATTATATATATATATATATATATATATATATATATATATATATATATATATATGCAGTTAAATGCATGAGATTAAGATGGTGCATGCTGTTTTCCTGCTACATATTTATCTAATCTGTAAACTGCCCTCACCACTGGCATAAAAAAAGAGAGCACCTTTTGTGGGCTTTCTTCCAGGATGGTTATCTCCCTTGGTTACATCTTAGTCCTTTTTCATAAAAGGAAATGTGTAGTTATTTAGAAGGATAGCCTGGAATACAAATTTGTAAAAAAAAATGTAATATATTGGAATTGTGAAATTATTCCGAGTTTTCTAAGATATTCAAAAATTAGTTTTTACATCTTTCTGATACTAGAAACAATATCCTTAAAACTGCTTTGTCTATTCAGAAGAGAACACTTTTCAAATCAGTTGAGTTTACTTTCTCATAAGTAGTCACAGGATTGCAATTAAGACTGCAGTCTTATGAGCATGTAGGAATACATTTTATAGTTCACTTCTGAGTAAATAGGTGAAGGACTATACTGTAAGCAAGCCAATATGTATGTCCATTAGTGTTTTCTCAACTAGAGAAACCTTGGTATGTTGGATTGCATTCAACTTGTCTTGCATGTGGACTACTCCCTCAGAAAGGGTGAAGTGTTATAATAGATTACAGTTCAAGGATCTGATAGTATAAACTTGGAATTTCATGATTTCTGAAGCCTTCCATCTGCTTTGGCAGTTCTCATCTGTATGAAGTTGAAAATAAAGGTTATTTATTCTTGAGAAGCTCTGGATTCTGTTACTTACAGCCATATAGAAGAAAAAGAAGATTCTCCTCTTGTGGAATGCAATAAATATTATTAATGACACTGATGCATTGTTAAGCATTGAACATTGCTCAGGAAGTACTAAAATAAGATAACAGACTCAAAATCATGACTCAATTTCTTCCACTTTAAGCACCTGTTATGGTCAGAAAGGGAGGGAATTATTGAAAAGTTAAACTCTGTCATCACACTATGGAACCAATCCATATCTCCCCCTCCTTAATTCATTTGGAAAAAAACAAAAAAGACATTGAAAAATCTGGTCACTTATCTCTTGAATCTGTGTTATATTGTCCTCCACTCACATCTCACATTTAAGCATTCTTGCAAGCTATATAATTAACCAAAGGCTGCCAAATCAAACAACTATTTAGGATGACATCATCAAATTAGGTTCCCCTTAATACATGTATTTTTCCCCAACTCAGAAAATACAGGATGGCTACAAACATTCATGGTATATTTTCCTGGGACAATGAAATATTAGATCCAAATAAAACTGGAACTTGTAAGGGAAAATGAACAGGCAGGTCCTAGAATTGTCTCTGGTAAGGTGGCAGCACCTTAGTACACATCCAAATACTAAGATGGGTTGAAATCCCATGGAAGTAGACAAGATACCATGAGTTGAAATCCCATGGAAGTAGGCACACGTGTACCTACCATGTTCTTCCCTTTCAAAGTAAAGAACATCATGAAAAGCACAGAAAAGGAGTGAATTGAGCAAAAGAAAGAGATGAGATAAAAGGATATTGAACTTTATCTTGTTTACACCAATATTATTCATTATATCTCTCCATAACTTTCTCGGCAAACCATCCATGTGCATACACTGATTCATATATTGCCTTTTGTTCTTTATAGGCTGTACTGGGAGTCAAAAACCCTGGAAGAAGGCAGTGACAGATCACTACCATACTGTCAAATAAATGTCATGGATGTGTTGAGCTTCACTTTAAGAAGAAGATGATGATGATGATTAAAATTATTCCCTCCTTTGAAATTAGGCTACACTGAAAATTCTTCTGTCTAGCAGAATTTGATATTGCTGTCCCCCGTCCCCCCCAATCAAACAACACATTATTTTTCCAGGACAGAAAATCAGAACTATTAAACCATTTACAATGCACTTTTCTACTGCAACATTATTCTTTTTTCCCTACTTTATCTAGGTAAAAAAAAAGTATTTCTAAACCTCAGGGTGGGTGGGTTCCCTGTCACAACTACCAAGTAAACCCATTTGGTTACATGCTGAGATGGATGAAAAGATTATTCATCTAGTCAGAGAAAAATTAAAATGCCTAAATAATATTTATGCAAAATAATGTAGTAAGCCTCATTTTTCCATTTGTGGCAATCAGAATTTGCCTCTACTATTGATCTGGAATATTGTGGCTTACATGTGCTGTCCAAACCAGAATGGAAAGCTAGAATCTAACTCGCTTTCATTATGGTTTGCAGAGTAAACATTCTATTATTGGAATGCAATAGCAAACTGATTCACCAGAAGCCAGGAAGTAATGGATTAAGTGAAATAGAAGTGAGAGAGGTAGACAAATCCATGTTGAAGTCATGCAGTGGCAAATGAGGTTTGCAAATCAGAGTTTGCTGAGATCAGAAATTGAATACAGCAAGGTCAAACCTCCCCACAACAGTTGTACAAGTGAGCAGAGTATGATTTGTGCAGGCCTGTAAAGTTGGTCATTATGCAATTCAAATTTAAGAGCAACGCTTTACATCTACAATTCATTAATAGTTTTGACTGACAAAGTTTATCGTGTTGATTTCCTTGGAGCAAAATAGCTTAATGTCAATGTTTTAAGTGTTTTGTGAATCAACTTAAAAGTCCATGCATATATTGTACATGTAAATACTGTATATACAGTACCTTTGGTCTATATTGAAGTGGAACAAAGCTAGGAGTGCTTTAAAGTGTCCTTTTGGTATTTTTCAGCCTTGAGCTTGGTAAATTACTTCATTCTTATCCCTTGAGATTGCCAATTGATGGGATGTCTCATCTTTTTTTTTCCATTAAAAATTAAGCTAAGACCCCCTCTGAATGAGGAATGGGGGAGTGAAAGGTTCTTTTAAAACATCCAATTCTTGAGTCTTATTTGCCATTGGAACACAAATGTTAGATTTAGCAATCAAAAGTAAAAACCATGTAGGTCTCTAGATGTTCTGTGCTGCTTATAGGTGACATTAAAAGTTTTTTCTTAATCATTAAAAAAGAGAACAGGGAAAGTGCAGTCAAAAAAAAATCAGTGAGTTCCCAGAAAACAGAGACCCTCTGTCCTTGTGAAACAAATGGTTTGCAAATAACACAGTTTGAGTGTTTATTATTAACATTTACCAGCTTTTCTACAAGCAATCCAAAAGATTCTGGTCCCAACATGCCTATAATACATGGTGGACATCTACTTAGAGTTATATGGATACTTCAGAGGTTTGGTTTGGTTTTTGACATGTGCTTTAGTAGAAAACCACAGAGGGATTCTTTGAAAAACTGGTCAACAGATGTTATTCACAGAGAGAAACTTCTGAAGTTCTTTCAGTGCTATAACAAAAGCATTTTCAACGGAATCAGGGTAAATCCCTTCCTGCTTTCCCTAGTCCAAGTTCAAACATAGGTCTCCCAACCCAACAAGTGAATTTCACATACTTGTCACTGGAATGATGAAAACCAGACAAACCACTTCTAAAGATTTTTATGTTTAAGTTGCTTGGCCAAATTAAAGGCTAGAACACCCAAAGTGACCATTACGCAAAGGGGATATAAAAGCTAGTGCCGTTCATGATTCCAATCTGTGTTAAACCAGACAACCCTGGAGCTTTGATAGTCAATCAAATAGGGGAAAGATTGTGCCTGAGGCCCCCACCTCTGTTCAAGGAAGGATTTTCCAAGTTGGCATAAATGGATTCCTTGACCCCTCTCTCAAACCACCTAAAACCACTGGGTCAAGGAATCCATTTATGCCAACTTGGAAAATCCTTCCTTGAATAGAGGTGGAGGCCTCAGGCACAATCTTTCCCCTATCTTCCTCCCTGCTTTGTCTTCTGTGCCTAGGAAGATTAAGACCATTTCGCAAGCTCAACAGCAGCATGGTGATCTTAACGATCCTTCTTTAGATGATAAAGGGACTTAGAAATAACATCTCAAAAAAAAAATAACCATGACCTAGCCCCAGGTGTAAGGTCACACAGCAACATATTTTAGGATTCCCTTACTAACTTTGCTGAGACTGAAGAAGCTCCTTGGATAAGGAGTGAAACGTTTCCACTGAGAAAATAGAAATCCAGTTGACATGATTCAAGCTACAGACTTTGTTCTCTCACTTAATGTGAATGAATGTATGCTAGGACATCCCTATTAGAATGAAAACCAGAGTTTGAAATGATTAAAAGCTTTTGTGAAGCCAAGACTGATTTGGACAATCATTTTAAAAAGTTCAGTGTAATGGTAGGGCAACAATTAACCTTGGGTAACAAAGCATGCTAGACCCAGGTTGTGATGAAGCGATACATAGTGTGAATACCATAAATATGCATACATTCTGGTATATAAAGGTGTTGACAATATACGTGTAGTATAGTGGTTATGGGGTGTGATGGCTCAGCAGGTAAGACGCCAGGCTTGTCGACTGGAAGGTCACAAGTTTGGAGGTTCGAGACCCTAGTCCCGTGTGACAGAGTGAGCTCCCGCATTCACCCCAGCTCTTGCCAACCTAGCAATTTGAAAGCATGCAAATGCAAGTAGATAAATAAGTACCACTTCGGTGGGTAGGTAACAGCGTTCCGTGTGCGTCATACCGGCCACATGACCGTGGAAGTGTCTTCGGACAGTGCTGGCTCTTCGGCTAACAGAGATGAGCACCAGCCCCTATAGTCAGACATGACTGTGCAGGGGAAACCTTTACCTTTACTTTACTTACAGTAGTTAAGATGCTGAACCAGGTTCAAGTCCACTCTTAGACATGGAAACTCATTGAGTGACTATGGGCCAGTCACTCTCAGCCCAACCTAACTCACAGGGTTGCAGTTTTGGAGATAAAATAAAAGGCAATCCCCATGCCTTGAGCTCTTGGAGGAAAGATAGAAGTCAAATGACTAAATAAACGTCACATAAGTGACTTATATTTGTTAGAAATGTACAAAGCCAAGGAGCCTCTTGGTGGATATCCATGCCTCCACCATGCCTTCTCCCATTATATTTCTATGACAGTGTGTGAGATGTAGATCTAATGTATTATTTCTCCTTCAATGGAGGACAAAGACAGAATTAGTCAAACTTATACAAATGTAGGAATTCATATGAATAGACCTACCATAGGCAGTGGTTCTTCTTTTGAGGAAATATTAATTGACAACCACACAGTAAGTTAAGTTATAAGAGGTGGCTTCCTTTGCAGAAATACAGATCTGGATTGAAGCCAAGGTTGAAGTGAATAATTGTCAGGGAGAAGAAGGAGGGGGCTCCCTCCAGGGGGATAAACTCATGCGCAGTACTGAATCGCTTTGCCTTCCTCGCAAGAGGCTGAAGAAGGCACCGCCCTAGTTTCTTGGGCCTTTTCTCTGAGCATCACTAGTTCATTTTAGTTTAGCTGGATTCTGTCTAGCAGAGTAGAACAATAAAACACTAGAGCCTGTACACCAAGTCTCAGCATGTTTCCTTCACTCGAAGTCAGGACAATAATTTTAATTAGTCCCCAGACAAAAGGAAGCCCTGCAGGGCCAAATCTGAAATTATACTGTTCTGTGCCTCAACTCAGCCTTCTTTCAAGGTGAATGGATTCTTCCTCAGACTCACAAATGCACACAGAGCAACAGGCACTTAACAATTAGCCTCTAGACACAATGATGTGGGCAGAGACAGCCTTATGCAGAAGAAGAAAAGGGAGAAGGGCGATGCACTTACCCTACAACACCCCCCTGTATATTCAGCAGGCAGATCTATAAAGGCCTTCTTAGAGGATTCAAATGGGTAAGTTCAGGCTAACAAAACACATGCTATAACATTTTATGTCCAGACCAATAAACCATACTGTGGCTTAACATGATGGTAAGAGAATGGCTGGGTTCCCACAACATACCAAACCACAGCCACTCATATGGGGAGACAGCCAAGAGCCACTTCCATAGCAGCTGTGCAAAACAAGAAAATATTGTGTGCCTAAAAATTCATCTGCCTACTTCAAAGACTTCTCCCAATTGCAGCAAAAGCACAATCTTCCTCCATGTCTCCATAAAAAAGTGGGAGAGATTGTTTCAATTGCCAGTAATAAGGGGGGGAAATTGTGTGAAATCCCAACATGTTCCAGAAAATTCCTTTGTCAATGGAAATACAAAACAAAAATATATAAACAATTTATGCAATTTTATCAATTTCGAAAACATTCATGGGTAAACTAAAGACCAGCATTTAATGTGCTACATTGTCTGGAATTTATAACAGAAAAATCTCTTTAATTCTAAAATCAATTGCTAAAAAAACTAAGTAAAAACAATGTATTAAACACCTTAGAGCTATGAAAAAATTAAAGACCTACACTTTCAATAAAGGCAACTTCACTGGTTGAATCCATGTTTAGAAAAAAGAAGACCCAACATGATGATTTTAAAGTTTTGCATTCTCAGATAAATCAACCATCAAAGTTATTTACAGTCTAAGACCAAACACAATAAAAGATCAGCATACAGTACAATATCTATAAAAGAAAATTTAAAAAACTGCAATAAATCCCAAAACGTTTAGCAGCTAACAGTTAACAGCATTGAGGAGGAACCTCAATGCTATTGATAAGAATGTTGCAGCCTTCTTAGAGGTTTCTGAAGAGTGGCCAGGAGAAGGGCAACAGCCTCCTGGTCACAATGGCAACGAGGGTTATTAACAATAGGAAGTATTAAACTTGATTACCATCGGGTGTACAATGGACATTTTAATAGGACGTGTGAGACAGATTCTACCACCTAGTCTGAACAGAAACTAGTTTGGCTTTTGATGGGAGGCTTATGTATCTACTGGCTGTTGCCCTAATAGGTGGCGCCCCAATTCAGGCCAAAGTAAATAGTCTCCTATGTGGAGCATATAAGATGTTATAGAAAGATCTAGGGACAGACCAGGGAGGAGGAGCGATTGTGCTATAGAAGGGATGGGAGACTTTGACTCTGTCATTTTGGATATCTAGATCCTAAATCCTCTGCTTTAGTTCAGCCAGTGTGATAAAACACAATAGACCCATAGTATCTTTACCTGATCCTTGAAAATATCTAGGTATTATTTCTCTTTTCCAGTTTATTATCAATACTGCTGTTAGTTAGACAATGTTTAAATATATCAATCTGGACAAAATCTTGATGATTTCTAGTTGGCAGCAAAGAGATACAGAAAGCCCTAATCCACTGCTGTTATCTAGTCAAATCCAGATTTTTTACATGTCAGAGACGATAGCCCTACCACGAACCTGAAAGCTTACATAGATGGATCAGAATTACATCCAGAAAATATTGTTGACAGAGGATGATACTGTTAAAAAATTCAAGCCAAATGTTTGCTTAGAATCGTGACTCATTTTTATGTCACAAAGGGTTTGTTTTTAGTGGAGTACAGAATTCACTTCTACACACTCAATAAATGTACAGCTGCAATTCCCATAAGCATTCATACATCAAGGTTAAACAAAAGTCCATAATTACACAGGGAATCTTTTCTTTCAGCATTTTTCAGTATTTTGATCACCTAAAATTAAGAGACCAAAGTGAGTTATTTCAGAAGCTTAAGACTTTATAAAGGACTACCTCATGTTCATTTCTGTATTTTATCCAGAGATACCATGCAGTTTTGATGGGAAATTATTGCAAACTGTATTCTAAGCAGCTGCTGTAACACATGTAACTATCTTATAGCAGCAGCTAAGCACTGATAGGGATAATTGGTGATCCTCCCCAGAGCCTTGCAGCCTATCTATCAGCAAACGGAAAAGTAATTTTAAAAGCTGCATGTCATGCTCTAAAAATTGTCCTTCTGAACTTTGCCAAGGCTAAAATTATCAGAGCCAAGAGTGACATAAATGCAGAAATCCAATGTGATTTTATTTCCCAACCTCATTCCCTCTTTCCTTGTTTGAAATTTCCTTCATCTAGAATAACTAGTCACAGCACTTCTTCCTTGACTAAAGGTTTTGGGAGATTCAGTCATATTGGATCCTATGCATTTGTGTCATTTACCCCTGACAATTCCAAATTAGCAGCAGGAATGGCAGCTCTCCAGATGTTACCTTTAATTAAAATAAATGATTTTAGGTGATCCAATCAATGCTTCTCCTAGTTCATTTGCAACCTGTGGCCTGAATCACTTCAGACTGCAGGTGGGGATTCATTGGATAAATGAGATTTAATGAATTTCCATTTTAAAAAAGGTTTCATACAACTACATTTACCTTTTATATTAAAGGAAAACAAAGTTTTTTCCCAGTGTTTATTTTAGGATTGGAGGACACAGGAAATCATTTATATAACTCTGAGGATAGGATTGAATGATATGCATTTTATGATAATTAACTTCATAACAACTACTGAAATGTTAATCTTTAAGAACAGAATGGATATTGTTTTCCAGAGCTAATTTCATCTTCCTCCAGTTTTATTGAGCTTGCTGATGTGGCACTAACTTCTTGCCTGCAAAAAGAAGCTGAGATATTTCCCTTCATCTGACTGAGTGTTGGCTTCAAGCTTAGAGTTTGCTAAGGAGGGGGAAGGAGGGGGAAAATAACTTCTTTAAAAAGGAGGAGAATGCTTAGAAGGGAATTTAAATCAGAGAGTTAAATTTCACAAGCTGAGGCCTTGTCTGGGTTTCCTTTGCACTTTCTGCTATTTCAGTTTTATAGCAGGATGAAATAAATGAAGCCACAGGCAATGATACAAGTATGAAGAATATCTGTGAAGACGTATGCAGGATTTTGGAATGCATGCATAGCACAGCTACATGAACTTATAGCACACCAGAGAAACAGAGAAGCATATCAGAGTGACTGAACTTCATTTATAGCTCTATAAACTGAGATGGTGATTTTACAGACATTAAATCAAAGGAAAATGGTTGGCTATCATGCTATGATAATATCCAGGTGAAATTACTATGAGAAGCCATAAAAGTGGCTATCTTTGTAACATATAAAGGAGTTCCGGACATGACACTGATATATCCATGACAACCATCACGTATACCATGAACATATTCTGCCCCCGGAGGTGAGGCAGGCCCCTGCGCTCCCGGCCTTCCGGAAGAATCTGAAGACCTGGCTCTGCCGCCTTGCTTGGGATGGGAAGGGCAATAGTTCTTCCTCGGGGTGGCTAGCGCCGTAGTGTCCTCCCTACTGAATGAGATCTTATCGTCACTGGGATTTTGTATTTATTTATTTTCTATTTATATTGATTGTTCGATTGGGATTTTATATTTGTATGGTTTTAATTGCTGATTTTATTGTAAACCGCCCAGAGTCCCCCTTTTGGGGGAGATGGGTGGTGATAGAAATGTGAATAATAAATAAATAAAATAAAATAAATATTACATAAGTAATGAAAATACTACATTGGCCAACCCTTTGGCAATGGGTTGAATTCCAGATGCCAGTCTGAGGCCACATCCATACAGATGCTTTACCATGTTCCTTTCCCTTCACAAAATCAGCTGGAAATCATGCCACTTTAAGCGTTGCTACCCCACAGCACACCCCTTTCATGAGCCCAAAATGGTTTTGTGCTGTGTTGCTTGTCCATACTGCTTTAATGCATGACATTCCAAGGACTGTGATTGGTAGTCAATATTCAAGCCCCAGCCAATGTCTTCCCATCTACTATACAAAAGGCCTCCTCCAACTGGCATGTGCAATGTTCTAGTTACTTGTGCAATGCATTTTTTTCTTTTTCTTTTCCCCACTGTACTGTCAAGAGATCTCCTTTTCTTCTTTGTAACTATGGGTTGACTGTTCAATCTTTTGACCACTAGGTGGGGTTTCTATCCCTTGGCTGCCATCTAGTGGTCATCTGGTTTTGTGCAGCCAAGATATAGCCAGTGAATGAGTGTTCCCCAAGACCTGGATTTAGCTATGGGGATCAGTGTGGGAGCTGTAAACTACCCCAAGAATATAATGTGAGGAGAGGAAGTGAGGAACCAGGACAGCCACCACCATGCAAGCTACACACTGAGTCATTTCAATTACACTTTCTATTACATGCCTTAAGCCCCAGATGAACTAGCCAATTTCAAGGCTTTGCATTCTGTAGAGCAGTGTTTCTCAACCTTGGCAACTTTAAACTGTATGGACTTCAACTCCCAGAATTCCCCAGCCAGTATGTAAAGTAACAAAGAACGAGAATGCTTAAATGCTCACTACATATAAATAAGTGTACCAGTTAATATCTTGAACATAAGGCTGTCATCACATGCTTTCTAAAAGGTTGCTCTTAATAGAGGGCCATTTCATGATCATTCCCCAATTTTTTCCTTCCTAAGAAATGTGCCTAGTGGCTGCCTATATTACCTTTTATCTACCAAGCAAAAAACGTGTGTATGTATTTTATAGTACAGTTCTTGGTTTTTTTAAAGTTTCTGGGTTGAAGCATTAAATGTGTCTGTCCTTCCTTCCTTCCTCCCTCCCTTAATATTTTTGATGCTTTACTGCCTGCAATAGTTTTTATTTATGTTGTTTATTCTATTTTTCTTCTCCTTTGTGAACTACTTTGAAACTTCTCAGAATGAGGCAGGATATAAACCATTGTATAAACAATGCATGCATATATACATTGGTTATGAAGCAGCCCATCAGAAGCACACTCTAAATGAATTTCCAAAGTTTATTATTCATTCATTCTGCTGTACTCAAATCCCTCCTTTCCTCCACCAAAGATAGCATGGTTATTCCAAAGTCAGGCAGGGAGCTGTCTGTCTGACCGCATTACAATACTGATTCCTGCACTCCAGTCCAGTCCTTAGTCTATTACATTACATTGGCACGAGAACAGCTTGTGCAGGCAAAGATCATTGTGGATAAAAGCTAGTCTTAGAATGGAGAAAGTACAGATATGCATGCTGTGGAAAATATGGCTTTAACTGTTCCCTTAAAGGCATTCCAAGGTTTTAATAAATAATTAATATTAGGTTTATAGTGCAAAACAAAAGATGAGGCAGGAAATCACAGCAGTTTGCCAGGCTGCAGTGGAGATTGGTTCCTGCAACCTGGCAAATGGCTCTTTCCTGCCCCATCTTTTGTTTTGCATTATAACTCCAATGTTGATTATTTATTAAAATAATGTTGGTGCATATGCCTAATTGCTACAAGATCTGGCAGACAGAGCAAAGCAAGTACCATACAGTGAAAAACTGAAGAGCAATCATAAAACTTCCCAGTTTTAAAACAGGAAACAGAAAAAAGAAATATGCAAATATTTCCAAATGCAGAATATTTTACATTCTTGAAAAGAGGAAGTACATTATTCATTCCAGTATAAACAGTTTGCTCTACTTCACTTTTAAACATATTTTTCTTGTGCTTCTAATTAATCTATTTGATGACCTAAATCTTCCTCAAAAAAGCATTGTTTAAAAAATCTATTTATTTATTTAACAAATTTATATGCCCCCCCAACTCACACACAGTGACTCTGGGAGGCGTACAGAATTGAAAACCAGTAAAACAAGAAAAAAACAATAAAGCTCTCATACAAACATATGAGATATTCATGACACTCAGCAATATTTCTCCTTGAAAGCAGATTAAGCCCTTCATGGCATGGGATCGGGTTATCTGAGGATCGCCTCTGCCCAATTACATCTGCCCATCCTATTACATCTGGCAGAGAGGGCATGCTTCGGGTCCCGTCTGCTAGGGATCTACACTTGGTGGGTCCCAGGAGGCAGGTCTTCTCTGCCATGGCGCCTGCCTTACGGAACATTCTTCCCCCCTCCCCAAGTGAGGTCATCCCCATCCCTGTTAATGTTCCGGAAGTCCCTCAAGTCCTGGCTATGTCATCAGGCCTGGGGGTCCCAGGGAACCAGGGATATTTTAAGATGGCTCTATTATTGTGTTTAATTTACTCTGTCCTGTTCCTGATGGTTGTATTTTTTAATAATGACTGTTTTTAATGATTGTTTTTATATATTCATTTGTTTTATTTAATTGTTGTACACCACCCAGAGTCACTTTGTGTGAGATGGGCGGCCATATAAATTTAATAAATAAATAAACAAACAAACTCCAGTGAGTTCTAGCTATGTCAATCAAAGCTGTTATGCGGTTATTCTTTTTCTCCTTACTTTTCTCTGTAATGAAAAATAACAAGTAGTGCTGGGGGGAAATGAGGATAATCATGATGCTGATGATGCTGATGCTTGATGATATGCAATCAAATTAGTGTCAACTCTTACTGACCACATCATCATTCATCATTGGCGATCACTCGTAGCCGAGTAAGATTGTCTTCCAAAGGTAAAATTTTAACAGTGGATCCGTAAGTGGCTATAAAGGCCAATTCTGGATCCGAATTGGCCTCCCACAACCTCCCACAATGAAGGCATAGGTTTCCGGGTGGGAGACGGTCATGATGAGGGTTTGCCTGATGTGCCTTCCTTTTAGCTCTTTTCTCCTTTTCGCCCTGTACTCGTGCTTCTTCAAAGTCCATAGCGCCATTAATAAAGGATGACCTCCAATTGAAACGCTCATGAGTTAGGGCTTCCCAGTTCTCAATGCTGATATTACATTTTTTTAAATTAGCTTTGAGAGTATCTTTGAATCTCTTTTGCTGTCCACCAATATTCCGTTTTCCATTCTTAAGTTGGGAGTAAAGTAGCTGCTTTGGAAGACGATGGTCAGGCATTCGAACAACATGACCGGTCCAGCGAAGTTGATGTTGGATGATCATTGTTTCAATGCTGGTGGTTTTCGCTTCTTCTAATATGCTAACATTAGTCCGCCTATCTTCCCAAGTAATTTGCAGAATTTTTCGGAGGCAGCGTTGATGGAATCTTTCAAGAGGTTGGAGGTGGCATTTGTAAAGGGTCCATGTTTCACAGGTGTACAGAAGGGTTGGTAGTACAATGGCTTTGTAAACAAGCATTTTGGTCTCCCTGCGAATGTCCCGATCCTCAAACACTCTACGCTTCATTCGGGAGAAAGCTACACTCGCAGAGCTCAGGCGATGCTGAATTTCAGCGTCTATGTCAGCTTTTGTAGATAGATGGCTGCCGAGATAAGAAAAGTGGTCGACATTTTCTAGTGACACACCTTTAAGCTGGATTGATGGCGCTGCGGAGGGATTGGTTTGAACTTGCTGGTAAAGCACTTTGGTTTTTTTAATGTTAATCGAGAGGCCGAGCTTTTCATATGCTTCTGCAAAGATGTTTAGGATAGTTTGAAGATCTTCCTCGGAGTGTGCACAGACTACGTTATCATCAGCATATTGAAGTTCTATAACAGAAGTTGCAATTACCTTATTTTTTGCTTTCAGCCTACTAAGATTAAAAAGCTTTCCATCTGTTCGATATATAATTTCTACACCAGTAGGAAGTTTCTCTTCAACAAGGTGTATAATCATAGCGATGAAGATAGCGAATAAGGTTGGAGCAATAACACATCCCTGTTTAACGCCGGATTCCACTTTAAATGGATCGCTTTGAGAGCCATTGTTATTCAGGATTGTTGCCATCATGTCGTCATGGAGTAACTGCAAGATGTTCATAAATTTATCAGGGCATCCGATTTTCAGAAGGATGGTCCAGAGAGCAGTACGATTTACAGTATCAAAAGCTTTAGTCAGATCAATAAACGCCATGTACAGAGGGCGGTTTTGCTCCTTGAATTTTTCTTGAAGCTGTCGTGCAGTGAAGATCATATCCACTGTTCCCCTGGAAGGGCGGAAGCCATTTTGCGTTTCAGGGAGGATGTCTTCTGATACAGATAGGAGACGGTTTGCAATGATCTTTGCCAGGATTTTGCCTGCTGTGGCTAGATAGTTTCCACAGTCTGTTCTATCACCCTTTTTAAAGAGAGTGATAATTATGGCATCCCTAAAGTCTGCTGGAATCTCCTCCCTCATCCAGATTTTTTCGATGAGCTTATGAAGTTGTTGTGTAAGTTCAGGCCCGCCTTCTTTAAAGACTTCAGCAGGAATCCCATCAGGTCCACTAGCTTTGTTATTTTTCATTTGTTTAGTGGCTTTACTGACTTCCTCCAAACTAGGGGGTACTGCAAGCTCATTTCTTATTTGTTTTTGCGGGATTTGCAAGAAGACTTCATCAGCCACAGTAGAGTGACGATTAAGGAGATTGTAGTAATGCTCTTTCCAGCGCAGTGCGATAGACTCTTTGTCCTTTAGAAGTTTAGCACCATCTACTCAGCGTAAGGGATTTGTACCATGGTTTGTTGGTCCATAGATGGCCTTTATGGCATTAAAAAAGCCCCATGCATCATGAGCATCTGCAAAATGTTGGGTTTCTTGGGCTTTTTTTATCCACCATATGTTCTTAAGTTCTCTAGTTCTTCTTTGGACTTCTGCCTTTGCACTGGCGTAGATTTTTTTCTTAACAGCACAGTTAATATCTTTTTGCCATATCTGGAAGGCTTTCCTTTTCTTGTCAATAATATGTTCAATCTCACTATCGCTCTCATCAAACCAGTCCTGATGTCTCTTAGTCTGGTATCCGATAGTTTGTTCACAGGCTGAAATAATAGAAGTCTTCAATTTAGTCCAGTTTTCCTCAACATTTTCAGGAAGTTCCATAGGCAGATGTTCCTTGAGAGTTGATTGAAAGCAAGCTCGTTTAATAGGATCTTGAAGGGCCAGTGTATTCATTTTACGCCTTGGTTTTCTTCCTTGGAGCCTACGATGAGGGACAATCTTTATGGCCATTATGGATCGAATTAATCGATGGTCTGTCCAGCAGTCATCGGCGCTCGTCATGGCTCTGGTGAGAAGTACATCACGGCGATCTCTAGCACGGACAATTACATAATCTAAAAGATGCCAGTGCTTCGACCGTGGGTGCTTCCATGATGTTTTAAATTTATTTTTCTGGCGAAAGAGTGTGTTAGTTAGTTAGATATGCAATCAAATTAGTGTCACCTCTTACTGACCACATAGATATATTTTCTCCAGACGATCGGTCCCCAAACCTGGCCTTTCAGGTCTTTCAACAGAGTACCCACACTCTTGGCCTAAATTCCTAATGTTCTTCACTCATCCCTCCCACAGCAACCCCTCACCCACCCTGACGAGGCAGCATAGCAGGACATGAGGAGAATGGGGAAACATAGATTGATTGATTGATTGATTGATTTGTTTGATTTATATCTCATGACAGTGACTCTGGATGGCATACAAGGTTAAAACAACACTTAACCAGCTAACCATTGTAAATTAAGGTGAAACCTTAATTGGATGATAAAATGGATAATAAAAATGATATAACATGGATTATAAAAGTGATAAAAAAAGAGTTATAAATGGCAAGTAAAGTTCAACAGATTTATCATGTTGCAGTTCTTTCTGTGCTAGGTGCATCTGCTGATGCTCCTGAAGAGTTAAGTAGCAGTTGAAACATTTTAGCACTTATTTCAGGTATGCTATTTTTGATCACCTCTAAAGGATGATGATGAGACTATCCCTGTTGAACTACAGTAAAGACCTATTTAGAGTGATATACTAAACATCCAATCAGTTTAGATAAAGTAAAAAATATTGGATAAAATTTATTTTTATTTAATTTTTATTTAGTTATTATTTTTATAAATAACTCAAGGCGGCGAACATACCTAATACTTGTTCCTCCTCCTATTTTCCCCACAACAACAACCCTGTGAGGTGAGTTGGGCTGAGAGTGTGTGACTGGCCCAAGGTCACTCAGCCGGCTTTCATGCCTAAGGTGGGACTAGAATAAAATGTTAGAAATATATGGTGATTATTAGGATAAAGAAGCAGAGAGCTGCAATCACTGAGGTACACCTCTCCCACCTTCTCACAGAGGCCATCAGGAACCAAGACATGGAGGAACCTGCTGATGGGACCTCAACACAGACGATGTGAATCCGGTATTTTCACTTGCTGTTGCTACCATTTTTGCTCGATGACCCTGAACCAATCATCCTTTCAGAAAGAATAGTGAAATCATCTGCTGGGGTGGGTCTGAAGAGGACATATCATCTCAGCTTCCCTGAATAGCCCATTATGTATCATAGCTGGCGGCTGTTAAAAGAATAATCAAATACTAAGAATACTGTATGTGTTTCTTTTCTTGTTTTCCTATGCTGGTCTTTTATTGTGTTTGGTCTTGGACCATAAATAAATCTTGAATGACTTTTCCTATTCTCTTGCCAACTCCTTGTCCATGTACTGTATGTCATATTTTTTTCAGACAGTAAACTAAAGACAGACTTTTTTCTGCATCATCATCATCATCATCATCAGCAGCAGCATCTATTTATTTATTTATTTATTTATTCAATTTATCACCACCCAACTCCCCCCAAGAGGGACTCTGGACGGTTTACAATCAAGCATAATTAACTATAATACAAATATAAATAAAGTTAAATAAACATTAAAATAACAATTCATGAATATACTAAATATAATAAAATCCAGATGGCAGTATCTTCTTTAAAACCATGGAAAGGGCACTCTAGGGCCACCCTAAGGCGTTAGCCATCCCCAGGAGTGTACACTCTTCTTCCCACCCCAGGCCTGTTGACAAAACCAGGTCTTGAGTTTTTTCCAGAAGTCCAGGAGCGAGGGGGACTGTCTTATCTCCAGGGGGAGAATGTTCCACAGAGCAGGAGCTACTGCAGAGAAGGCACGCTTCTGTGACCCCGTTGGATGGAATTCTTTAACCGATGGGGTCCGTAGCATGCCCTCCCTGCATGACCGGATGGGACGGGACGATGTAATGGGGATGAGACGATCCCTTAGGTAACCTGGTCCCATGCCATGAAGGGCTTTAAAGGTCATAACCAACACCTTGAATTGGACCCGGAAGCAAACTGGAACCCAGTGCAGCTCGCGTAACAAAGGTGTTACATGTGTCCGATTAGGGACACCCAAAATTGTCCGCGCGGCTGCATTCTGGATTAGCTGAAGCTTCTGGATATTCTTCAAGGGTAGCCCCATGTAGAGCGCATTAAAGGTAAAGGTCCCCCCCCCCCCGCACAGTTGTGCAGTCGTGTCCGACTCTAGGGGCCGGTGCTCATCTCCGTTTGTTAGCCAAAGAGCCAGCGCTGTCCGAAGATGCTTCCGCGGTCATGTGGCTGGCATGACACACGCGGAACGCTGTTACCTTCCCACCAAAGTGGTACCTATTAATCTACTTGCATTTGCATGCTTTCGAATTGCTAGGTTGGCAAGAGCTGGAGCTAGTGCGGGAGCTCACTCCATCACGTGGGACTAGGGATTCGAACCTCCGAACTTGCGATCTTCCGATCGACAAGCCTGTAGAGCGCATTACAGTAGTCTATATGGGAGATAACCAGAGCATGAGTGACCGTTCGAAGGGCCTCTCGATCCAGGAAGGGGCGTAACTGGCACACAACACGAAGTTGCACAAAAGTCCTCCTGGCCACAACTGCCACCTGCTCTTCCAGCAGGAGTTGTGAGTCCAGGAGGACACCCAGATTCTGCACCGGGTCTGTCTGGGGCAGTGTCACCCCATCCAGAACTAAAGATGACAATTTCCTAGATACCGAGGAGCCATTAATCCACAGCCACTCCATCTTACTAGGGTTCACTTGGAGCCTGTTTTTCCCCATCCAGGCCCCTACAGCCCCCAGGCACTTGGACAGGGTAGAAACTGCATCACTTACTTCCTCCGGGATGGAGATGTATAACTGAGTATCATCAGCATATTGATGATACCTCACCCCATGGTGACAGATTATCTCGCCCAGAGGTTTCATGTAGATGTTAAAAAGGAGTGGAGAGAGTACCAAGCCCTGTGAGACCCCACAAGAAAGGGCCCGCGGGCTGGATCTCTCGCTCCTGTTCAACACCGACTGGGACCAGCCCTGGAGGAAGGAGGCGAATCAGCGCAACATGACGCCACCCGCCCCCAACTCCGAGCCGCTCCAGAAGGATACCATGGTCGACGGTATCGAAAGCCACTGAGAGGTCAAGAAGAGCGAGAATGGATGCACTGCCTCCATCTCGCTCCCACCAGAGATCATCCATAAGCGCGACCAATGCAGTTTCAGTCCCATGACCAGACCTGAAACCTGACTGAAAAGGGTCCAGATAATCCGTTTCCTCCAGAATCCTCTGAAGCTGCAACGCCACCACCTTCTCAACCACCTTCCCCAAAAAGGGGAGGTGGGAGACTCAGCAGAAATTATTTATTTATTTATTTATTTATTTATTTATTTATTAATCAAACTTCTATCACCGCCCATCTCCCTCCAACGGAGGGACTCTGGGCGGTTTACAACAAAATAATAGAAACAAAAAACATAGAATATACATAGAATATAAAAATACAAATTATAAAACAATTATAAAACAAGATTAAAATCCAAGAGGCAAGATCTAACTCAATCCAATGTAGGAGATGAGCTCTCTAAGGTATTAGCCATCTCCAAGAGTGACTATTCCTTCCTTGGTCCCAAGCAAGGCGGCAGAGCCAGGTTTTCAGGTTCTTCCGGAAGGTCAGGAGTGAAGAGGCTAATCTCACCTCCGGGGGCAAGTTGTTCCACAGGGCAGGAGCTACTGCAGAGAAGGCATGCCTCCTGGACCCCGCCAGATGGAACTCTCTTATAGAGTAGATGGGGTCCGTAGCATGCCCTCTCTCCATGATCCAGTGGGACAGGTGGATGTATTGGGGACGAGGCGGTCCCTCAGGTAATCTGGCCCCATGCCATGTAGGGCTTTAAAGGTCATAACCAACACCTTGAATTGGACCTGGAAGCAAACTGGTACCCAAAGCAGCTCACATAACAACGGTGTTATATGTGCCAATCTAGGGGCACCAACAATGGCCCGTGCAGCTGCATTCTGGACCAGCTGAAGCTTCCGGATAGTCTTCAAGGGAGATAACAAGGGCATGAGTAACTGTTCGAAGGGCCTCCCGATCCAGGAACGGGTGTCACTGTCGCACAACACAACGTTGTGCAAAAGCCCTTCTGGCCACGACTGCCACTTGCTCTTCCAGCAGGAGTTGTGAGTCCAGGAGGACACCCAGATTCCGCACCAGATCTGTCTGGGGCAGTGCAACCCCATCCAGAACCAAAGATGATAATGTCCCAGATGGGGAAGAGCCATTAATCCACAGCCACTCCATCTTACCAGGGTTCAGTTGAAGCCTGTTGGACCCCATCCAGGCCCCTACAGCCCCCAGGCACCGAGAAAGGGCAGTCACAGCATCACTTACCTCACCCAGGACAGAGATATATAGCTGAGTATCATCAGCATATTGATGATGGTTTCCCATGGTGGCGGAAAATTATCCAGTACAGTAGGGTCCAGCAATGGTTTCTTGAGGAGGGGGCACACCAGCACTTCCTTAAAAGCTGCCGGAAACACCCCCTCTCTCAAGGATGTATTGACCATTGTCTGGACCCAACTACAAGTCACCTCCTAAGCTGCTTTCACCAGCCAGGAGGGACATGGATCTAATTGACAGGTGGTGGCATTTACAGTCCGGAGAACTCTGTCCACTTCCTCAGGTCCAACAGGTTCGAACCGTTCCCAGTTAACAAGGTAAGTACGTTCCCTGGGTATCTCCTCAGACTCTGTCTCACACTCGGAGTCCAACCTAGAGCGAATCCAAGCGATTTTATCCTGTAAATGCCCAGAAAATTCTTCCGCACGGCCCTGGAGATGGATTTCTGACTCCCCTTTCCCTAAAAGGGATCGGGTAATCTTAAACAGGGCCGCCGGATGGCATTCCGCGGATGCAATAAGAGCGGAGAAATATTGACGTTTCACCGCTCTTACCGCCACAGGGTAGACCTTAATAGCGACTCTAGTTTGTGTTCGGTCAGATTCGGTCTTTGTCTTCCTCCAGTGGCACTCTAGGCGTCTCTTAATCCTCTTCAAGGCCCCGGCCGCCTCTGTATTCCAGGCAGCAGCCAGAGCCTCCGCCGGACCGTGCAGCAGATCTTCGGGTATAACCCCCAGCTCCCTCTGGAACCCTAATGGGTCCATCAGTCGCCGGGGGGAGACCAATCGAATAGGTCCAGCCTCCCTGTGGAGGGGAGCGGCATAGGAGAATCTCAAGGTCACCAGGGCATGATCTGACCATGACAAAGGGAAAAGATGTACCTCTCCCCTCAGATCACACTGATCATCATCATCATCATCATCGGGGAGCCTTTCAGGTTGAGGAGGAAAACCTGCACGCTTTAAATAAAGAGAAGACCACCACCATTTTGATTGGCTACAGAGCTCATAATACCTCAATATGACCAGATTTATTTTCTAAGGGATTTAGCCCAGTGGGTGGAATCTTGGTACTGTGCTGTCCAGAGAATTCAAGGGTGCAAATACGAAAATGAGGTGGCTGTATGTTCTGTTCCACAACGATTGAGAATCAACAGGCAAACGTTGCAGCTCACACTCCCTCTCAATGTAGTATTACTGACCCAAACTACTCTTGTAATGACAGAGTGAACCGAATGAAAACATGGTCCCTCCTGTCCTGCAGGAACAGCCCCTTCCTGTGAAAAGCTACTCCTCTCTCCCTTCTTTCAAAGTCCAGGAGCCGTGATTGTTCACCTGGTTAGGGTGGGGTGGAGGAAGAATGGAATATAGTTGAGCTGAGGAAGCAAACGAGCAAAAATGCTTGCTCCTTAAAGGAGAACCAGCCGACACATACTTTTAGTTCTTGGTGGGCCATGGACGGGGCTAGTTGGCCCAGTGACCGTCATTAACATATTTGCCTTCGAAAGTGCTTCGGGGAGCGGAAGGATGAGTCGCTGCGAGGAGGAAAGTAGTACAGGTTACTTCTAATGCTTTAGGCAACCTCGTGCCTCCCCCCCTTCCCCTTTGGTACCCAAAAGGGCGGCCAAAGAGCGAAAGGCTAAGCGCAGCCACTGCTTTTTCGTGCGGGAACTTCACCGCCCACCGCAAAGGTCCAAGGAGACCGAGCTACGGAAAGAGACCCGGGAAGGAGGAGACTCCGTTGAGGCCGGACAGAGTAGGGCGAGGAGAAAGGGTTGCTTTTTTACGGATGCATCGCTGCTTCTTAGCCGCGCGACTGCTCCAGGGGCCTGTGAGGGGTGGCCAGCCTTGTTACGAGAAGGCGAAGTTATTGTGAAAGACGTCTTTCTCTCTGGAAGAAGCGTTCCGGGAAGGGGCTCGCCTCGCGCTCTGCCACTTTGGCGGGAAAAGAACTTCACAGGCGTCCGAGACTTGGACCAGCCTAAACTGAGATCAGCGAGGGGGATCGGGAGAGAGGTGGGACTAAGGGGCTCCTCGCCCTCTTCTCTCCCCCAGCTGCCTTCTCCGGTGACGTTGCGGTCTCCTCCCTCTGGCGGAGCTCGGGCGCCTTGCGAACGCCGTCCTGTGATCCGCGCGGGCCGAGCTGCTTCTATCCGTCCAGCCACCTACTCGGTCGAGCATCCGTCGCGGAGCGGCCGGGACTTCGCCTGCCAAGCAGGAGTGCCTGCGCAGGGGACGCGACGGCTTCCCTCACTCCGGTGGCTCAGCCTCCTGCCGCCGTGGAGTGACAAGGGCTGCGCAACAGCAGGCTGGGAGAGAGGTAAGAGGACGCGGCCGTTCTTTCCTCCATCCAGCGACGGGCGGCCCGTTACCAGAAGTCTTTCTCTGGGCCCACACTTGGAGGTCAGCGGTGTGTGTGTGTGGGGGGGGGGTTCTGAGTTCGTAAAAAAGACCATTTGGGGGAAAGGGCCTTCCAGCGCTCTGCAGATGCCCTGGGACATTTCATCCATTACTAGCTAGCAAGTAGATTGCAAATCTCTTCGAGGTTAGAAATTAGTTATGTCACAGCTTCAGAAACTGAAGTTGCAATCCCGTGCAGTCCAACTAAGGAGGCATTTTGGAGACAGCCTTCCCCAGGCTGGCTCCTACCATGTGAATTGGACTACAGTTCCCATAATACTCAAATCAATATGGCCAAAAGCCAGTCTAAGTAAACATGCTTGGGTCTTTCCAAGTTGCTGCCCTGTGCTGCTGGCATTCACCTTCTTTTCCAAGGTAATAGAGTTTATTATTCAACTATTTGACCCTTCTGGATTTTAGAAAGAATGTGTGGAGTTGGGCCAGCTATGTGTATATATGAGATGCCTCTGATGGCTCTCTCTTGATTCTTCACTCCGATGCCCAGCAAAGTACAAAGCCAAAAGTAGGGCTAGTAATTTATGTAAAGTTTGGAAAACTTGAACTGGAGAGATTAATGTTTTTGGAAGTGAAACTCTCCCAAAGGACATGACTGCTGTGCAAGTTTTGCAGACTTTCTGCCTGCCACAGACATTTAGGAACATGATTCTCTGAACACTGACTCAAGAAATAAATGTCACTGAGCAAATGTGACTCAGGCCTAGTAAATATATTTTAGATAGAGGCTAAAAGTATAATATTGTTGCCTTATTTGTGCTATGTGTAAAGGTTATTAAAATGAGATTGACCACAAAAATAGGCTGAAATTGTATAGAACCAGGACAGTGCAGAAAACTCCACTGAACTCAGTTCTGATTAGGTACAGGTAGATGTGCCCTCTAAATCATGTTCTGAATGTTCTCAGTTATTTTGTACTGTAGTTCTGTTTTAGACTGAACTCACACAGTCAATTCCTGTGCATGAAAGTCCTTGAGAGTAACTATAGGACAGTAGTATAGAATTGCAATGTAGCTTAATGGAGGACAGAGATTTCTTAGTCTGGTATCAGAGTGATTATTGGAATGAGCTGGTATGAAAACAGCCAACATATACAATCTGTTCAGGGCTCATCCCCTTGTTTTGAGTAGTATGCTGTCCTTCTACTTTTGTAATGATCACATGCAAAATCAAATACTGAAGTTTATCTAAATGAAAATGTAGCAATCCAATTCTGCCATCCTTTAGGAAGCCTGACTATATCCACAAAAAGCAGATAAATCTACCTAGGCTAAATTGAAGGGAAAATTAAGACTTCAATGCTATATACACTTATTGGGGAATATGGCACAACTGAAATCAATGTGCCATCCTATTTAGTAGCCATATAAAGACTTGTGCTATTTCATTTTCTTTAAAGGGGGCGGGCATATTTTGATGCCGGGGGGTCTGTTATCAACATTTTGTTCAGTACCTAATGACCACAGTGATGTTTAAAGCATCATCGAATATAAAGATTTAAAATGACATTAGAGATCATCTAGTCCACCCCTCTGCCCAATGCAGGAATCTAGTACTACAGCACCCCAACAGATGGCCATCCAGCTTCTGCTTAAACACCTCTGGTGAAGAAGAGTCTACCACCTCCAAGGCAGTCTCTTCCGCTGTTGAATAGCTCCTAATGTTAGGATTTTTTTCTTGATGTCCAACCAAAATCAATTTCCTGGTAATTTAATCCCATTGGTTCTTATCCTGTCTTCTGGAACAATTCTTCCCTGTCTTTTATACAACAGACTTTCAGATTATTGAAGATGGCTATCATTTCTTTCCACGGGCTTCTCTTCTGCAGGCCAAACCTGCACTGCCATACCTAGTGCCTCTAACTATTTACTTGTAAGTTATTTCTTTGAGGCCCTGTATCATCTTGGTTGCTAGTAAAGAAGGACAGGATTTTTAGGGTGAATGTTTTAGAAGGAATTTTTTTTTAAAAAATGTTAAGCCTATTTTGGAACTTACCACTACAATGTATTAATATATCCTATCTTAAAAAAGAGCAAGAAGAAACTCATATGCATAAAGGAGTTTGTAACATTATTATAATGTCCTCTCTTTGGTGGCAAAAAGCAGATAAAGAAATATTCCTAGTTTAAGTAAACAGTTGCCTGACAGCAATCTCTTTTCCACAGTGACTTATATCCAAATATACGGGCATTGGCTAGTACTGCATGAAACTGTGCCTTCGAAAATGGGCATTGTATGTTGGAAAATAAAAGGGCAATACCTCTTCAGGCATCATCAGTATGTACAGAACCAAGCAATTTAGATCTTAATTTATTTTTTTATTTTTGTTTTATTTTTATCCCGCCTTTATTATTTTTATAAATAACTCAAGGTGGTGAGCATACCTAATACTCCTTCCTCCTCCTCTTTTCCCCACAACAACAACCCTGTGAGGTGAGTTGGGCTGAGAGAGAGGGATTGGCCCAAGGTCACCCAGCCGGCTTTCATGCCTAAGGCGGGACTAGAACTCTCAGTCTCCTGGTTCCTAGCCCAGCACCTTAACCACTAGACCAAACTGGCTCTTAACACTTAGTACATGGATACTGCTTGCTCCATGTTGGTACTGAATACTATAGAATTGTAGGGCACAAAGAAGGAACCCAGTGACAAAGTCTTGCACAAACAAGGCTGCCATTCCTTATTTGGAACCTATTCCTAACAATGTTGAGCCTTTGAGCTTGACTTGGATGGGTGGAGCTTAATTTCTTCTTTGCTACTGGATTGCCAAACTACTTTGTTTCACAGGAAGGTAAGTAGAATTCATTGCATATGTAGAGAAATCATTACAGTGGTCAGAAACAGATCTGATTAAATTCCGATGCAGAGAGTTATAATTCCAAGCATATTATCTAGAGTCCCCCTAGGGGGAGATGGAGCGGTGATATAAATCAAATTATAAATAAAAAAAAAATAAATCTAAAAGAAAGATATGGTGAATTTATTGGCAATTATGCCTGGGTATATTGCATAAAGGTAAAGGTTCCCCCCGCACACTTGTGCAGTCGTGTCCGACTTTAGGGGCCGGTGCTCATCTCCGTTTGTTAGCCGAAGAGCCAGCGTTGTCCAAAGACGCTTCCACGGTCATGTGGCCCACATGACACGTGCGGAACGCTGTTACCTTCCCACCGAAGTGGTGCCTATTCATCTACTTGCATTTGCATGCTTTCGAATTGCTAGGTTGGCAAGAGCTGGGGCGAGTGCGGGAGCTCACTCCGTCACGTGGGGCTAGGGATTTGAACCTCCGAACTTGCGATCTTCCGATCAACAAGCCTGGCATCTTACCCGCTGAGCCACCACACCCCTTTATGTATATTGCATAGAGATGCATGGCTTATAAATTACATTGATTTAGATGAGACATAAGTTTTCTTTGAAAGAGGAAGAGCATTATGTGTGCTATAGTGATCAACATGTATGTGCTGAAGATGCCCCATCTATTGAACTGAAAACTAATATATGTGTGGGAGTTCCACAAGTGTTGGTAGAAGACCAGTGCATTAGTGTCATTTCAATTGAGAAGGTCAGGGAAAATAGTGAAAATGCATGAAAAAAGGACAATGTTCTGTCTTTTACGTTTTAACTAGCCACTGCATAGAATGAAGAAGCATGATCAAGGAGGAAATAAATTTGAAGGGGGCCTCATAAATTTAACAGTATGAACGTTAAATAAAACTGTTACAGGTTCCTTGTATTTGATAAATTTGTATTTCATTTATAAGAGAAGTAGAATATATTGCTATTTACATGTTAACTGAAATAGTTTCCGCTTGCCTCAGTGAGAATTTGTCTCTGATACATGCCTAGAATTGCACTATTAGTGCAACAGAATGAAACGATTGCTTTTGCTATGTTGTATTTAATTCTGAGGAAACATGTCTTAAACATCTGTTTTGCCATTAAAAGAGTATTCACATTCCAAAACCTTATCACCAAGTAGTATTCTCACATCATTAGCTAAATCAAATTCCTCAGACTCATATTTTTTTACTTTTTCCAAGCTAATTCTACCATAAAAGGGAACCCAGTATTATTGTTTTTTTTACATTTTTTCTGCCTTTTCTCCATTTCCAATGCAATGATGCAACTAATTCCACTTATCAGAGTTCAAGGCATACTTGCCAGAACCCTATACATTTATCCTAAACTTTTGTTCTCATTTGTAATTTACAATACATAAGAATTCCATGGTATTACCAGCAAGATTATCCTAGGTCAGGGCTTTCCAAAGTTTTTCCCGCGGCGACACACCAACCGGCGTTGGTGTGTCGCCGCGGGAAAACCTGGAAGTGCGGCAGCGCGCAAAAACCCGGAAGCGCTGCTGCGCTTTCGGGTTTTGCGCGCTGCAGTTGGTGTGTCGCCGCGGGAACACCCGGAAGTGCTGATGGTGATCAGCGCTTCCGGGTTGTGTGGCGACACACCAGACTGTGTGTGGCGACACACTTTTGTGTCGCGACACACAGTTTGGAAAGCTCTGTCCTAGGTTGTAAGTCCTGCATATAAAACTTTGCATGCTTTTATCTACCCTACTTTTTCTCTGCCCTCCAATCAGTGTGTATCTAAATCCTTTGTGGTCTTATGTGCATTTTTCTCCATTTTAGCATTACTGAATCCTGCACTGGGCAGTGAAACTAACCAAGCAGCTTGATTGCTGAAATCTTCCACAGGAAATCCTTGAGTGGTATAAACGTGAGATCCACCCTGTTCTCCTCACTGCATTGGTGAAGGAAGCCTGAGGTTGCATCATGATAGTAATCATTTTTGTAGCAAGAGCTCTTCTCCAGCTATACTATTGGTCAGATTTGACAGTCACTGCCCACTGCAAATAATGGATGTAACAGCAGTGAAGTTGTTACTCAACTTTCCAGCAGGTGTCCTCAAGTGTGGTCACTAATGTTGCAAAAAGATTCAGTTAACCTGTGGAATGAAGAGCTGGTAGTCAGCCAAATGGTAGTCAGCCAAATAAGAATAGTGATGTTGTAGCCTCTTAAAAAGAAAATCAGAAAAAAAATGTTTGCTTATTTGTCAGTTTGAATGCTACCTCAATAACCAAATTGACTCAATCCTTCTAAACTGAAGTAACCATTTTAAAGAATAAAACTATCAGCATAACTTTTTAAGTGAGTACTAATGTATGAACTTGATAAATTAAAATCCATAGCCATACATTCTAAAACTGGCAAGTCTTTTCCTGATTTTTGTTTAGAAACACCAAAAGTTGTGTAAAAGTAGTTTGCTTTATCTAAGAAGCAGTCTAAAATCTTGATTATTTATTTATTTATGTAAATTTATTGGCTACCCTGGGCTCTGGAGGTGGCACATTAGAATTGTCTTTCCACATGTGTGCATGTGTGTTTTGTTTTGTATTCCTAAATGAATGCAAAATATTGATTTTATATTATTAATAGTTTTATCTCTCTCTCACACACACATGTCTGTCTGTGTCTGTCTGTGTCTGTCTGTGTCTGTCTGTCTGTCTGTCTGTCTGTCTGTCTGTCTATCTATCTATCTATCTATCTATCTATCTATCTATCTATCTATCTATCTATCTCAAGGCAGCGAACATACCTAATAGTCCTGCCTGCTATTTTCTAGTGTTAATTCTATTGCTTATGCTGCAAATTGCATCATGCAGTATTTCTCATAATTTTAAAAAATAAAATTTACACTCTGATGTTTATAAATGGATAGAAACAAAGTATCAGGAGTAATAAAATATGTATCAAATGGAAAATGCCAGCACAGCTATTGGTGCTGCTATGTAAGTGGGCAGGATATGAGGATTAAAGCTTGTATAACAATTGCAATCATATTCATGACCAGTCAACCCCATAAAAGTTGTATAAAAGAAAAAATACTACAGCAACACTGGCAGACATTCCTAGCACATGCATCATGACATTTCCACCAATCATCACTAACTATAACAGTATCCAATACCAGTCAATAAAATGCAGTGGCAAATATCACTCAAATTGCCTTATTAATTCTCTTTGCACAAGCTGCCTCTACAGTGCCTTGAGTATAAGGCTCCTATACTGTATGAAAGCAGAGTGCTCTGGAAAATGGATTACAATCCTGTTCTGCAGATTATTCCTCCATGAAAAGAGGTCCATAAATCTGCACACGGAAAGACTGAAGCTAAGCAGCAGCATTAAACTATCTAGTAGCTCAGTGAAAAAGGAAACTCAAGAGGAAACAGGAAATGAGTGTTGTGTTTGAAGCCATCTGGGGGGACAGATGTGTGGCTTCCAGAAGGCAAAGCACAGTTTGTGGAAACTTGATAGCAGCAGTCAAGTTAAAACAAAACAAAACACCAGATTGCAAATAGGCTTAACCACACTGACACAGGCAGAAGATAGGTTTATGATGGGATTCTAATAATATTCCAGGAATCGGACCCATGTCCTCTTATGTCCTACCTTGCCTTGAGACATGATCTTTTTTCTTCATAGTTAACCCTATCTGCTCGGTCAGTGCAGAAGCATACTGAATAGAGGATTGATTGATAGATCAGATTTATAACCTGCCTTTCTTCCAGGAGCTCAAGATGGTATTATATTATCAAGTCGTTTTCGACTCCTAGTGACCACATAGATAGATTTTCTCCATGATGATCTATCCCTAACCTGGTCTTTCAAGTCTCCCAATGGGGCACTCATTGACACTGTAACAGAGTCTATCCACCTTCCTGCTGGTCATCCTCTTCTCTTTCCTTCCACCTTTCCCATCATTAGAGCCATTTCCAGAGAGCTGGGTCTTCACATAATGTGTCCAAAGTAGGATAATTTGAGCCTGGTCATTTGTGCCTCAAGTGAGAACTCTGGGTTGATTTGTTTGATGACCCATTAGTTTGTTTTCTTCAAGATGGTATACAGAGCAGTTTTTCCCCTTGACTACTATGTAAAGTAGGTTAGAGTAAGAAAGAGTGAGCTAAACGGTGGACTTGAATCTTCAGTTCAACACCTTAACCCCACTACACCACACTGAGACAGCAAAGTGGCATAAATCCTGGGTTTGATTTCTGGCTATACAACTCTTGAAAGAAAGAACTGGCAAGATGTATTGACACATTGGAAAACTACAATTTCCTGTTTTTCACTGAAAAAAGCATGTGAATTTTAGACTGCTTTACAGATCTAAACAAGTTAAATAAATCTATCCCCTCCCACCATACACCAGGTTGCACCTACTCGTGTGACATCATAATACCATTATCCTGCCTCTGTGTCTACTCATTGCTGAAAAAATTGTGCTGTTTCCAGTAGAAATATCTGCATAAAAATATTGTATGGAGACAATACAGTTATTGTACCTTTCTGTCCTTAATTATATTTTTATGATAGGAAAAGGGAAGAAAAGAACTGGTAGAATAACAGAAGAATAACATAAGAAGGCAACAGATAGGAGATAAAAATATCTAGATTTCACAATAGAATTGCAGAGTGAAGGTTGTTTAAAGCCTTCATCTGAAAGCATACAAAAGTCAAAGAGGGGTTTTTTTGGGGGAGAGGGGTGTCCGAGTGGGACCATGCCATAGTTTGAGTTTCAATCAGAAGAGGTGCTTCTGGTTGCAAATAAATACAAACACAAAACCTGTCTGTGACTCCTTAAAATACCTGCATCAAATGCTCCTGTTGTGCTGCTGCTCATTTTGGAGCATCTCTTCCAAATCAAATGTGAAGTGTTGCATAGGTATAATTCCTTCTATTATGAAAGCTGCAAATGAAGCAAAGTTAATAACAAGGGCCCCCTCATATGTGATTTGATCGCGGAGGAGGGGGCCGACCTGGCATGTATTACCGAGACCTGGCTGGGCCCTGGAGGAGGGGTTGCCCTCTCGGAGATCTGCCCGGCCGGGTTTCAGGTATGGCACCAGCCGAGATATCGGGGTAGGGGAGGCGGGGTGGCAGTTATCATTCGAGAGTCTATAGTGGCCTTCAGGGGCACGGCTCCACAGGTGGCCGGATGTGAGACTCTGTTTTTCAAGTTGGGTTCCCGAGAGCAGTTGGGAGTGTTGCTGCTGTACCAGCCTCCCTGCTGCGTAGCAACCTCCCTGCCCGAGCTGCTGGAGGCTGTTTCGGGGTTGGCGGTGGAATTCCCCAGACTTATGGTTCTGGGGGATTTCAATCTGCCGTCCCTGGGACGTGCCTCGGAGGCAGCTCGGGAGTTCATGGCTACCATGGCAGCCATGGGCCTGGTCCAGATTATTTGGGACCCGACTCGAGACAGTGGCCTCACTCCGGACTTGGTTTTCCTTTCGGAGCAATGGCAAGATGATCTGGGGGGAGAGTTGCACCTTTCCCCGTTGTCATGGTCAGATCATGCCCTGGTGACCCTGAGATTCTCATATGCTGCCCCACTCCGCAGGGAGGCTGGACCCATTCGTTTGGTCCGCCCCCGGCGACTAATGGACCCGATAGGGTTTCAGAGGGAGCTGGGGGTTATATCCGAGGATCTAATGCACGGTCCAGCGGAGGCCCTGGCCGCAGTCTGGAATAAGAGCGGCCGGGGCCTTGGACAGGATCGCGCCTATGCGACCTCTCTTGTCCCATCTGACCCGATATTCCCCGTGGTATACGGAGGGATTGAGGGTACTGAAGAGGGTCAAGAGACGCCTAGAGCGCCGCTGGAGAAAGACAAAGACCGAATCAGACCGAACACAAGCTAGAGCTGCAGTTAAAGCCTACCTTGTGGTGGTAAGAGCGGCGAAACGTCAATATTTCTCCGCTCTTATTGCGTCCGCAGAATGCCGCCCGACGCCCCTGTTTAGGATTACTCGATCCCTCCTAGGTAAGCTGGGCCCGGTGACCCACCTGCAGGGCCGTGCGGAGGAATTTGCAGAGCATCTGATGGATAAAATTGCTCGGATTCGTTCTAAGTTAGACTCCAAGCGTGACGCATGGTCTGGGGAGATGCCGAGGGAACGTCTGTGCCCGGTTATCTGGGAACAGTTTGATCCTGTTGGACCTGAGGAAGTGGACAGGATCCTCCGGACTGTAAGGGCCACTACTTGTCATCTTGACCCATGCCCCTCCTGGCTGGTGAAAGCAGCCAGTGAGGTGACATGTGGCTGGGTCCATGCGATGGTTCTTACATCCTTGGGAGAGGGAGTGTTTCCGGCGGCTTTTAAGGAGACGCTGGTGCACCCCCTCCTCAAGAAGCCATCGCTGGACCCTACAGTGTTGGATAATTTTCGTCCTGTCTCCCACCTCCCCTTTTTGGGGAAGGTGGTTGAGAAAGTGGTGGCATTACAGCTCCAGAGGATTCTGGATGATACGGATTATCTAGACCCCTTTCAGTCAGGATTCAGACCGGGATATGGGGTAGAAACTGCATTGGTCGCACTTACTGATGATCTCTGGCGGGCGCGGGATGGCGGCAGTGCATCCATCCTGGCTCTTCTTGACCTCTCAGCGGCTTTCGATACCATCGACCATGGTATCCTTTTGGGACGGCTTAGGGGGTTGGGGGTGGGCGGCGTGGTTTTACGCTGGTTCAGCTCCTTCCTCCAGGGCCGATCCCAATCGGTGGTTATAGGAGATGAGAGGTCCGACCCTCGGCCCCTACTTTGTGGGGTGCCACAGGGTTCGGTTCTCTCCCCTCTCCTATTTAATATCTACATGAAACCGCTGGGTGAGATCATCCACCAACACGGGATGAGGTATCATCAATATGCTGATGATACTCAATTATATATCTCCATCCCGGGTGAGTTAAGTGATGCAGTGGCTGCCCTTTCTCAGTGTCTGAAGGCTGTGGGGGCCTGGATGGGGAACAACAGGCTTCAGCTGAACCCTGGTAAGACGGAGTGGCTGTGGATTGATGGTGCCTAGAGATCCAGGGAGTTGTCATCTTTAGATCTGGACGGGGTGGCACTACCCCGATCAGACAAAGTGCGGAACTTGGGTGTCCTTCTGGACTCACGACTCCTGCTTGAAGAGCAGGTGGCAGCCGTGGCCAGAAGGGCATTTGTACAACTTCGAGTTGTGCGCCAGCTACGCCCTTTCCTGGACCAAGACACCCTCCGTACAGTCACTCATGCCCTGGTCATCTCCCACATAGACTATTGCAATGCGCTCTACATGGGGCTACCCTTGAAGAGTATCCGGAAGCTTCGACTGGTCCAGAATGCGGCTGCGCGCGCAGTTATGGGTGCCCCAAGATCGGCACATGTGACACCTCTGCTGCGTGAGCTGCATTGGTTACCGGTTTGCTTCCGGGTCCAATTCAAGGTGTTGGTTGTCACCTTTAAAGCCCTACATGGCATGGGACCAGGTTACCTAAAGGACCGCCTCATCCCCAGAGCATCGACCTGCTCCACCCGGCTATGCAGAGAGGGCTTGCTTCGGACCCCGTCTATAAGAGAATTCCACCTGACGGGGTCCAGGAGGCGGGCTTTCTCGGCAGTGGCACCCGCCCTCTGGAATATTCTGCCCCTGGAGGTGAGGCTAGCCCCCACACTTATGACCTTCCGGGAAACAACTGAAGACCTGGCTCTGCCACCTCGCTTGGGATGGGGGGAGTAATAGCTCTTCTTGGGGTTGGCTTGCTCCATAGGGTTCTTTAAAGCCTAACATCAGAGCCTCTTGGATCTTATATATTTAATTAAATTATGTATTCTATTTTATAAATTTTTATATGTTTTAATTACTGGCTTGGTGTAAACCGCCCAGAGTCCCCTCCGGAATGGGGGGAGATGGGTGGTGATATAAGTTGGAAATATAAATAAATAAATAAATAAATAAATAAAGTGATAAAAATTGATACAACCGAGGACTGATAAGAAGAGGCCCTTCAGACAGTCACTCATGCCCTGATCACCTCACAACTGGATTATTGCAAGGCGCTCTACATGGGGCTGCCCTTGAAGACCACCCAGAAGCTACAGCTGGTTCAAAATGCAGCGAGCAGTAATGGGTGCCCCTCAGTATGTCACCACTGCTATGCAAACTTCATTGGCTGCCAGTCGGCTTCCAAGTGCAATTCAAGGTGCTGGTTATTTCTTACGAATCCCTGTATGGCATAGGGCCTGGATACCTGAGAGATTGCTTGTCTCCAACTGTTTCTGCCCACCCAGTACATTCCAGCAGAGTGGGTGCACTCCAGGTCCCCTCCATTAAACATTGTGGGACCTAGGAAGCGTGCCTTCTCTGTGTCGGTCCCCACCTCTGGAACAGCCTCCCCCAGAGATAAGGATGGCGCCCTCTCTCCTGGGGTTCCAAAAAGCTTTGGAAACCTGGCTTTGGCCCCAGGCCAGGGGTTGATGTTTGTTATTTGTTCAGCGGCCCCTGTTTTGTTGATTTTGTTTATTTGATATTATTTTGGGCTGCCTGATTGATTTAATGTTTTTAGCTGTTTTTATGGGTTTTTTTCTAGTTTTGTCTGCCACCTAGAGTCCACTGGAGTTGGGTGACCAATATATTTAAATGAATGAATGAATAATAACACAGTGCAATGAGAGCTACACAGTGACAAGGAGAGCAGTATATTTGTGTCCATGCACTCCTGACTGGCAGCCCTGTTCAGAATTACCTGGATCCTTTTAGGGAAGTTGAGTGGGATAAAATGGGAGGCAGGAAACAGGCTTCACTGTGAAGAGGCAAATGAACCCGTGCTCCATCTTGCTTAGCTGTGCTCCCCATTTTCCCCTGGCAGTTCCCCCACAACCATTTATGAGTATTATCTGTTGCCACTATAATACTACCCCATCCAAAGAGAAAAAACACATTGCAGTTTTATTAGTGGTGTCCACTTGTTCAGTTCCAAATGATTAGAACTTTTTGTAAAAAGATGTCATTCTTCTACTTGTCTTTACTGATTTGTGATGGGACATTATCTGAATATGGGGGAGGGCATTGTAAGGGCATCTGCCTTTAGATGAATGTTGCATTCTTTCAACTTCAGCTCTAGCAGTAAAGTAGAAGCTGCCAGGAAATATTAATGCCTGAAGGACTGATGCAGAGTACCTCTGAGATACTTGGGGAAATTTTATGAGCCATTCATTTATTGGGTTATCTGATGTGTGTTTTGTATAAAGTGGGCAGTTTCTCCTGTGCACGTGTTGCCAATTCTGTAGTTGGAGATATATGGTGGCGTGGCATCATACAGCTTATTTTCAGATGCAGTGGTGAGCTGTGATAGCAGAGTTGGTAATGATAACCTTTACTGGAACCTGGTGGAGACAGAGAGAGGGAGAGAACCATTAAGGTAAAGGTAAAGGTTCCCCCCGCACATTTGTGCAGTCGTGTCCAACTCTAGGGGCCGGTGCTCATCTCCGTTTTGTTAGCCAAAGAGCCAGCGTTGTCCGAAGACGCTTCCACAGTCATGTGGCCGCATGACACGCGTGGAACACTGTTACCTACCCACCGAAGTGGTACCTATTAATCTACTTGCATTTGCATGCTTTCGAATTGCTAGGTTGGCAAGAGCTGGAGCTAGTGCAGGAGCTCACTCCGCACGCAGGGCTAGGGATTCGAACCTCCGAACTTGCGATCTTCTGATTGACAAGCCTGGCGTCTTACCCGCTGAGCCACCACGCCCCTTCCATTATCTGGCTTCTTTCATTGACCGCTGCTTTTTGCAGATTGGAATACAATTGACCCATAAGCAAGTATAGCGTTCAGGCTAATTTAAGTTTGCTTCTGCTACACCCCCAGTTCTGTGCTATTCCAAAAACATATTGATTAAGACAATGATAGACTTTGATAATATAAAAGAAACCCTGCTCGATCACTTTATAATTGGGCTGTCAAAAGTCAATTTGACCAAAATCATTGGCACTGGTTGTTCAAAACTGGAGTCTTTGGCATATTCTTTCAAAAAGCAGCAGAGTGTGATCTTTCTGAGCTTGTGATCTAGTAGAATTTAGAGCTAATATTATTATAAATAAAAAACCTACAAATTATGTACCTATGAAGATCTGTTCAATTGTTGAAAATAGCAAGCAAATATCAAAGATGAATATTGAGGAAATATTAATATATTTTTTATTATTGTTATCATATACAGATGTGGCGAAAAGTATTTGTACCCCTCCACTTTTCCCTTTTTCTTTCAAATAATGTTATTAAGAATTATAAGTGAGAAGAATAAAAGTCAATACAAACTACAAAAAATACAAACAAAAAAGGGGGGAGGGAGTGTAGAAAAGAAAAAAAAGAAAGAGAAAAAGAAAAAGAAGAGAAAGAAAAAAAGTAACTTCCCCCTTCATCCCAGCAGGTAAAAACAATTTTAGTAGCTTATCACTGTCTCTAAATCAAACATAATATCTCTTCTCCCCATACCATCTCTTAGATAAAAAAACAAAACAAAATCCAAATGCTTTGTCAATCATTCTTTGTCAGTAAAAGTCCAGTAAGGGCAACCAGATATAGCTATTTTCTTCTTTTAGCCCGGGTCAAACAAGCCAACCTTATAAATCTTCCCTGATTTTTTAAAATTATTGTTTAACCCCTTCAAGTCCCAGAGGTAATTTGCTGGTCATCTGTGTATCCAGGCAAAAATCCTTCAGAACAATTTCTTTTTTATGTCCATTAGGTAAAGTCTATCCTTTTGTTTGTCACTTCTTAAAAAGTCTGTCCAAACCTTAGCACAGCTCTTTTGTATATCCAGAAGAAAAAAATTATCCAAATCAGTTTCCTGCCTTGGTATCTGTTCATCTCCTTTAGGGAATAAGTCATCCATCAGATTCATTTGTATTACATTTAAATCGCCACTCAAATTAATTTCATAGACATCCATTACAACTTGTTCTTGTTTTACAATTTTATTAGAGCATGTTCTGTCCAGTTTCTCAAGCAATTGATCCATTCTCTCCAGTAACTTAGCTGAGAGGTATTCAAAAGTTTGCACTAAGGATTTCTGCTCCATTTTTTTCATCCTCTGGCTCCCTGTAATGTCCAATCTTCAAGGTCTCCTTATAAAAAAAACAAAACAAAAAAAAAACACCCCAAAGCAATTGCCATTTTCCTGTGAGAAGATATCTTCAATTAATTCAAAACTATAATTCCAAATCCCCCTGGCCTCTTAATCCGTTATTAACTTTCCAAAATCCATATACTAAGCACCCTTTTGCTGGATAGTCCAAAAAATTCATATATGTTCAAAACATTTAAAATCAAATTTACACTGTTGCCTTTTAAGGAAGCAGAGACCCACCCGATGAATACAGTAAAACCTTGCCAGTCCAGAGGGTCTTAATCTCTCCAGTATACAAGAAATATAAAAAATAATCCAAAAAAGTGATTAAGATATAAGGCTTGGTCGAGCTTAATGTCCATAAGGCTGCTTTGCGAGTGTGAGCTTGATGTAATCCTGACTCCCAGTCACTCCACTCATAGGCGGACCATAAAACAGCAGTTTCTGCAGTCTACTCATGAGTAGTGGCTGTCTGGAGTCATGTGGATGATCTCAACGATCTCTCCTTTGTTCCGGAGAGATTACGGATCCAGCATCCAGCCACAATCTCCCTCGCAAAAGCTGTCTTGCTAGCGAGCAAGCCAGCAAGACGTCAGCCCACCATGGCTCTTACAGGAAGTCAGCCCCTCCACTTTTCCCCAAAGAATCCCAATTTGCCATGAAATAAGTTGAAACTGACACAAGTAAATGGCATCCGCAATTCTTTATTCCACAGTCCATAGAGCACATACTTTGCTTTTGATGTGTGACTTAACATATTCTTGTGTCAGTTGCAATTTATTTCACAGCAAATTGCGTTTCTTTGAGAAAAAGTGTAGGAGTACCAATACTTTTAGCCTAATCTGTATAACCTACTGAATAATTGATCTTTTGTAGGAGGAAATTATCTTTTTCCAAGTTGACATCAGCAATACAAAAGGCTATTGATAGGGCTTTTTAAAATCATATTTCACATGTGAACACTGTGTAGGTTGACACAGTCTAACTATATAACTACCTGTCTGCAGTCTGTCACTCAGAACTGTTCACTGAGAACTTAGTAACTGGGGATTCAGATACTTCTTCCTACCAAAGTGCTGGGTACAGAAAATGCTTCTGTGTTTCTTTACAGAGATTCTTTAGTTCATTTATTCAGTCTAATACATGTAGAAGTTGTTCCTGAAGAGTAAAAATGTTTAGAAACTATGGGTATGTTTGAGAACATACTGTATGTATGTAAAGGGGGGGAAAGGGTTATCTTTGCATCTTATTTGGTTTTTGATTGCCAGAATTTCTTTGTGAAATACCATTATGAAGAAAATATTTTCATCTGATTCTAAAAACACTGTTTATTTTTAGTGTTCTTCTCTTTTTTTAATAAGAATTTTATTAAGTTTCAAGCAAAGATAAAAGCTACAGAAAACCAAAAAACTACAAAGAAAAAAAACTAAAAAAGTGTGAAAACACAAGAGAAAATTTTTCAAAGTTACAAAAAGAGGTGACTTCCGACTTTTAACAGCAAGGATGTACAAAAATTTCCATAATCTATCCCTTACTCTATATTAAACCAAAATCACATTATTTCTATAAATCATTCCATTGGTACATTGTAAAAATCACTAAATACAGTTACTCCCTCCCCTTATATTAAAAGAAAAAATTATATAAACCACCTAAACAACTCCCCCCCAAATATGACATTTATTTAATTATTTCCTTCCTATTACTATTCTATATATTTCTGTCTACTATAATAAAAATCAAACTAAAAAACACATGAATTGTCTGCCATTATACTTGATAATGCAACAATTTTAATAATCTTAATGATATTAAACCTAAAACCATCCAAATAGACATTTTTTAAATTATACCTTTATAATCTTAATCCAAATTGTTAAAGATAAATGAAATCAGCCAAACCCTAAAAGCAATCCAGATTTTTAGTGTTCCTTTCAAACACATTTAAGATTGTGGGAAATAGTTCTGACAGCATCTTATGTTCTGTACTGTGAATGTATTATTCAGCAGGCTAATTTTTAGACATCTTTTTAAAGACTGTTTCTTTGTTTCCCTGTAATTCACTGGTCAATAATGTAATTGGTTCATGCTGTAGAAGAGGAGAGTCCATAATTGCAGGAGTGATTTAAGGTTAGAAAGACTCAAGCAGTTATTCTATTTGTTAAGTAGGTGGGAACTGCTGGACAGCAGATAACATTACACAGCAGAAAGAATTTGTGGCAGATAAATTTTGAAACTAAGATTTTATTCTTGGGGCTGATCCTGCATCCTGCACGAGAGAAAAATAAAGATAAGCTTTATGTAGGAAATAATATGGTGATAGGGAAGCCCAAGTTACTACTATCTACAGTCAGTGTTTCTCAACCTTGGTGAGTTTAAGATGGGTGGACTTCAACTCCCAGAATTCCCCAGCCAGCTGGCTGGGGAATTCTGGGAGTTGAAGTCCACCCATCTTAAACTCACCAAGGTTGAGAAACACTGATCTACAGTGGTTGTAGTGTGCTTTCCTCCATGATCCTAAGGTAGGGGAGGGAGAGAGAAGTACCTGAACTGCACGGGTCAGAGTCAGAAGAGAAAGAAAACTGAATTGAGACAGGAAAGAAATGATGAAAGCCCCGAGAATATACAGTATGTCTTACCAATAAGAGACATGCTACTTAGAGACATGCAAAAGTAAGTCTTTTAGATAATGAAAGGAGATAAACATGCAGAATCCCTCTGCCTGCTTTCTCTACATCTATTGCCCCTATTGCCAGTGCATGCAAAATGAATTACAAGAGTCGCTAACATTGGCTGATGTAAAAAGCAAATCAGTGTCAGAACTGCTTAGTACAGAGCTTTCCAAACTTTTCGTGTTGGTGACACACTTTTTAGACATGCATCATTTCACGACACACTCTTACAGCAGGGCACAAGGCAGGCACTAGGACCTGCGCGGAATCCTGGCAGGGCAGGTTTGGAGGCAGCAAGGCACAAGGCAGGCACTAGAACCTGCGTGGAAGCCAGGAGGCAGCAGCAGCCGCGACACACCCAGACACTGCAGCCGACACACCAACGTGTCCCGACACACAGTTTGGAAAGCTCTGGCTTAGTACTTGGTTGAGAGACCACCAGGATGTACCAAGTCAGTAACTTAGAATAGTAAGTAAAAAAAAGGTCCCAGAAGAAGGCAGTGACAAATTACTTCTGTGTTGCTGACAACAAAGCTACATACGCACTCCCGTGTAGCCACCAGGAATCAAGTTAAACTCAAAATCCATATAGTCACCAGGAATCAAGCTCTCTCATTTGCTTGTTTGATATAGATTGTTGACCAGAATTTCTTCCCCCAAAGTGCCTTACATGCTGCTAATCTCCCACCAGTACACTGGATTGTGTGTAATATCAGCTGCTTTCCCACTGCTGAGAAGAAGTTTACTTTGCTTGTAGTCAGTGGCAGTGGCTGGAAACAGTCATTGCAATTACTTGGCAACAGATAAGTTTGGCTTCAGTAAATAAGTATATAACACAAGTGAACTGTGAGTCACGAAATGTAGTTTTGTCAAGGAAGCAAAACTAAAGGGCCAGCCACACCATATCATCAGTCGTCATCCTGCTTAGTTTCCTATATGTAATTCATTTCCTAGAGTTTGGTGAATTAGTTGGGACATACTTTTTTTGTGTTTAATTAATTAATGTAAGTATTCCTTCAGAATTATCTATTGGTTCATGTTCTTGGGAGAAAATTTTATACACACGCATGATTTTGCTCTTCTCATAACTCTTGGGCTGCAGGAATATGTGTTTACCTTGACACCACTCTTAGGGCTGTTCTCAAGGGATTCAGCTGGATTCATTTCAGGGTATATGGTGGGGGGGTCCCATAAAAGGTCCTCATAAGGTAGAAACAACAACCATTCTTAGGCCAAGTTTGCATTAGGGGCCATGCTCCCCAAAGTGGCCTGGGACAGGGAAGAACATGCATTTAATAAAATAAAATTAAAATGGAATATAATTAAATTTATATTAAGTATTGTTAATGTGATTATTTTCCATGTATTAAATACTCTGCTCCCATTGTCACATAGTACAGTTCAGTGGTCCTCTGGGTAGAGTTCTGGGAGCCACACTGAGAGCTTTGGTGGAATTTACACACCATAAGAGCCTCAGGTTCTACCATCCACCACTGCCAGAAGAGCTTTAGGAGTGAGACTTTAAGGCGCCAGCCAGGCTCAGAGGCTGGCATGTGTCACCTCAAGTGGCAAAATGACAAATTAAGAAGGGAATTCAATTTGACAAGTAATTTTAAAAAAATGAAAAAAATAATCAGAACTGATTCATCTCTGTTCACCCAGATCATTATTTTTCATGTAGGGTATGAGCTGTGTTGTACAACAATAACACCATGGTTCCCACAGGATCAGACTTCTAAAATTCTGGTCAGCAGTTTCTTCAGGCATGACAACAACCGCATAAGCAGCCAAAAGTGTATGATCCTGTATGAAAGGTTCCTATTTGAAACCTTATTTCTGCACTCAAAACAATAATTTATTAGCCTAATGTAGGCCCCTAGTTTGGAAAACTTGATCACTGTGTGTGGCTTCTGTTTGCTTTAGCTTCTTACGTACTTTTCCTGCATCTGAATTTTATGAAACAGCTTTTCCTCAGGAAAAATGTAATTGTGCAGTAGGCTTTCGATGTCATGTTTTCTCCCTTGGCCTATTTCTGGTTTTAATAATTGAAAACTACTGTTCACTATTTACATAAATCCATCTCTCTTGGTCCTGCTTTCTCTAACCTTTCCCCTTTGGAGAATTTCAGGAATTCTCTGACTTTCCTCAGGGAGACCCTAGACTGTTTCATCTAAGACCTAAGTTGAAATGATTGGTAATTTTGAAAGGGGGGGCGGGCTGCATGACTGCGTTTAAACTCTTCTTTGTTTTAGTTTCATGCAAGGTTTGCCATTTTCAAGCCTTTTAAAATGGGCATGTATTTGGGAAAATATATGCTTCTATTTAACATTCAGATTTTTTAGTGGTAGGCTATAAATCTCAGCAGGCCAAATGGAAGGATTCTTTTGACTGAATAGGAAAAAACATGCATGCCCTAAAGGCCAGATAATTCAAATATACTTCCAGATTTCTACTCCGCTGTGTGTGTATGTGGGTTTTTTTTCTGCTTCTCTTAATGAAGACGTGTCACAACCAGAGTCTTTATAAATGACCCTTGCAGACACCTCCCACATTCCAGATCCTTTACTCTACAGCTGTGAACCTCAGCCAATCAAACATTCACAGTCTTGGCAGAGGTTCACATAATCTCTGTCTCTCTTCCTTTCTTCCTGCTTTCATGCAAGCACAGTAAGAAATGTTTTACATTAGACATTCTTAATTATTTTGATGGCTGAAAAGTTGTTTTTTTACAGCCTAGAATTTAGTTATGCCTAATTAGAGTGAGCTCCCGCACTAGCCCCAGCTCTTGCCAACCTAGCAATTCGAAAGCATGCAAATGCAAGTAGATAAATAGGTACCACTTTGGTGGGATGGTAACAGCGTTCCGCGCGTGTCATGCCGCCACATGACTGTGGAAGCGTCTTTGGACAACGCTGGCTCTTCAGCTAACAAAACGGAGATGAGCACCGGCCCCTAGAGTCGGACACGACTGTGCAGGGGAAAACCTTTACCTTTACTTAATTAGACTGTCACATATATTAGAACATCCTTTGTTATAATTCCAAAAGTGCATCAGAGATCCTAAAGACCACAGTACCATTCCTGCAGTAAAACAAACAAACAAACAAACAAACAACTCTTGGCCAAGTTATGTTCATGCAAGAGGCTACCAGCACTGTAACTATTCAATAGGATTAGACTAATGCAGTTGAAGAAATTAAACATAATCACTAAATAAAGAAAAGCAGATGCAATTGATAATGTTATAATATTATATTTGCAAAACTTAAGTGTAACTTTTAAAATAATCCATTAAGGTTATTTTCTCACTTCCTGGCCTACAGTCTTGATAAGGTTATTTCACCTAATTTATCAGCCAGTCAGAGCTGGAAGGGGCCATTTAGGCTACCGAATTTAATCCACTATTCAGTGTAGGAATCCAGTTTAAAGCATCCCAGAGGCTATCCTTTGTGTGAAGTGTGCACGTTATGATTAGTTTCTTTCATGTATGGATAGTAGTGGGTTTTTTCCTCTGATGGTCAAGTAACTGCTAATTTTTACAGAAATGCTTTGGGAATACTTGCATCATCATCATCATCATCATCATCATCGCTACTACTGTTATTGTTATTATCCCTACTATACCAGATGCCTAGCACATTTGTGTTATTTCTTCCCAATGTTAGAAAACTGGGAAGAATTGTTATAAAATTCTATAAACTCCTAAAAATACATACATTAGAGGTTCAGCAATAGTATTTTGAAGACAAAGAGTGGTATATAGCATTTTATATAATGATACTGTGTGCTATATGTGTTATAATACATCTGCTTCTAAATTTTGTGGGAGCAACTTGTAGAGGTAAAGGTTAAGATAAAGGTTCCCCCCGCACATTTGTGCAGTCGTGTCCGACTCTAGGGGCCGGTGCTCATCTCCGTTTGTTAGCCGAAGAGTCAGCGTTGTCCGAAGACGCTTCCACGGTCATGTGGCCGGCATGACGCACGAACCTAAATTTCCCCAAGTACCCTTCCAGTGTCTTTGACAAAGGTGCCAGCCATTATTCCATTGACTTGACATTAATCACTTTTTAATTCTTCTTTTGCCATCTAGGCTCCTTCAAAAATGATTTGGCTGCCTTCAAGACCTGGAGCTCCAATGCCACAATGAGGACTCACACACGGGGGGCTCCCAGTGTGTTTTTCATACATGTGGTTTGCTTTGCACTAATCTGCAGCACTGACAACAACCCAAGCACTGTGGTTCCATTTGTCAATGCCAACTACGACAACTACCCAATGCTGTACTTCTCTAGACGAGAGATACAGGATCTCCGATATAAGGCAGCCACTACACATCAACACATTGCATCTCGGTTGGTTGAAGCTGTGCAAATCATGCTGTCAAACTCTTTGGAGTATCTTCCTCCCTGGGACCCCAAAGACTTCAGTGCTCGGTGGAATGAAATCTATGGCAACAATTTGGGTGCTTTGGCAATGTTCTGCATACTTTATCCAGACAACATGGAAGCTGTCAACATGGCCAAAGACTACATGGAAAGAATGGCGGCTCAGCCTAGTTGGTAGATTTTTGTCTTGTTTTTATCGCAAAACATAGATGTACATATTTGGTATATAAAGAGTATAGAAAGCTTTTGTTTCTTTTCGTAACTCTGTTTTTAGGGAATACAGTATCTATTTTTAAAGCTTATACCTAAAACGAGCACAACCATTTTTAGTTTATTCCAATATACAGTATGTATCATATAACGTGGCATTTGAACAAGCATTCCGAACAGAACATTGGCTTTTCTCCAGTTTGGGAAGATGCTTCTAATCCCAGGTCAGGCTCCCACACCAGTTTTTTGCTAAAAGTAACCACATTGTCCACTATCTGATTGCTATTTGATTCTTCTCAGCCACAAATAGCAGCCAGGTAGGCTAATGCATATATAATTTAATATGGTTCTCTGCTTTATCCTAGAGAAAGGATACAATTGAGTTTAATGAACTGTAGAAACTTGCTCATATTTTAGTATATTACTTGGAAACCTGCATTTAAATTGAAGAAAAATATAACCGCTTTACATGATTGTTCATATTTTTTAAAAGAAAACTTTGTTTAATATATAATTGTAGTACAGAATATAAAATTGTTTATTTTAACAACAGTTTAAAGTTCTGACTTAAGTGTGTGATTTAAACTTCAAACATAATCTTTAACATTCGTAAATACCTGTATGAATATAATTAACATTGTTGTTGCATAATGAAAAGTCCAGAGAATATGAACACCATTTATTTCAATTGTCAAAAATACTGTGTGGGGAGAAACCACAATAATTCATGTCATTGCTAGAGTAGCAAATGCTACATAGTTTAAAAGTAGTTATTGTTAAGGTGGTTAATACAGGAGCCGTAGAGTTAAAAAGAAAAAGGAGAGTAATATAGAATGTTGAATATTTGCTCCAGAGTTTACTCACTTTTAAAGTTGACTGGCAGAAATAATATATAATGCTATTTCAATTTGTCATGAAGCTTTTACATTCCTTAATGCATCTGTATATAAAAGTTGCAAGGTCTGCATAATAGCAGTTTTGTAACAAGTGGAAGTCCTAAGAAATAGTAGGATTGGCGTTGGAGTAGAGAGAGAAGGAAATTAGCTCACTATCGTGTTCAAGAGAGCCAGTTTGGTGTAGTGGTTAAGGCATCAGGCTAGAAACCAGGAGACTGTGAGTTCTAGTCCCGCCTGAGGCACAAAGCCAGCTGCGTGACTTTGGGCAAATCACTTTCTCTCAGCCCCAGGAAGGAGGCAATGGAAAACCACTTCTGAAAAACATGCCAAGAAAACTGCAGGGAGTTGTCCAGGCAGTCTCCGGGAATTGGACACGATTGAACGGATTAAAACAAAAATTGTTTTCAAGTGCAAAGTTTACTGTGAGATGAGATTTGCAGATAGAATCTAAATATGTTATGTGAGATTCCTATTCAAAAACGTGCCTATAATAAAATAATCTCCTGTTCCAGTATTCAACATTTAGGCAACTTGAACACTGCTATTGTAAAATTTGAAAGACATATTTGTTTTCCTTTATCAAGACTTGAATAATCTTGATAAAGCATCTCGGTAATTTAAATGATGCTGCTTCCGGCTCTTGGAATGCAGTTTGAAATCTTAGTTTGTGCTTAGATATCTTGTATTTGAAATTTACCTTTTTTAAAGTTAAGTTCATTACATATTTTTCCTCTAAATGCTTCTCTGTAATCTCTTTTGAAACAAATATAATACTATTAATTTCATTTTCACTTTAAGATAACTTTTACTGTTCTACATTATCAGTTAAGTTTATTGTACTATATTTCCCAGATCAGAGTCTACAGTTCTCAGGAAGACATTCTGCATATTGGATAATAATAACTATCATCATCATAAACAATTCCAAGCAGTTTATAAATTACTGTTAAAATTATAGTAAAAGGACAATGGGAGGAGGAGAAGGGGAAATACAGCAAGAGATGAAAAAGGTCACATTCAGGTTGCAGTCCTAGATACAGTTTATGGAAGAATAAGCCCAATTCAACATAGTGTGGTTTTCTACTGGCTCTGGAGTCCCTACTATAGTATAAGTGATAGCCAATTTGAAAAGAAAAGATCTTTAATAATTTTTTAAAAAAATATTTTAAAATTAAAAATTATATTTTAAAAAAATTAAATGAGAGGCTGGCATGCCGTAAAGTAAAATATCAGCATTACATTTATTTTCAAGAATTCTTTGTCCATATATGTTTGTTTATTTGTTTATCTAATTAATTTTTAACCCGCCTTTATTATTTTTATAAATAACTCAAGGCGGCTAACATACCTAATACTCCTTCCTCCTCCTATTTTCCCCACAACAGCAACCCTGTGAGGTGAGTTGCGCTGAGAGAGAGCGACTGGCCCAACGTCACCCAGCCGGCTTTCATGCCTAAGGTGGGACTAGAACTCACAGACTCCTGGTTTCTAGCCCGTTGCCTTAACGGCTCTCTGTTGTGTATAGAAATTCTTAGAAAACAAAAGTGATGTATTTTTTATATGGAATCATGTATGCCTCTCTATAAAAAAGTGAAAGATAAACTTGGAATGGGAGGGAGTGTCCTGTAGGCAACCATTTTATGAATGGTCAAGCCGCCTCGTGTGGAGACACCCAGGCCATGCTGTCAAAATTTCAGCTGTACCCTGACAAAGACATTGGGGCATTGATTTGGGTCAGTCAGCATATGCTTGCATTCTGAAGCTTTGTTGTTATGACATTAGGGTTAGAATAAGCCAAAGGTTTTCATAGAAAATATAGATTTTAAATTGACAATTCAAAAATTTTGTGTGGGGGGAGTGAAAGAGAGTGCACTAGATCAGCTACAAAATGTTTCAAAAATAAAATGTAAACTTTTTCTGGACTGCCAACTTTATGCAGACCAAACATTTGCTGCTTGCTGTGAACTAACCTGATGAGGCTAAACAACTGTCTTATTTTTTAAAAGAATATATACATTATGAAATTTAATAAATTCATCTTTTCTAAAACAGTAGTTCTGTTTCTCAAATCTGGACTTCAGTGTGTATTTAGTTTTCCTAAATTTCATACAAACATCTCTACACTGAATGCAAAGATTAATAACATATAAAGTTTGCTTTCAGGTAACTCCCTAACAGGAAAAAAAGTAGCAATATTTGCCATATATTTTTAAACCTCTTGGAGAACAGAATCACATCAGGAGAAAGAATTGCTTCATGCTTTATTTGGCATTTATATTTGCCACAGTGATATCCAGTGTTACCAGTATTCCTTTCATTTAATACATAAAGAAGGGAATTCTTAAACAAGCAATAAATGTGTGCCAATAGCCAATTGGAACTCCCTAATGTGTTCCAATTAATATTTTATTTGTCATGTTATTTTATTGATAGAATAAATACAATAAAATAAATAACATTGTAAATGTCAGAAAGGAAGGTAGCCTAAAATGGAAATGGTTGCTGAGAAGAATTACAGCTTTATTGGTATGATCAGTCAAGAACAGCATCAGAGAAATAGCTGGCTTAATTCCGGATACTCTGGCTGGGTTCACAAATTATGCTAAGCCCTTTGGTTTTTGCTTATTATATATGTTTATTTATCAAATTTCTAGACTGCCCAACTCCAGAACGACTCTGGGTAGCTTCACAACATAAAAAGCAAGAGGAAACATATGTCAGGAAAAAAAATGTAGTCGAGAGAATAAATTTAAAAAAAACATTCCCCCACATCACCTTCAACCTAACACCAAACACCCTAAACCAAGGCCTGCAAAAAGAGCCATGCTTCCAGGGCTTGCTTGAAGGCAGGTAGGCAGGAGCCATACAAATCTCTGGGGGAGTGCTGTTCCAGACAGCAGGTGCTGCAACAGAGAAGGCCTACTTCCTGTGACCCTCTAGATCACAGCTTTCCAAACTCTGTGTCGTGACACTTTAGTGCAGTCTGGTGTGTCGCCACAGAACCCGGAAGTGGCAGCGGGGGTGTGCATGGTGGCGGGGCGGCAGCGGCGCGCCATTAGCGCTTCCGCGTTTTAGCGGAGGCCGCCGCCACTACCGCCGCCGCCATGCACGCCCCCGCACCGCCACCGTGCACGCCCCTGCCCCTGCGCGCACCGCTGCCGCCGTTGGTGTGTCGCCAACGGCGGCACTTTAGAAAGCACTGCTCTAGATGACATTGCTTGATCGATGAGACCCAAAATGAACTAATTGTGTCTGATCTCACAGGATGGACAGAGAGTATGGGAGGCAGATGGTCCCTCAGATGACTAGGCCCTTTGCCATGTAAGGCTTTATGGGTAATAACTAACATCTCAAATTGTACCCAGATGCTTTCTAGTCACCAGTGCAGCTCAAAAAGCAGAGGTGTTATGAGGTTATACCGAGGCCCCTCCATCACTGGTTATTCTGCTGTATTCTGGACTATGTGCAGCTTCTGAGTGGTCTTCAAGGGTAGCCCATATAGACTGTATTGCAGGATTCCACTCATGAGGTGACCAAGGCATAAATGACTGTGAGGAAGGCCTGTCAATCCAGGGATGTGCTCAACTGGCACACAAGTTGGACCTGTTTAAAGGACTTCCTGGCCAGAACTGTCATCTACTTCTGTAGCAGGAGCTTAGAGTCCAGGAAGACCCCCAGTTGTGAACCAGGCACCTAGCAATCATCTAAATCAATCCAATCAGATTTATTAAACAAATAATAGTTTTTAAAAACCCACAGCTTAGTGTGCTATGTGAACCCAGCCATTGTCTTTTGTGCACTTAATCAATTAATGTTTACAGGTACCATCTTCATAACTTTACTTTTTTAAAATTTGTTCCCTTTTTATGATGTTACCTATTTCATTTGGTTTGCTGGTCGATGACCGCAATAAAGAGACTTGAGTATTTTATTTAGATACCAGAGCTCTGGATGATATAGTACTTAAAATCAAACTACTTAATATATAAAAATATAAATATAATATAGTACTGATTTAAGTACATTGCTGTAATTCATAGCTCCATTAGCACATGACACCTTTAAGACTAAGGCTTTTGTGAATTAGAGTTTTGTCAGATGAGGTGTACTTTTTAAAACACTATGAAATCCTTTGTGCTTTTTTCTCTGCAAGGGAATAACATGATTACTCTGCTGTAAATTATTGTACATATCGATATCACAGGCATGTCATGATGCCCAGGACAGTAATATAAATGTGGCTATATTATAATTTTGGGTTAAAAATGCATACTTTTGAATTAACACAATAGGGATTATGTTCTATAGATTAAACTCCACAAATGGAGCATATGCTAAAATATGTCTTACTTAAGGCTGTTGGCAGCTAGTGTTATATCAATATGTTTCAGGCAAAGATAGTCTTGGATCCAGGCCATGAGGGGCTACAGTGAGTGTTTAATAAATTGAACACCTGGCCAACAGATTTATAAAATTCTACTTTGCCAAAATAATTCACCAAGCATTAAGAATTTGTAGCTTAAAAAAAATCAAAATATGCTGGGGTAAACTTGATTGTTACACAGTCTAGTGAAGATTAGGCCTATGCAGACCATTCAAAAGGCACCAATCCTTGTGGAAGTATTTGCTCTGCATCCCCATGCAAGTTCAGTCCACAGGAGAAGCCCTCCACGCAGCTTTGAGAGGATTCTGTGCTGCAGCATTACAAGCACCAATTTTGAAGAGTTGCTCCAGTTGCTTGGTAAAACTGCCTCTCCAAATAATTGCTGAACCCTATTGGGAATCATCAGGAAACGTTTTCACCAAAATAGGAAGAAATCTATTTTTTTTAATGTGCAAAAGATAAACTAAGTTTGGTGTTCCTACTTTTGAGCCATCAGGACTTCAGTACTCTTTGTTAGAATGCAAGCTAATCTCCTAGTTCACAATAGGATTATCTATCACCTTTGAGTTACTCTGTAGAGAAAAATCACATGATACAACTTTCCTGGGGCTATATGACACCAAAATATAAGTGTTGGGTTATTTATTACAGCTTTTTCTCTTGCCAAAAATTCCTCAGTGGAATAGTTCATAATGAAATACAGTTCGTGATAACCACTCCGCTTCCAGTTAGCTGCCTTGAGAAGAGAATAAAAGAGCAAAATCATTCTCATATATGTTGTACATGTGGTCTCCCAGATCAGCCTTCCCCAGTCTGGGTACCTTCCAATGAGTAGAGTTCAACTGCTATAATTCCCCATCCAGATAACTATTACTGGGAATTCTGGGATATGCCATTTTAAAAACAATTAAAAATAAAAAGTATTTTATTTATTTGAATTTATTAGCTGCCCAACTCCAATGGACTCCAATTATGTCCAAGTAGTTTTAATTGCACTTTTTATAGCTCCAGTAGTTTTTTTTTTACAGACTAGAGGTTAAAATAAGACCTGATTTCTAAGTAATTAAATGGTGCAAGGCAATGCTATTTTTATCCATATGTTATCTTGCCTTCAGAGGGCATGACGGCAGTGGCAGGGAAACAAAATACAATGGAGGTTGAATAAAGATTGCTACTCTAATAAACTAACTAGAGTTTCTAAGCCTTGTGACTTTGGAGAGACTAACAACTACCTGGATGTGTGAACACTTGTTTGTGGAAGTGAGTTTTGTATCTCAAGTTACCTTATCCAAAAACAAACAAGGATCAGTGATGAAAGTGATAGGTTTTGGGGGTAAATGTTGGAAAACTACTTTCTGGAACCAAACCTTTTAGAAACCAGTAACATTTTTATTACTCTTTTGTAAGACGGATGGTGTGGAAACAAAGCAAGACCATGGATCACACTGTAGGCTGAAGAAAAAAGCATAGCTAAAAAGAATTTTGGTAACTAATATTAGATGCTAGAATACTAACTGAAGTCTTGTTCTGTAGATAAGAAAGTGAACATGCAATCTCTGTTTCATTTCACATCCTATGAACTCTCTGCCAAAGATTGAAGGCTAACCTTCCCTGGTTGCTTGGGCTCACATGATGGAGGAGATGTGATGTTAGATACCATTTCATGTGTTAAAGGGAAAACACATTGATCTTTAACATAAGCAAAACTCTTGTGTTTGTCTTTTTCCTTTTCTGGACCAAACTCAATAACAACAACAACAATTTGAAGATGGGGTGATTCAGAAAGGGTTGTTGTTTTAGAGCAAGTATGACTGATGAATTTTCAAAGCAAGAATGAGTATGCTTATTTAATGTACTTAATATTTATATTGAATTTCACCCATATACAGTTCTATAATTTGCCCACTTCTTCCTGATATTGTTGTAGAAATGGCACTGAAAAAAGTAAGCATGATTATTCAAGTGTGTTAGTGGCTAGTAAACTGACATGAGTTAAATATTCTAATTATATATTTCTAGTATCTTTTTCCCCTTAAAAGAAACTTTTGTTTATGTTTGGTGGGACAAAAATTAATTTACTGCTTTTTGAGGAGAAATGTTAGAGAGTCGGGAGTAAAAGAACAAATAATGAATTCTTCTCAGTGGCTCATTTATGTTTTGCAAGTCCTCTTCTGTGATGCCTGTGTGGGGCTGCAACTTTAGCAAATTAGTAAGGTCAACATTATTTGCTTTTTGATAAACAGAATAGTTCTGGGTAGTCCTTCATGAAACATTTGGAACAGTCCCACATCTAGGTAGAAGTAATTAACATCTGATTTACCTGTTGTTGAATATACTTGAATATAGTACTCAATTCACTTAAGTTTGTATGTTTTAAACAGGGGGCTTTGTCCAAAAAACACAGACAGCATTCTCTGTAAATTAATTATTTCTAACATGGATATGCTTTGCGCTATTCTTTTTGAGCCTGAAACCAGTGATCTGGTAGTATTTTTTAAAAACAACTAAATGATTTTGCATTTTTGATATAAGAATGCATGCATAGTTTCCTTTCATTGTTATGATCCACCATAATCAGTCATGTACTCTGGTGTTTGTGAAAACTGGGAACTTGCAAAGCTTTATGCAAAATGAAATTTCTGCATTTTATGAAATTTCTGTACTCCATACATTAAATAAGAAAAAGAATGGAAAACTTTTATCTAGCATTAATGTTTTCTTCTGTAATCAATCAATCAATCAATCAATCAAAGTTTATTGATTAGCCTTTAGGCCATTGTTTTCTTCTGTAAATAATGTATTGCTTGTATACATTGTGATTCCTGTATTCTTTGATTTAGTATACAGGTAGTCCTCAGTTAACAACACTCATTCAGCGACTATTCGAAGTTACGATGTCACTGAATGAGTGGTGGTTATGACCGGTCCTCGAAGTTCTTGCCGTCCCAGCACCCCTGCGGTCACGTGATCACAATCTGGTTGCTTGACAACCAGCTCGCACTTATAATGGTTGCAGCATCCTGCGGTCATGTGATTGCAATTTGATCCTTCCCTGCCGCCTTCCCACAAGCAAAGTCAATAGGGAAGCCGGCAGGGAAGGTGTTAAGTTGCTTGGGTAAGTCTCCACCGGCACACCCTCCCTGAGCCTCGCTGTGCTCATGCTGCACCTCCCCAGCCACCCACGCACCCCCTTGCTCCTTCTCCCACCCGGCTTGGACTTGGAACTTCCTGCCAGCTTCCCCACTGACTTAGGTTGGTGGAAGCCAGCAGGAAGTTGCAAGGAGATGCTTTCTTAATGATCCACAATCCTCACTTAACTAAGGCAACGGGAACTGCATGGATTGCTGTTGCTAAGCAATTTAGTCACGTGACATCACACTTTACAACTGCATCACTTAGCAACACAAATTCCAGTCCAAATTGCTGTCGTAACTCGAGGACTACCTGTAGTCTTTCATGAACTGAAAAAACAGAAGGAATGCTATTAGTTGTTTGAAATTGTAATGTTGGTCTCAAAGAAGAATTAGGTTTGCAAACCTCAGAATTATTCTTGGACTTGGATTAAACCTAAATTCCTAGTTTTGTACAGACAGAAGAAACCCACAATTTTAATGGTGCAGTTGGTTTATCTCAAAAGATATTTTTTGTTTGATAACTAGAGATCTGGGAGGCTTACAAATTATACCCAACTCTCAGATAGTGAGCAGCGTAGTATTAAAATATGATTAGCTTGAAAATGAGCCAAGCCTCTTTCCCATTGTGGGAGGCAAGGTTCAATTTATTTCTTGCTCATTTCTAATAATAATTTTTATATGTCATGGGTCTTCCCCCCCCCCCCATCAATGAAAAAGCTCAAGATGGGGAAAGATTATTGTGTTCCAATAGAAGAGAAGGTAGGTAGCTCAGGGTTGAACTGTGGAGTCCTTGGTGCTCTCTGAGCTTGGTTGTTTTCTTGCAGACGTTTCATTGCAGATGTGCACTGATGATGTTACCTAGTCAGGTAATGAAACGTCTGCAAGCGAACAACCAAGCTCAGAGAGCACCAAGGATTCCACAGATTATTCTGTGAGTGGAGGTCTGCATGCTCAATATCAGCTGTTAGATGCAGCTCTTAGTTTTCTGTTTTAAAATCTCTACAGTTTAAACAGAAATGTTTCTATATCATGCACCTATACAGTGTATAGAGGTGATACCTTTCCTCTTTTACAGGTTAGTAAAGGATGCTCCATGGGATGAGGTTCCTCTTGCTCACTCTTTGGTTGGATTTGCCACTGCCTATGACTTTTTATATAACTACCTTAGCAAGTCCCAGCAGGAAAAATTTCTGGAAGTAATTGCCAATGCCTCAGGATATATGTATGAAGCATCATATAGACGTGGATGGGGTTTCCAGTACTTACACAACCATCAGCCTACCAACTGTGTGGCCTTGCTGGTAGGAAGTCTGGTTCTAATGAATCAAGGTAAGTCTTAAAACAGTGTTTCTCAACCTTGGCAACTTTGAGATGTGTGGACTTTGAGATGTGTGGAACTCCCAGAATTCCCCAGCCAGCATGAATTCTGGGAGTTGAAGTCCACTCATCTCAAAGTTGCCAAGGTTGAGAAACACTGTCTTAAACAATGAGCAAGTCCCTTTTAAAGCCTGCTTAATCATTTAAGCTTCAGAACTGATTCAGATGTTTTAATATATGTTAATACTCAACAACAGAAGGATCTGTCTGCATCAACTACAGCACAGTTGTCTTTTACTCATTAAAGAATTTTAGGACTGTGAAACATGGCACTTATGTAGCTAAATCAGAACTCCCACATCCCTCACTATTGTCATGATGTTTGGGGTTACTGGGCCACATTTGCTTTTTGGAGTGCAGCATCTTGTATACTTCTTAAAGATCTGATATGGCCTTTGGGCTAAAAAGGTGTGCACATCTATACTAGATAAATACTAATTTTTAATTCTCAAAATAATTAATCTCTGATTCTCAGAGTGTGTTTGAATTCCATTTGTTTATAGTAGAGGTACTTGTACAATATACTGTATATATATTCTATGTTCTTGTATAACACCTTAAGTAAAAGGGAATTATAGCATAAAAAAGATCCATCTAGTCCAACATCTAGCCCAACAGTCAGCCAGTTGCTTCTGTAAAAAAAGATGATGAAGGCACCAACTCTTCTCAGTTTGTCCCAAGGAATTTTTTTTCCCATAAGTTTTATTAAATTTTAAAATACATATTAAAAGTTAATACAAAGAAAGAAATAGGAATACAAAGTAAGAAAAAAGAAAAGAAAAAGTGAAGTCAAAAAATAACAAACAAAGAAAATACAGAAAATAGATATCCTCCAATTTATCCTTGAACTTTAAGTACAACAATTAACTTTAAATGTTAGTCCTTCATACAATACACAGGAACTTTTCTTTGTCATATACCCTATGATTTCTATAATCCAATCTTCTGTTCTTCATATAGGTTTCACCTTTCTTGATATCTTCCAACAATCCATCTCTGGTTTCTACTCCTTGGAATAGTAATCAAATGTTCATTGTTGCATCAATTAAATGTTTTTCATTTGCTCTTTCCATTTTTACATCTATATTTATATCTTCAATAAAATCCAATTAGTGTAACAGATAAAGGCCTTATCTACTTCTAATAAAATACAATATATTCTGTTCATATTATGACTATATATTCCATTAATACATAACCTAACATATTACATAACATAATACATAATATAGCAAGAATACAAAACCTAACATAACATATAACCTAATACATATACCAATTCTTATAATAATCATACAACATATTCATACATAATATCATCCTGTAATAACCTTCATTCTAATTCCATCTCATTGTCTTCTCATAAATGTATCTCCAGAAAGAGCAATCTATAGTATCAACTTATATTTATATTTATAATCTTGTATCTTACACTTAGAATATCATATTTTATGCATCTATACAATTTCTCATATCTGCTCTCACTCTGTGTACAATCCAGATCCGCGTTTTCATTAACCTTGTGTTCCAGATCAACATCAATAAATCTCCTGTTTAGGTTATGCCAATATCACAATATGCAACTTGTTTATTTCTGTAACTCATGTGGGATATCAAAATGTTTATTTTACCATATCTATCAATTTGCATGTTAAAATCTTCCTGTCTTAGCTGCCACAATGTGTTTATGCTCAAACGTTTAATAGACCACTTCCTGTAAAATATCATAATCTTCTTCTGTACCAATACATTCAAAATCCTCTTTCCCTGTTTCTCTACTGGTTCGAGAGATCTTCCCTCTATTTCTAAATCTGTCCCTTGTATCTTCTGTTCCTGAGCCACCAAAACTATAAATATACGTTCTATGGATTTCTTAATTTGCGAAAAAGCTTTGCTGGTTTCTTTCTTAAAATCCTGAAGTGCTGTAAGAAATGCCATTCCCACCTACACCCCCCTTTCAAGCCGTAATCAGCTGCCGTAGTCAAAACAAAAATTTTCCCAGGGAACAGGTGTTCTATTGTTATCAATGGTGTCTGTTTCTTTAAGTGAAAAAAGCTTTTAAAATAAAAGATGAAAAATTCCACAGAGCAGTATTTCAAACAGTTTGTAAAAGGAAAGATGAAAATAGATTCCAAGTGAAAGAAAGTCCGTTCTAAAAAAAAGTAAAAAAATAATAAGGAAAAGAGGCACACATTCTCCATACTTTATTCTTTATTCTTCTTTATCCTTCCGGCTGCAAGCTGCTTGACCCAAACAAACAATTTCTCAAAAATCAGTTAGTTTGTCAAGTGAAAAATAACAACAAAGTCTCTTAAGTTCCAATTTTTCTGATACAAAAGAAAGGCAAAAAAAATACAAACTTGTTCACTATGTTGCCAAAATAAAATCTATCAAACTTCCACCAAAATTAATTATAGCAAAGAAAACACAAAATTAGCCAACATTTTAAGCGAAGTCCAAAGATAAATTTTAGATAATAAAAATGTTCTAATCTAAAAAAGAAAACTAATATAAAGTGATCTAAAAGCTGGCTGTCGCTCTTGTGTCTCCCAAAGAGACTTACGTTCCCTGCAGAGCTAGGATCCTCCTTCGGCCATTCCACTGCATTCACCCCCGTTCTTCTCCGTGGTGGAAACAACAAAGAAAAACAGGAGTGGGCAATTCCAATGGCTCTGTGAGCAATCTTCTGGTTCCCCCCTCTCCAGGGGGAAGCTTCAGTGGTCTACAAATTCTGTAGACCCTGCAAACAAGGTATAAAGTCAGCCAGGTCTCAGAGCTCTGAGAAACTCTGACTTGTCGAGCTGCCAGCCAGGCTTGGAGTCAGTTTGTCCCAAGGAATTGATACCCACTGACCTACTGCCTCTAACATGGAGATTTCTTGTAGCTTATTGTGGCTAATAAATACTGAATAACTTATTCTCTAGATATTAATATTATTCTCTCTTAAAGCTATCAAGCCCAGTGACCATTGTGTTATAAAAAAAGTACTAGCTTTTGCCCTTCATGAATTTATTGCCAATATATTTCACTATATGTCCCCATGTTTTTGGTGTTTTCAGTGAAAGAGAAAGGTTTCTTTTTGTGCCATTTTCTTCATGCTGTGCATAATTTTATAAATTTATATCATGTTTTCTCATCTTTTTCTATATCCCAACTCCTTTAAAAAAAATTTTAGATGGAGGAGTTTGCTTTCTTTATCTGCACATTTCCTATATTTTTTTAAAATGAAAAATTTAATGGCATTAAAAAAATCAAATTTGGACATAGTAAATATTTCTATTAAAAAGTTATGATACTATATATTTTAATTTTCTTCTCTAATATTCCCAAGCATTAAATCTGCTCTTTTCACTGCAACCCTATTGATGAATTGTTCACCATAAAGAAACCATTTCTTTTCTTGTTTATTGTTACCAGCAATTGACAAGACACAGATTACTTGACAAAGGCAAGGGAAGTCCATTAATTATTAATTAATTAAGTTTAAATGCTCCTTACAAAAACCACATGTAGAAAACTATTTAAAACCCAAGTAACTTGCAAATATTTACTATATTTCCTTAATGAAAACTAGAAAACCTTACAAAAATGAATCTACTATGTATGAATCAAAGATTTCTTATAATTTCAGTCATAAAGTGTGTAAGAGAGAATATTAGATCAAATAAATAGATATTTGATTCCATACTTTAAAAAGTCATATTATCAGTATAATATTGTTAATCTCTTACAGGTTATCTTCAGGAAGCATACCTCTGGACTAAGCAAGTCCTAACAATCATGGAGAAATCTATAGTTCTATTGCAAGAAGTGACAGATGGCTCCCTATATGAAGGCGTAGCTTACGGCAGCTATACCACCAGATCTCTTTTCCAGTACATATTCCTTGTCCAAAGGCATTTTGACATTAACCACTTTAAACATCCCTGGCTTAAGCAACATTTTGCTTTTATGTATAGAACAGTTCTACCAGGCAAGTAATGCAAATTAATCTAATCTAGTTGAATTTGGGGACACCACTTGAAGCATTCGTTGTGTTCAGCTATTTCAATTGCTTTTGTTTTATTTGTTCATTGCAAACAGCTGAAAGTCTGTAAATTTTGACAATAAACCTGATTTGCAATGGGGGTTGAATAATTTCAATTGCAACTGTATATGTCTCAGAATACACACACACACACAGAGAGAGAGAGAGAGAGAGAGAGAGAGAGAGAGAGAGAGAGAGAGAGAGAGAGAGAGAGAGAGATATGAAATCCTTTGGGCTTTGTTATAGGTATTAAAGTACAACAAGATCCCTTGATTTGATATCTCAGTCATCACCTTTGTCACCATAAGCTGGGAAACTCATATTAAATTCACTAGCAGAATCCCAATCTTATCTACATGAACTAGAGCAGTGTTTCTCAACCTCAGCAACTTTAAGATGTGTCGACTTCAACTCCCAGAATTCTGGGAGTTGAAGTCCACACATCTTAAAGTTGCTGCAGTTGAGAAACACTGAACTAGAGGGTAATCATCAGGAATGCATCAAATGATGCAGATTCCTTTAAATTTCATCATACATGTCATATGGAAGATATGATACTTAAGATGCATTCCCTCAAATAAAGTCGTCATTCAGTCTTATTGATTGCTCTAAGGAATACATTCTCCAGTCCACTGAGGTTCACAAACAAACAACCCTTGCTATTTTCAAGTTTAGATTCCCTCATAATGTTAATTTAGGATGATCATAAGGATCAAACTAGAGCTGGCATGTTATTGAATGCTAAACCCTCTTAGTACCTAACATAGCAGAGGAAAAATTCCATATTTTCAAAGACTGGTGGACTCTAAAACTTTCCAAATTATAAGGAGTATCAAATATGTCAATTTCAAATTGCCCCATGAGGGCCATTTTTGAGTAGGCAAAACTTGTCATTCATTAGCTTAAGAAAAAAGATACACCTTATAGCAGTGCTTCCCAAACTTTTTCCTTCATTACCCAAAACGGCTTATCAGAAAATCCTTTTTACCCAATGCAGGTAAAACACTTTAAGTCAATTTAAATGTCCCTGTTGTGGTTGGGTAATGGGTTCGTGTGTCGTTACCCAAAGAAAAGCCACTTTTACCCAATTTTGGGTAATTTACCCAGGTTTGGGAAGCATTGCCTTATAGTATAAATTAACACCTTAAAAATTAAAACATCATTAACTAATAAGTGAAGCTTCCTGACTGAAAAATGAGGTGGAGAATTTTCCCCAAATGAACTTACATACAGGAATGTACAGAAAAATATTAGGTATGATATAAATTAGCTGTGCTCAGTATTAATTTTTAAATAATACATTTTACCCAAGATATTCACTTTAAGTGAGGCATTAGCTAGACTTTAATATGCTACAAAGAATTATCAATAGACATTCTTACTCTGTATATAAATCCGAGCACATTAATGTTTCATAGTCTGATAATTTAACAACCTGATACTTTAGGGAAAAAAACCCTGTTTTTAAAACTTTTATTAGAACCTAACAAATAGATATAACATTACCAACATTAGGTGTAATATTAAAACTCGTTAGGAGCTGCTGCTACTTTCATGGGATATTTCCATCACTTAAATATGCAATATTAAGTAATGTGCTTACTTGCATATATGTTTATTTTTAATTTTTCCTCTTAGGATTCCAAAGAACTGTTGCTATTGCAGATTCCAACTACAATTGGTTTTATGGTCCAGAAAGCCAGTTGGTTTTCCTAGATAAATTTGTTATGCGCAATGGCAGTGGAAACTGGTTGGCTGATCAGATCCGGAGGAACAGAGTGCTTGAAGGCCCGGGGACAGCTTCCAAAGGACAGCGTTGGTGCACTCTTCACACAGAGTTTCTCTGGTATGAAATAAATCAGTCCTTAATCAGTGGGCTACATAAAGGGTAGACAAGAGAAGGTAGGTGCAGGAGTGAGTTTAGATATGGCTGTCAGGAATTTATAGAATCTGTACCATTCTTTCTCAGCTGCACATTCCCATGAAAACACAAGAAGGTTAAATAAGTACTTTTACGGGAGAGAATAAATGCATGACAAGTTCTGTGCATAGCTGTACACAGGAAACCTGTCCTACATGTACAGTATATCCATCCCAAGGTTCAAATCCTGGGTTGCTTCCTCCTGTCTTTTTAAGCTAATAGATTCTTAGTTGGTTGTGTCCTTCAGTTGTGGCAGACTGGAAGGGCTTGTATCCCTCCTTCAATTTCCATCGTTCCATTGACCTGAATTGACAATGTCTTTCTCCTTTCAACTCTCCCAGTCCCTCCCTCCTTTTGACATGGGGTCTTAGGAAAGGGGGGAACGTCTGTTTTTTATTCAGTTAGAGAGAAAGTATTCCCCTTTTTAGTCTCTTCTGCCCTCCCACTAGGTACTACCCCATTTCAGAACTCTTCCCCTCAGTTCTGAGCAGTGTGGCACTGTAACGTCTTCCTCAAATCAGTCCTCTTTTCCCTCTGAAATCTGGAATGTGTGTGAGGGCACTGCAAGCACTGCTGAAGGAGGCAGGGGGCATATACATAATCTGTTGCTTCCCAGGGTCTTTCCACGTCTGGCTAGCTTTTCCAATGAAGTAAATATTCCACTCTGCCTTTCTTTGCCTGGAGTCCAAAATGTGTTCCACCTTGAACTCTTCCTCCCCCCTATAAGATGGGGGAGTAGCTGTACACAGAGGTGTAGAAGAGACAAGGACGGTGTTCCGGAACTAGGAGGGAACTGGGAAACAGGTGAAAGGCTACAGGACTAATCTGGGAAATGGTCCAATAAACTTGGCATGTAGCTTCTTAGACAGTTATGTGGAAGGGAGAAATCTGGTAGAAAGCCAGATGGCCTGTCCAACTGAAATTGGGAGGGGGGTCTTTCTGGTGATGACAGTCAGCAGGACATGTATAGGAAGCCTTGGTATGATCCAGTGATCCTTGAGGAGGTGCTGAGTGGCCTGCAGTTCTTGGAGAAAATGGGATTCCTCTGGAAGAGTTAGCAACAGCATGGGTGGTAATTTTATATAGCCTGAAATAGTGTCATCTGAGCAGAAGTAGGAACTGAATTGGCCTTAGTGAACTAAGCCATATACTGTATAAAAGATCAAGCCAGATGTCTTGCTAGAAGTTAACCTAACAACAAAGGTATGGCTCCAGTGTGGCATTTGTCTTGATTCATCATCTGATTATGGATAGTGGGCAAAGGTCAAATGGACTTTTTTATGCAATATGAGATAGAGCTTTCTAAACATGTGTCATGAAATTATATTCTCTATCAGAAATGAGATGATTTGGCAACAGTCTAAATTTATACAGGGAGTCACTCTGTTGGGGCGATATTATGACTATCTGAATCAGTGTTATGGGAAAGAAGGAAATATGTTGTGTGGGAGGTGTTTTTTTTTTTTTTTGCTGAGAAGTCTGAGTGTTTGAAGGTGGCGGTGGGGTTGTTTGACTTCTGTAAAAAAATGCCTTATGTATAATAGGGAGATATGCCCTGGTATATTTCGAGGAGGGGTAAAAAAATAATTAAATGTGTAAATGGATGGATAAAGAGGCTATTATGATTTTATTTTCTTAATGATTTGGAGTAAGACTTACAGGATTTTTGATTTGTATAACTTAAAAAGTATTGATAAGATATAATAATACTTGGCTTTTAAATTTAATAGAATTAAATCTGTTGTAGTATTATTGACTATGAAAATAGATAACTTGCATGTTTTTATAATTTGATTTTTATTATAGTGGACAGAAATATATAGAATAGTGGTAGGAAGTAAGTAATTAAATGGATGTTGTTTTAAGGGGGAGGGAAATTGATTTAGAAATTCATATATATATATACATACATACATACACATACACATACACATACACATACACGCGCGCACACAAACACACATACCTTTTTATATAAGGGGAAGGAGCAATTGTATTAGTGATTTGCATGTGTTAATGGAAGGATTTATAGAAATAATGTGATTTTGGTTTGACAAAGAGTAAGGGTTTGACTATGAAATTTGCTGTATATTTTTGCTGTTGAAAGTTGGAAGTCACCTTTATATGAAATCTTAATTTTGTGTGTGTGTGTTTCACACTTTTTAAGCTTTTTCCCCCTTTTTCTCCCTTTTTTGTTGTTCTGTAGTTTTTATCTTTGTTGAAAACTAATAAAATTATATCCAAAAAAAAAAAAATAGTAATAACATCCAAGGTCCCTAAGGGGAGGGGATTTAATAGTCCAGCAAATTTGTTGGAGATAGGTTTGTAATGGCAACAAGTTGGGGAAAAGAAGCAACAGCCATAACATTTGTTTTAACATGGTGCTACCAAAAGTTGTGGAGCAGACATGGGTAGTTTTAAGTATGTGTTGTCTGAACATAGTTTTGGGTTTGTAGACTTTTTATTATCCTACTAGGTAACATCATCAGTGCAGCAGTTTTGGAGAAACGAGGGTTGCTGGTTGCCACAGGTTATGTATTCTTCTGTTTTGCTTGCTTTGCATGTGTTGGATGGGATGATCCTGTGGATGGATGTTGTTTGCAAATGATTGTTGTCTTGTTGGTAGATTATTTATTTGGCCAATAAAGTGTTAGTTCTATTTTATCTGGGTATTGGTTGCTTCCTGTTTGACTGGTGGTGTTGATAGCTGTGTGATGGTATTGCTTGGTGATGTTGTTTTTTCTTGTTAAATGTTGAAATGTAGTTTGGTTTTAGTTATTAGGTTAGTAAGGAGATGGCTCTAGTTGTTCTAGGTCCTGATTGATTGCTATGTGATTTGTGGAATGTTGTGCATTGGGCTGATGTGCTCATGATTTTGATAGGTTTAACTCTGTATGTCTCTTGATCACTACTTGGTCAGAGTACCAGGCTTCTAAGAACTCTCTTACATTTTGAAATCTCTTTTGTTCCAATATTTCACTGTTTTCCTGTTGAAATTACACCCAAGGGTGTCTGTATGGAGGGAGATTAGTGGAGTCATATTGAGTCTTTTTACAGCTAGTTGATGTTTGTGGATATGTCTTGCTAATCTTTTGCCTGTCTTCTCCTATGCAGTGATGTTTGCAGCCGTTGCAGTTTATTTTGTAGACGACTCCTGTTTTGTCTTCCTTTGGTACTGGCAGTACTGGGGCTTTAGGTTTGCTTAGAATGCTTTGTAGGGACTTTATTTATTTGCATACTCCAGTAATTTCAAATGGCTGGAGCAGCCTTTTAGCATACTCCAAAATGCCTTTGATGTAGGGGAGCATTATCCTTTGTGAGTTGTGATGTTTGTGCTGTTGGCTGGCAATATAACAGAGTCACAGAAAGCAGAAATCGACTACCTACATAACATTTTTTAATGCAATGGATACCCGTGCAGTTTGGAATTATCCATTGTGTTGAAAAATGTCGTTGCAAGATGTCCTTACAATGATGGGTGGTACCTATCTTTTATCTAGCAACCAGACAAGTCCCTGTGGCTAAAGGTGGTCCAGCTGTGATAGAAAAGCACTCTCAACAATTGAAGAACTGCCTCACAGATAATACTTTAGTATTTATCATAAAGTAAGAAAAGTAAATGCTCCTGCTTTGCTATTAAATAGATAAAACTACAAAAATCCTTTCAGTCAGTATGGATCGCTTTAATATTTTTCTGTTATTATTCAGGGTATCACAATTAAAAAGTAAGTCCAACTGTGTTCAATGGGACTTATTGCTTGGCAGGTGTTTTAGAATAGAATTTTACTGTGCAATCCTTTTGTAAATATACTTAGAAATAAGTCCAACTAAGCTCAGAGGAGGCTTATTGGATAGCAAATATGCACAGGATGGAAGTACTGGCTATTTTTCTAGGGAGGTTTGCCATGTGTCAATTTAAGGTTTAGTTAGAAGTAAGCTCTGATTAGTTAAGAGGATTGGAGGGCAGGTTTAAAGGACTCTTTATGTTCTACTGTATCTGCATGCCACCTAGGCACCTCTTCAGACCAACATTTTGCATATTTAGTCAGCAGTTTTTTTCACTGCACAGATTCAGGCTGAAAGTCTGGTGGAGTGTACATTCATATTTTTCATTGACAAGGCTTTTTAAAAATGCTGAATAATATTTGTTTTTAATTTAAAGCAGGAAGTGTCAAGAGTTTGGGATTATATAAAGAAGGGTTCGCTTGATGGAGGAGAGGCATAAGCAGGTGGAGCTCAAAGCAGCAAAGGGGGTTAGATGTGAACAGCATTGTACCACTTGACAATACTAAATGTGATTTGTTGGTACTTTGGGACTAGGGTTTACAAAAATTAGAAGTTACTCAGGCTAACAAATAGTACCATAGTACAACCTGCTACCTGTTCAACTCACCTAATTTCCCACCTGAGTGTTCTTGTGAATATGCAAACATTCACCTTTTTCCCAAGCATTTTGACAGGAAGGAATGGAAATAGTCTAATAGGGAAATGCACTGTCCCTTTCCTGCCAATTTCCCCTGACATTTCCAGGGAAGTAACAACTCTTAGCTTTGCAAATGGATAACTGATACAGGATAGAAAACATTGAACAATAACTAAGACTCTGAAAAATGTTTTAAATCTCCATTATATACCTGGCCCAGTTCAGCCCAATTCAGCGTCCTCCAGATGTGTTGGACTCCCATAATTCTCATCCAGCATCAGATGAAGGAAAGCTGCTCGAGACAATAAAATGCACAGCTTGTTTCTTTTTTCCTTGCCAAGCAACATATTATTTTGTTAAATACGAACCTCATAACATTCTTGAACCTACTTACTGTTTCTACCTAACTTCTTTGTTTAGAGAGCCTTCTTCACTCTGGATTATCCCTGTCCGTTCTCAGATATAAAGGTTTTATACTTGGGAAGGGAGAAGGATTGCTAATGGACAAGTGCAAACATCATTTCAGCCAGACAGATATTCGAAAGGGGTAGTGCCTGACTTGGAATAGAGCACAGTTTTTCTACATAAGTTTCCATTCTAAATTCTCCAAATTCAGCCTACTCTTTTTCAGGTGAGCTTTTTCTAGAAATTCTGAACCATGTAAAACAAGAGTTCCTAAAATGCAATCTACTATACTTTCTATATAATGCAAAAAGCAAAAATTCACCCTAGTCTGCTTCATTAAAGACTACTGAAGAGTGGAATATTGTTCCATATCAACACTAACAAATGACTTGATTTTTTACATAGTAAAAAAAATGGGATAGTAGTAGTGTGGCTTCTTGTAGTGTTTTTGTTATTTCTATCCTGTCTTGAAATTCACTGATTCAGGATGATTTGTAAATGGAATAGATAAACAGCCCATTCTCTTTATTTTTTTGAAAGGTATGATTCAAGCCTGGGGTTTGTACCTCCACCAGACTATGGCATTCCCAAACTGCATTACTTTGAGGACTGGGGAGTTGTAACGTATGGAAGTGCTCTGCCAGCTGAAATCAACGGGCCCTTCCTCTCCTTCAAATCAGGAAAGCTGGGAGGACGTGCAATATATGATATAGTTCACCAGAACAAATACAAAGAATGGATCAAAGGTTGGAGGAACTTCAATGCTGGGCACGAGCATCCCGATCAGAACTCCTTTACGTTTGCCCCCAATGGTGTACCTTTCATAACAGAAGCTCTGTATGGACCAAAGTACACATTTTTAAACAACGTGCTTATGTTTTCTCCAGCTGTATCAAAGAGCTGTTTTTACCCATGGGAAGGACAAGTTACTGAAGATTGCTCATCAAAGTGGTTGAAATATAAACATGATCTGGCTGCAGATTGCCAAGGGAGAGTGGTGGCTGCTATAGAAAGAAGTGAGATCATCTTTATCAGAGGAGAAGGAGTGGGTGCATACGACCCTAAACTAAAGTTGAAAAGCGTACAAAGAAACCTATTACTTGTTCATCCCCAGCTTCTCTTGCTAGTGGACCAAATATATCTTCATGATGATAGTCCTGCCAAAGTGGCAACTAGCTTCTTCCACAATGTTGATGTGCCTTTTGAAGACACTGTTATCGATAACGTCCATGGGGCCTTCATTAGGCAACAAGATGGGATCTACAAGATGTACTGGATGGATGATACTGGCTATAGTCAAAAAGCTATCATTGCCTCAAGAATGTATCCCAGAGGCTACCCGTACAATGGCACAAACTATGTGAATGTTACTACTCATCTGCGTAGCCCAATCACTAGAGCTGTATACCTCTTCATTGGACCTTCTATAGATGTCCAGAGTTTCAGTGTCCATGGGAATTCTCAGCAGCTGGATATTTTTGTAACCACCAGTGAGCATGCTTATGCCATCTATCTGTGGACTGATGAGAATAAAAGCCACTCTGTCTTTGCACAAGTTATTGCAGACCATCAAAAAGTTGTGTTTGAGCAAGCTTCTGCAATTAGGAACTCCCCAGTTTCAGGAGTAAAAAACAATATTGAGATAGTAGAGCAAAACCTTCAGCATTTCAAGCCTGTGTTCCAACAGCTGGAGAAGCAGATCCTTTCACGTGTGCGGAACACCGATAGCTTCAGAAAGACAGCTGAACGCCTACTCCGGTTTTCAGATAAAAGACAGACAGAAGAAGCCATTGACAGGATATTTGCAATTTCTCAGCAGCAACAAGGCAGGGCAAAAAAGAACAAAAAGGTGGCTAAAGGCTACAAGTTTGTGGATGCTGGCCCGGACATATTTGCACAAATTGAAGTCAATGAAAGAAAAATTCGGCAAAAAGCACAAAGCTTGGCACAAAAAGAATTGCCTGTGGATGAAGAAGAAGAAATGAAAGATCATCTGGATTTTGCAGATCTTACCTATGAGAAACAGAGAAACAGTGTGCCAATCAAAGTTCAATCTGGTCTGGCACAAATATTGGCCACTGCTCGAAGCAATGCATCTTACACACGTCTCTTCCTCATCCTGAATATTGTCATTTTCTTTGCTATGCTAGCAATGCAACTCACTTGGTTCCAGAAAGCCAAGAGCTTACATGGGCAAAGATGTCTTTACGTGATCTTGCTAATCGACAGCTGTATATTACTGTGGCTGTATTCTTCTTGTTCCCAATCACAATGCTAGCAAAAAAAGAAGAAACGACTGTGAAAATGCTATTTGACCGTTCTGTGGTTAGGTATGTTTATGCAAAGGTCCAGAATATGTTTTCTTTTCTGAGCACATTCCAGGAAATAGCTGTGGAATAATTGTTCTTTTTAATCAGAGATGATGAAATTAATGGGCATTGAGACATTTGACACATTTCTCAGAGTACCACCTAGATACGGGTCAAGTCTGTTCTATAAATGAATGTCATGTGTTTTTGTTCTGAATTCAGTATGTGCATTTAATTTTCTTCTTCAAAAGCAAATTCTTTTGTTACTGAGTTGATTTATTATTTTCCGAACATATGCAACTGGGATGGTTTAATCAGAGTCTAACTCGTTGTTAACATATGGATAATCCTCAGATGAATATAACACGGTTATATATTCCTTTTCAATGTTTTGCCTGTTTTAAAGTACTGGCACTATTACAAATAGCATTTTCTTTTAAGTGTGGATACCACCTCCTCTTAGTTAGCCTTCAGAGAAAATGCTATTTGTTTTTCCTCCACCCTAGTTAATAACTCTGAGGATCTTCTTTCAAATGTGACCTGTTGTGAGATAGAAAAACCATCTGGGCTAAGAGATCTTGAGATATCAAGAAGTGAAGTGTATCTGACAAACCTTAAATGATAAACTATGCCCTTGTAAGCTTCCATAGATATTCCCTTGCATTCAGCCTCTTTTCCCATTTTTACTGGAAGAACAATGATTTAATTCTATATAATTCTGCCACCCATTAATCTAAGGGAACAATTATGGCTAATGCATAGCATATTATCATTTTTTGAGTCCAGCATCCAATGTGTACGGGCATACATGTTATAACGTACAGAATATTCATAATCTAATGCTACAGACAGAGGTGGTATTTTTATGAACCATTCAGACAAGTCAGTTCCTTACAATCTGCTGTAGTTAATCAAATACTCAGTGATCAATGTATATTAGTGTGTCAATCAGCTTACTTGAGAAATTATACAGAATATAAAGTTGCTAAGGTTCTGGAAAATGAAAGAGCACTGAGGATGGAAGAACCTATATCTGGTAGTCACTGATATTGGTATATTGGGAGGGTGCACTCAATGCATAAGATGATGTCATTTGTTGAATTGTTTCTGTATAAATGTTGCAGCCTTTTCTTGGGAAACCATAGATACTGGAAATTGTTCAAACAAGGAATACTTTTGACAACCAATGTGCCACATGCCTGCAGGAAAAATTGTGGGTCTGATTTGAACATAAGTAAAAGCTGAAGAACTTTGTTTTAAAGAAAATAATATTTGTCCCAAATGTCTTTTGCTAAATAAATAATTTCAGTTATGCAAATACTTGGTTATTGATTATTACAAGAAAGAAGTTATAAATTTATCTTTCTTTGCATATGAATCTCACAGAATTTGTTGCTCAGAAGTAACTCTACAACCTTAACATTTCTTAAATATCTCATGGCTATGTAAAAGTATTTGGGCATATGAAGGCTGGTTCCCAATCACAAAAAGCAAATTTAATGAACTCTATCATTCTACCAACATACCCCAATCTGTGCCCTCCATAATATAGCAGTTGTAATATAATAGCTCTAGAAAGCATAACTGAGTGACTGATTTCAGATGATATATACATATAATAAATATGCAAGTTAGAGGAAGTAGCTTGTAAGCAAGTAGATATGGGGGCCATTTCCTGCAGAAATTGATATAGTAAGTGAAATTGCACCCAAAATAGAAATTAGAAATGCAGATTAAAAAAAAATCCAAAGTTATGTGAAAACAAGACAAAACAAACTTGATTTAAAAAAAGAGCAGATCATAGTGCAAGTGGATTCATCCCTATCTTTAAGAAACTAGCCTAGTTCACATAATACAGGTACTGTGTTGGGGGGTGGGGGCAGGAAATTTGACATATATTGGACTCAAACATTGCATTAACCCATTATTTTATTTGACTATGATTTTTAGATAAAGTACAGTGGCTAGATTCACATACTGCATTAAGCAGTAAATTATAGTAAATATAGCAGTAAATTACAGTGGCTGAAATTCCACAATATGTTAAGTCAAAATAAAACAAACCATACAATGATTGAACATAACAGGTAATCCCAGCCATTGTCAATATCTACTTCCTTAATAGAGACTAATCCTTCCACTAGTCTAGCATATGTACTATATATCACTACCCTGTATATGTTTTTAATGTGGTATATTTAAAAAGTATCACAACATTCTCCTTTCTGAAAAGCAAGTCTTGTTTTTAAATATAGAAACAAATTAATTAAATAATTGAAAAGAATATCCTATTAATATTCAAAATTCAGGATCCAACGCTTAAATGAAATATAGCCATGTAGAAAAGCAAATGGGAATTCATCAGTGTTGAAGCTTGCTAATGCTAATGCATTGTAATCATAAAAAGATGATTATGCATGAAACTACATTCATTTATTTATCTATCTATCTATCTATCTATCTATCTATCTATCTATCTATCTATCTATCACATTTGTATCCCACCCATCTCCCCCACAAGGAGGGACCCTGGGTGGTTCACAGCAAAAATTCAAAACTGATAAAAACTATAAATACCAATAAAAACAATATATATATATATATATATATATATATATATATATATATATATTTTACACAGTTCGATCCAGGAATGGTAGATCTCATCCCATCGGTCGATAAGGCTGGATACGGCAGATCTAAGGGGCCAGCCAACCCCAAGACTGGCTATTCCCCTCCCCAAGCATGGTGACATAACCAGGTCTTTAGGTTTTTTCTAAAGTCCAGGAGAGAGGGGGGCGATCTTATTTCAGGAGGTAGAATATTCCAAAGGGCGGGGGCTACCGCAGAGAAGGCACGCCTCCTAGACCCCATCAGATGGAACTCTCTTACAGACGGGGTTTGTAGTGTACCCTCTCTACAGGACCGGGTGGGACGGGTTGATTGAACGGGGATGAGACGGTCCTTTAGGTAACCTGGTCCCATGCCATGTAGGGCTTTAAAAGTGATAAGCAACACCTTGAATTGAATCCGGAAGCAAACTGGCACCCAATGCAGCTCACGGAGCAAAGGTGTTATATGTGCCGATCTTGAGGCACCTAAAATGGCCCGCGCGGCTGCATTCTGAACCAGCTGAAGCTTCCGGACGCTCTTCAAGGGTAGCCCCATGTAGAGCGCATTACAATAGTCTATCTGGGAGATGACCAGGGCATGAGTGACTGTTCGAAGGGCCTCTCGCTCCAGGAAAGGGCGTAACTGGCGCACAACACGAACTTGTGCAAAGGCCCTTCTGGCCACGACTGCCACCTGCTCTTTGAGCAGGAGTCGTGAGTCCAAGAGGACCCCCAAGTTACGCACCTGGTCTGTCTGGGGTAGTGCAACCCCATCCAGAACTAAAGATGATAGATTCCAAGACACCGAGGGGCCATTAATCCACAGCCACTCCGTCTTACCAGGGATGGTAATTATTTATGCTAGCAAGATAGCTGTTGTATTTTTATAGGATGATTCACATAACCATAACATTACCTACTCAAATTTTGATACTGAATTCTTCAGACATTACACAAGTATTTTGGCGGAAAGTTGAAGGGGTCCAAACCTTGGCTCATACTAAGGGCATCGTACTGCTATAATTTTCATACAGTTTGATGGACTGTACATCCCACTGAGTCCAGCTAATGATGGTTTATGAACCTCTTTAAGTGGAAGTTCATTCTTTTTCCTTTTTTCCTTCATAAAACTAGGCTGGCATAATTGATGTCGCTAAGTTTGAGATCAGTTGGAGAAACAAAAATGGAATGAATGCCTTTTGAGAATCTAATATATTTTTAAAATAATAAAAAGCAACAAATAATACAATGAATTCATATATAAAATGAAATCTGGAAAAAAAACGGGAAGAAAAAAACTGCCTAGGGTACCTCCTTGAGAGGGAGATGGGTGGGATATAAGTATGATAAATAAATAAAGATGTCCAACAATTCTTAGAACGATATCTAAGAATTCCAGATCAAGAAAGGCCTACATGTGTGCAAATGAAAATATCTTCAGCTAACCCTAGGAAAGATTTTTCTGGAAACTTGTTCTTATTTTTTATGGATTTTTTGCAAGAAAGTCAATCTAATGCTAATAAAAATTATGGCAAGTATGAAATAAAAGCTATTTGAATGAATCAGCTATCAATTTGATACATTCTTGATATGGACATCACACACTGCATTTTAATCATTTCTGGCTGGGGTAGGAGATCTGATACTGGCTTTGTAGAAACATCCTTTAATTTGCTGGATCCAGGATAATTCTATTTCCCTGAAAAGTCCAAGGATTAGATCCATACTATCCTGGACCTGAAATACTGTAGGTCATTTTCTCTCTATTAAAACTAATAGAAGGTGGGAAAATGGGAAAAGAAAAATAATTGCTTCTGGAAGCAATTTTTGTCCAGTACTAATTGATAAGGTTTTAGAAGAAGCAAATTATCTCTCCTTCTGGAATTGTTCTGAAGGTAATTAGCAGAGTGCTGATCTTTTAAAAATATGCAATTGAGTTGGGCTTTCTCATGTTACCTATGGCAGAAATTATGTATGTGATCATTTTCCATACAGCGTCATCCTAAATTCAAAATAAAGACATTAAAGAAATATATATATAAACTACATATAGGACATTCCTATGGTACCTGCTTTTATTTCATTGTTTGATACCTGCATAGGAAGCCATTAAATGTATGCAGTGATTTTACAACCAGCCCATGTGTGCAAGAAATCCTTTTATTTTGTAATATTATAAAAGTTGCTGCTCATAGATGCTCTTATAAGGCACTGTTTTCATTAGAGATTTATATCATAGTATTTGCTTGTAAAACTGATGTGACATGGACAATTATACAGTGTATATGTTGCTTTTTCCTAGTATGCACAGTGAGTGAAAAATAACTACAGGATGGAGTCAAAGTTTAAAGAATCTGTGCAGTTGTGATACTAATCCTACCATAATCATGGAAAACCATAAGATCAGTTCATTTATTGTGCTAAACCATAATAGGTCTTGCTCAGATTCTGATGCTTAGGATCTTGTGTGAACATAACGATTAGCCTGTGGGCTTAGTGTATTTTGCAAACCACTTAAACTATGGTAAAATAATACGAACTCAATGTGCAGGAACCTTACTTTCTACCTAGAACTTATGCTGAACAAAATAAATAAAAGAGCTTTTAGCTCCAAAGATGGAAATAATATCCCAGTATCCATCCATCTTGGCATCACTTATAGGCATTCTGCTCATTTTCCTTAAATCTGAAAAATAATCACCAGCAACTTCAATGAGGAGGTCTTTGCCCTGCATACACAGAAATGACGGTTAATGTGTTTGTGAAAGCATTGGACAGCCTCTACGAGAAATACGGTAGACTGAATGGTTTGTGGTAAGTTCTCTAGTCACCCATCACTTCCTCTGACACACTAGAGCTTCCTGATTCAGATGTCTTCTCCCTAAAAGCTTATTCAGAATTTAACAGCTACTTTTGGAGCAGACTGACTGACCACTGTTAATTCTGTCTGCTTCTTCAGGTAGATAAATATGACACACACAAAGTCCTCTAAATCTGTCAGGAAAAAGGGACTAACAAAATCGCCAATCCAAATACTTCATTTGTGATGACCAACTGGGTAGTTCCACAAGGAGGAAGGAGAGTTTTCCATTCCAGTTACAAAGAGCATCTGAGAGCCACTCTGAGTTCATCTTTGTATACTCTAGTACATATAGAAGGCTTTTATTCAACTTGTTAATCAGAATTGTACTTTTCAACCAAACTATGGCAGCTCTTTAAACACTAAACTTGGAATTGAAGCTGGCCTTAGAATAATCAGAAATAAAAATTCTAAACCATAATCTACCTTCCACAGTTAGTTTATTTAATAGTTATAGAAGGGGTTTTATGCTAGTCTCATCATATTCCCAGGATTTTTATTTTATTTTATTTTATTTATTTTATTATTTTATTTTATTTTATTTATTTTTTAATTTAATTTAATTAATTTTATTTTATTTTATTTTATTTTTTATTTTATTATATTATATTATATTTATTTTAATATAATATAATATAATATAATATAATATAATATAATATAATATAATATATTATTATAATATTATATTATATTATATTATAATTTGTGCCTTCAAGACAGTTTTGACTCTTGATGACTACCTGGATGAGTTTTATTGGCAGCATTTTTCAGAAGTGGTTTGCCATTGCCTCCTTCCTAGGGCTGAGAGAGAGTGACTGGCCCAGGGTCACCCAGCTGGCTTTGTGCCTAAGGTGGGACTAGAACTCATGGTCTCCTGGTTTCTAGCCTGATGCCTTTAACCACTACACTAAACTGGCTGTCATTCCTAGGATGCAATACAAAAATAAATAAATAAATAAATAAAACAAAAACTGAAGACAAAAATAAACTGTTATGCGGGGGGGGCTGTGCTATTACTCTGTAATGGCTACGAGTGATCGCCAAGAAGAAGGAAATGGCTAGTGATACCCCAAACATTCCTAGAAATTGCAAAGATACTGTATTAGGGAAAGGAGGGAATGGCCATGGCCCCCTTTCATACCATATCCAAAATTTCCCTAGGCAATCTCTTATCTTCAAATTGTGACAAGTGCATTTCCAGCTAGCATGCTCTTCACAGGGTATCAAGACACAACCCAATTCTCTGGGACTATGCTACAAACTAACCCTGATTCCCGGTGAACATATTTATTGGCATGTATTAATACTCTCAACAATTCCCAAACAGTGCTTCTTTTACCAAAATAAACTGTTTTTAAAAATTTTGGGGATGGTGGTGGTAATGCTTTAGAATGTCTTTAAAATGGTATTTTTTCCACCTTTGTGTGTGTGTGTGTGTGTGTGTGTGTGCGCGTGTATTCTCCACCCATTAGAATGATAATGGTTTAAACACAGAGAAAATGAATGAATGATAAGTAAATAAGTAAACACGTAAATAAATTGATTATTACATCCAAAGGCTAGGTGCTTAAAATAGCCTAGAATGGGCAGAGAACAATACATGGTAAAACCCATAATAATGTAAAAACAATGGGAAATTATATGCTACAACTGCTGAGAAAGATGGATTACAAGTTTTGCTGGTGAGTGCTGGTTAATTGTTACCACTCTCTACAATGTGTGCAACGTTTCTCTATCTTATTGGAGTAGCAGTCTGCTTGTCTCTAAGTAAAAGTGAGCAGGATTCATCTGGGAGTCATGAGATATTTGCTAATAGAGACATGATAAGTTTATTGTGAAGAGCCCTATAAATTTGAATTATAGCAGGACATGCCCAAATGTTTCAACTACTACTTTAATTATTTTAAAGGCAGAGCAACCAGAAATGCAAAACTATCAAGCTAAAAGTTGTTCCTTGAGTTGTTCCTTGAATTGGGAGAGAAGTTTCTGTCGGCATGACTGTAGATTGTACAGTGGTGTAGGTTTTGGATTTAAATTAGGGATGAGGAAATGAATACTGAAAAATTACCTCCATTGGTCCTACAAAATGCAAATGCCAAAAAGCACACTCATCCCTTCTCTGGACTTAAAATATGCTTACAGTTAATATTAAATTTAAAACAGAACAGATTCCCTAAATCATTAATAGCGAAGAAAAAATATTTCCTGTTCCATCTGTCTAAAAGAGATTTTTGTTTAAGGCAACAAAGGTCAGTCAAAGTTTAAGGATTCCAGTGTTGTACACTCTGAATATTATATGTTCCACTGTCTTTAAAGAAGAAATTAATTTTCTAGGCTACACACTTCAAAACAGCAGCTGTGTTTGGGTAACATTTGTCTACATATTGGCTCAGGTTTATTCCAAGTTTGATTAACTGTCTCCCCTTTTTTAAATTGCCAAAGTCTACAACTTTTCAATCTTGTTCTTTCTCTATTTGAATGGAACGTGACTTGTATTTCTTCCTGAAATTTGCATGTATCATGTAAGAGCCTGCCATATAAGTTGAATAAGCCACATCTTGAGATTTAATATTCACCGCAAGGAATATCACCTGTATTCTCTATTCCTTTTTAAATTTTTAAAATTCCATTCTTGCTCATCTCATTTAAAAAAAATATCAGCACCAGTTAAAACTACAGCTTATAAAATGTGAACAAGTCGTATTGATTTTCTTAGATGCAGAGAAGGCCTTTGACAATTTGAACTGGCTTTCTTTTCAAAGTTTTGGAAGATATGAACTTTGGAGAGAACTTTATAAAATGGGTAAGATTGAGTTATACTTCACAGAAAGCACAAATAATTGTTAATGGAGATCTAACAAAGCTTTGTGAGATACAAAAAGGAACAAGATAGGGATGCCCACTGTCTCCTTTCTTGTTTATTTTGGTTCCTGAAATACTGAATAGAGATATAAGACAAGATAAGAGGATTGTTGGAGTAAAGATTTAAAAAGAAACATATAAGTTAAGGGCTTTTGCAGATGACTTGGTGTTTGTTTTGGAAATGCCTTTAAAGGGAATTGAAACATTAATGTAGGCTGACCATACGTCCCGTTTTGAACGGGACAGTCCCGTTATTTTAACATTTTGCAACCGTCCTGTCGTTTTGGACAAAAAGTCCATGTTGTCCCGTTTTGAGTGACTTTGAGTGGAAGGAGGGGGAGCTCAGCAGAAACGACGGGAAAAAAGCCACAGAGCTCACGGGAAACCTAAAAAGAAAAAAACAGGATCAGCTTAAACGCGAGCTGATTGGCTCCTACCTTGAAAGGGTGAGAAGAAAAGAACATAAAAGCACGGCCAGCTCTCCAGACCAGCCTGTGTGTGGATCGCCGCCTCCCTGCCTGTGGTGAGGCAGGGGTTAAGGCTGGCACGCCCTCCCCGTCGCCTTCAGCCTCTGAACTGTGCGGGCGGGGTGGCGGAGAGGCAGCCGTGGTGCCCGGGGCGCACGGTGCTCACCAGCCTCACTGTGTCCAGACAAGAAGTGGCAGGGCAGCGAGGTATGGGTGCTGCGCTTCCAACCTGCCGGTAGCTACACGCAGCGGGTAAGCGCCAGGCTGGGCCGGTTTTGTTCCTGCTTGGGCACAGCGTTTCTTCCCCGTAGCACTCGACCGAGTCCAAGAGGTCTGCTTGGGAAGCTGCCGGGGGAGTTGGCAGGAATCCTGCTGGTATGAGCAGAGCTCATCTTCTACGTAACTGCTGGGTGTAAAAGTCATTCCTTTACTGCAGTTGCTTTTCAGCTGCACACAAAGTTATTTGTATAATAACTTTGTGTGCAGTCATATAAATGGGCGGTCATATAAATTTAAATAATAAATAATAAATAAATATAAAAGTTTATTTTAAGTTATGTACACTTTCTGCATGGAACTAAACGTCCCTTGTTATATTAATTATAATTGATATAAACCTATCAGATAATTATGTTCATAAACCACAAGCCTGCTTTGCATATTCCTATTAACTGAGTTACAGTAGGTGGCCACATGAAATAGATCATCATTTCTGAATTCTCTTCCCTGGGATGCCTCTTGTTCATTCAATGATTTTAGATGTTAAGCTAAAAAACCCCAGCCACCTTAGACAGTATTCAGAAACAGTGAAAAGTGGATATGTTACTGATTTGATTTCTTACTAGGTTTTTAATTTGTATTTGCTGGCTTACTGATTGTTGTTTGTTTATTTGAAGTATATTGTTTTCTACCAATGGCTCCTGTGTCCAGGGATGGAACTAGGGTCTGTGTCACCCAGGGCAAACATGGATTCCGCGCCCCCTATGGGTTATTTTGTCATTTTGGAGGCCGCCGGGCATCATTTTGGCACCCCTCCCAGCGTGGCGCCCAGGGCACATGCCCCGCTTCCCCCTCCCTAGTTGTGGCCCTGCCTGTGTCCCAATGTATTGCCAAAGACACCTCCCTTGGATCTTGTCAAGCTCCTTTTCATATCTGACTTCTTGCACTTTAAGACATGCTTTTAATCTAAAAAATAGAAACCTGGTACACTCCAATGCAAAGTGTCAGCCTTTAGCCTCACCTTTATTTCTGAGAATTCTTGTGGGCCCTGAACAGTACCCATACACTTTTTAGAAAATAAAAATATGAGGTGGTTGTAACCCAGTATTTTGTATAAAGGGTTCTCTCTTGCCTGGAAAAAGGACAAAGGTAAGTTTTGTTATGAACAGTATGTGGTCAAAGGAGAAAGAGTTTGCAGGCAGGAGCCAATCGCGCTGACTGGGGGCGGGGTTTGCAGGCAGGAGCCCATCGTGTGGACTGGGGGCGGGGTTTGCAGGTGGGAGCCCATCGCATGGACTGGGGGTGGGGTTTGCAGGCGGGAGCCCATCGCATGGACTGGGGGTGAGGTTTGCAGGTGGGAGCCCATCGCATGGACTGGGGGCGGGGTTTGCAGGCGGGAGCCAATTGCACTGACTGGGGGGCGGGGTTTGCAGGTGGGAGCCAATCACACTAACTGGGGGCGGGGTTTGCAGGTGGGAGCCAATCGCGTGGACTGGGGGGTGGGGTTTGCAGGCGGGAGCCAATCACGCAGACCGGGGGCGGGTTTGGAGACTGGCATGGTGGCATAAGACCTGTCCCGTTTTGCCATCCCAAATGTCCTGTTTTTGTCTCAAGGACATATGGTCAGCCTACATTAATGGGAAAACTAAAAGAATTTGGTACATTAGCAGGTTTTAAGATCAACAAACAGAAGATGAAGATGTTAACAAAAAACATGAAAATAGAAGATCAAACAGAATTGATGAATAAAATGAGTTTTAAGATTGAAAGAAAGTATAATGACAAATATAAATTGTATGTTATTTCAAAATAACTATGTTAAGACATGGAATGAAGTTTAAAAAGACATGGTAAGATGGGAGAAACCACAATTGTCGTTGCTGGGGAGAATTTCTGTGATAAAAATGAATGTCTTGCCTAGAAAGATGTTTTTGTTTCAGACAATACCTGTTTTGACAACTGATGCACTGTATAAACAGTGGCAAAAGGATATATCTAAATTTGTGTGGCAGGGGAAAAAACCCACAAGTTAAATATACTGTAGGGTTAAATTACAAGATGCAAAGGAAAGAGGAAGATGCGGTCTACCTGATTTGAAATTGTATTTTGCAGCTTGCTGTTTGGTTTGGATGAAAGAGTGGGTGCTGCTGAGAAATAGAAGGCTCCTGGAGTTAGAAGGACACGACCTGAGATTTAGGTGGCATGGGTATCTGTGGTACAATAAAGTCAAGGTTAATGTGGATTTTAAAAATCATTATGTTAGATGTGCCATATTGAGAATATGGAATAGATACCAATCCAAGTTGTGCCCGAAAACACCTTTTTGTTTCTCAGCAGAAGAAGCATTTTATAGATGAGAAATAATAGGCAAACACAAATGGCTAACTTATCATGAGATACTAGAATTTTGTCAAGGAGAATACAAAATAAAATCAAGAGAACTGGTGACAGAGGGATATAGTTGCTAATTGTTTTCCTATCTACAGTTATTAGAAAGATTTAAAGTAGACAAAAGAGTTTATGGTTTTGAACATTGTGAGACTAAGTTTGAAATAGAATTGTGTACAAATGATGAACATGTGATTGCTAAAATGCATAAACTTTTATTGAAATTTGAAACAGAAGTGAAAGAATGTATGATAAAGCGGGCTAAAAATTTTGGTTATAATATACAGATGGAACAATGGGAAAATGTGTGGTTGAAAGGATTGAAATTTACACTATGTTATAATCTTAAATAAAATGTTAATAAAATGATGTACCATTGGTATATGTCACCAGAGAAATTGTCTAGAATGTATAAAGGCACTTCAAATTTATGTTCGAAATGTGAACAACAAGAAGGGACATTTTATCATGCTTGGTGAACGTGTGAAAAAGCTAGAAAATTTTGGATTCAAATACATATACTGATTCAGAGGATTTTAAAGATTAATATACAATTGAGACCAGAAGTCTTTCTTTTGGGATTAATGGACAGTTTGAAAAATGTCACAGAACTTTGTTTTTGTATATAACAACTGCAGCAAGATTGTTGTATATACAAAGATGGAACGATTCAGCAATACCTACAATGGAGGAATGATCGGTGAAGATGATGGAACTTGCTGAGATGGCCAAATTGACTTCTTTGATCAGAGAAAAGACAATATCTACATTTATTGGTGACTGGAAACCCCTTACAGATTTTTTGTGTAAAAGAGAAAAAGATGAACTTATGATTTATGGCTATGGTGATTAGACAGGATAGATTATAGAAAGAAGAGAGTCATGTTGTAAGCTTAGAGTAAGAGTTAAATTTATAAATTATACTTATAACTGCTGTAAAGAAGATCGGAAGCCACTTCTTTGTATCTTTTTTCATTCTTTTCTATTTTTCTTTTACTTTTTTCCCCTTTCTTGCACTTTTAGCTTTCTCTTTGATTTCTTTCTTTTTCTTTTTTCCTTCTTACTTTATATTAGCTTGTATTAGTTTTTATCTTCCTTTTAAAAACTTTTAATACACACATACACTATGGCTTATAAAATGTAGACTGGCATTAATTTAAAAATAAAAATGGAGAAATCCAGGTCTTTATGGCTCAAAAGAGCCACCTAGTGGAATATAAGTGCAAGATACTGAGCACTGAAATGGTAGTGGTTTGTTTTTTGCTTTTTGGATAATGTTTATATGCAGAAGAATCTTCTTCCAATTGTGTTGATTAAGAATAATCAGAATTTTGTTTTTCTTAAAAACAAGTATCACACATATTAGGACAGGACAGGGTCCCCAACTTTTAGAGCTGGTAGTACATTTGGAATTTTGAAACCTTGTGGGCACTTTTGCAAAATGGCCACTTAGGGCTTACCTGTTTTCAAAATGGCTGCCTTGGGGGAACATAACATTCTAAATCTGTGTTTTGCAACAGCCTATCTTCCATTCTTTATGGTCTCCATTCTGCAGGACATTCCCTTCTACCCCTGCTTATCTTTCTCTTGTTCTGAACTAGAGGAGAGGGGAGATTTCCAAAGTATCAGGCTGAAGCTACCCATCATTTTTATCTTCTAAGAAAGCTTGTAGAACCCAGACACATTATTGGAAATGAAGATGATGTTGCAGGCTGGTGATTTGCTTTGTAGCACACCAGCTTCTCATATCTCTATCTCTCTACCTTATATACTTGGGATAAGTCCATCCATGGATAAGCCAGCCCTCAAATTTTTAAACAAAATACCATGAAAAATGTGCCACCAGCAGATAAGCTGACCCTCAAAATATTTGTTTTAATTTTCACAATTGGCTTATCCGTGGATAATCCACAGATTATCCATTTTTCATGGTATTTTGATTAAAAAGTTTGAGAGTCAGCTTATCTGCGAATGGGTTTATTTGCAAGTATTTACAAGTAATTTTAAAAAGGACTACCATATATACTTGCAGATAAGCCCATATGTGGATAAGCCGAACCCAATTTTTGGGGTACATTTTGGCACCTAAAATTCTCGGCTTATTCGTGAGTATATATGGTATCTCTCTATAACTCATCTCTATCTCTATCTCTATCTTAAAAAGCCAGGAGGGACTGGGAGTTTAGGGAGTATCAAAGGAGGCATCTGTAGCCACATGGTCACTCCCAGGCCAGACTCCACACTGGAGACTGCACCCGTATGCTAACACATCCTCTTTGACCTCTTTTGGTTCTTTAAAATCATCAAACTAGATATACTTTCCACAAATGAATATCTGAAAAATCACCTATTCTGAAATAGTTCAGCCCCACTATCTTTTTGTGGTAAAGAAAATCAAGGAACAAACAGAATTAAATACATATCTATATAAGCACTCAAATGCACATGACAACACTTGATTGTGAAATCAAGTCATGCTATATTAATAAATATAGTCCCTTAAGAAGTCTGCTAAGAGATTATATTATATAGATAGCTTTGGTATATCTTATTACACAATATCCTGCTCAAATACGGGGGTTCTTCATTCCTTCATGTGTGGAGTAATGGTTAATATCTTGCATGGGCATCCACAGCAAACCCACAAAGCACATTTCATTATTTTGGCACCTTCATAGCCATAAAGTTGAGGAAGCCTATAGATACCATCTTGTTAACTTAAAGTAAAGAATGAGTGAGATGGGTGGGGAATAAATTTGATATATAAATGAATATAAAATAAAAAATTATAGCTTTAAAAAAAAGCTTGTAGTGTATCCCGGAGACTGATTCAGGCTTTCCCAAGTCTTCATTGAAGGTGAATTACAAAGCTGGTAGATGGCCAGCAAGGATGCTTTTTTTCAGACCTGATTTGGTGCCTGAGCTGCTAAGACACTCATTAAGGTAACCTTCCATAACTAGGTGCCAGACAATAGTTATGGGAGCAGAGCAAACACTTCAGAGGACAGTATCAGAATTGAGGAGGATTTTGAGAGGCTGAGAAAATGGGCAGAAATCAGCAAGATGAATTTCAGCAGGGACAAATGCACAATCCTACATTTGGGTAGGAAAAAAAAAATTCAAAGACACAAGTATAGGATGGAGGTGGAAACCATACTGGACAGCAATATATATGAAAAGGATCTGCATTTCTTGGCAGATCAGAAGCTGAACATGAGGCAAAAGTAATACAGCTTCCACACACAAACAAAACCCCACCCAATCCTAACTGCACCATCAAAAGTATAGTGTCAAGATCAAGATACTGTAAGGTAAAGGTTCCCCCCGCACATTTGTGCAGTCATGTCCGACTCTAGGGGCCGGTGCTCATCTCCGTTTGTTAGCCGAAGAGCCAGTGTTGTCCGAAGATGCTTCCACGGTCATGTGGCCAGCATGACGCACGCGGAACACTGTTACCTACCCACCAAAGTGGTACCTATTCATCTACTTGCATTTGCATGCTTTCGAATTGCTAGGTTGGCAAGAGCTGGGGCGAGTGCGGGAGCTCACTCCGCACGCAGGGCTAGGGATTCGAACCTCCAAACTTGTGATCTTCCAATCGACAAGCCTGGCGTCTTACCCGCTGAGCCACCACACCCCTTCAAGATACTGTAGGACTCTTTATTGGTCCTCTCTATTTTGATGGTTCAAACCTCCCAGAACATTGCATCCAATACTGGACACTGCATTTTAAGGGCACTGACAAACTATAACATGGCCAGAGGAGAGCAACCAGGATGATAAGGGGCCCAGAAAGGAAACATTATGAACTACAGTTGGAGGGGCTGACTATGTTTACCCTGGAGACAAAAAGATTGCAGAGAATTATAATAGCTGTCTTCAAGTATCTGAAATTTTTGTATTTAGAAGACAGGGCAGAATTGTTCAGTATTATTTCACAACAAGAAGCAATGGGTTTATTTTACAAAGACGTAGGTTTTAGTTGGGACATCAGAAAAAAGATTCCTAATGGTAAGAGCTAATCAACAATAGAATAGACTTCCTTGGGAGGTGGTGGACCCTCCTTTGCTAGAGGTGATTAAACAGAGGTGAGGCTGGCTGACCATCTGTCAGGGATGTTCGAGTGAATTTCTGCACTGGGCAAGGTTTTGAACTAGATCCCTCTAACCCTTACATTCCTTGATTGATTGATTGATTGATTGATTGATTGATTTATCAAATTTAGCCACCGCCCATCTCCCCCTGAAAGAGGGGATGCTATTGTTCTTATTTTGTTGGAAAGATATTAAACAGCATATGGCTTTAACAAATTTAATGCAACAACAAATTAATGCAGAATTTCCTCTTGCCACTAAAAGGAAAATGAAACTGTTGGTGTTCTCGTCAGCAGATATTTTTAAACAACAGTTCTCTTCCTCTTCTTTTAACAACCTTTTAGAGGTTTCTGGTTCTCAAACAGTGAACATACAGTAAGTCATAGAGCCGAACAGGACCATTACTGCACCGGACTAAAGGATGGAAAAGGTTCGCCCAGTGCTGGATTTCTTCCTTAGTCACCAGAAGCTCCTGGGCTATGGTGCAGTGTCTCTGCTGACTGCAGGTAGTGAGCGTGTCTTTTCTGTGGTGGTGTTCAAATGCCCGTGCAACTCCTGGAATATGCCTTATGGTGGTGTGTTTCTGCTGATGCCAGCACTTATTCTGTTTCTGCTGGGCTTGCTGCTCAGCGCCCGTTCTTGGAAGGTGCTCACCGGATGTTGTTCCAAAGGCAGACCATGTAAATGTCCTCATGCGAGTCGCCTCCAGCGCCACTTACAAGTGTTGGGGTTTGTAATACTTGGTGCTGCTGTGGCTCCCTTCACGTGGATTGCTGTGGCCTTACTGGGAGGAAGCTTCTATGAATGTACTGCTACTGGGAGCCCCATCCTACAGAGATATGTGTGCAAAGGCGAAGGGGAAGAATGCATCACAAGTCTGTTAAAAGTGCCCTGTCTCAGCACCTCCTCTCCTTCTGAAGAAATGGAGATACTCACAAGCCTTCGAGCTCAATCACAGGTTAGTATATGGCCTTTTCCATGTTGCCTTACAGCTGGGTTTCCTAAGTTGGTGCTCTCCAGAGGTGCTAAGTGCCTATTGAAATATCATCAGGGGCATTTCTCCAGAGCTGCCTGCAGTCATCCTGTGAAAAGAAGTGCTTTTTTGGTAACAGTGGCCAAGTATCTCCATTCTTGAAGGCTTCCATAGCATTGCTTCCCTGGCAGACTGTTTAATGAATTTTAGGTACCAGGTTAAGATCTTTTCAATTGTTTCAGTTTAAATGTTCAGATTGATGATGTTGTCCCCTTATTTAACATAGTTAATAGCAAACTAGAGATAACATGCTTTTGCCAATTGCTTCTAGCTATGGACACTGTTGCTTAAGGAAATCAGAAAAGATGGATCTTCTCTGGCCTCCAGAGAAATTGATTTCAGTTTGGAGAGAAATTCCCCATTAGCATCAGAGGGGATTTCCTCCCATTGTGAATTAGAGGGATTTTCGTCCAGTAGGGTTACTGTATGTAGCAATCTGGATTTGAAGGAGAAAAGGTGATTTGGAGTGCACTCAGGCACACATGTACCACTTGTCCTTATACCAAACATATATTTTCTTGGGGTCTCCCGGTAGCTCCAGATGGCAGCTGTGCAAGCTTTGGAAAGAATGCAGCTCTTTTAAGGAATTGCCAACACCTGTTCTGAGAGTTCACCTATTCATTCTGAAATCACTTTTTCCCCTTCAAATCCAGATCACCCTACATAGCCTTAACAATAAGAGATGAAAAGATATGTTCCATTCCCATACCTGCTCAGATCCCTTAATTATCCATCTTGTCCCTCCAGTTGTATTGAGAGGTCCCATCTTTACTGACTGCTGCAGCTCAAACATTGTAAGAACATACTGGAGTTTTGCTATAGCTATCATATCTAGGGCTCAAAAATCTAGAGAAACAAGAGTTGGCAGCAAAGAGAATTGCTATTATCTATGATTGCCTATAATTTTGCAACCCAGATACAGTAGTTCTAACCTTTTCTGTCGTGCAAAGTGTTGGTGTGTTGCTTCAGCAGTCCCTGCATCGAAGGGAAAGAGATAAATATCAGGAAGCAAGCAATAGTTAAGAAGAAAAGCTTTAACCTTTCTCCCTACATGTGATGGCTCTGAGTTCTGGACTGTTAATACACATACAGATCAGTTACAGTCTATGCCCAGAATGTAAGATGAAGTTTAATCTTGAGGTGCCTTGATGCATGCCTGATTATCATTCCTGTGCTTCTTCCAAAGGTGTTTGGATGGATTTTGATTGCCAGTGTCTTCACAGTGGCCCTTCTTTCCACCTGCATCACTCGCTGCCGTTCTCCAGTCAGTGTTCTTCAGCTTGCATTTTGGAAAATATATCTGGAGAAGGAGCAACAACTTTTTGAGGCCAAGGCCAAAGAACACGCATCGAGGTTGGCCGAGAGGAATCTTAAAACTTTCTTTGATTGCACTGAGTTGGAACCATTTCAAACCCCAAGCACCAAAGCCTGGGATAACATTTCCTCCTTGTTTGCCTTTAATCCTAAAGACAATTGCTACAGTATGATACATAAATATGTCAGCCAAAAATCTCAACGTGGTAGCATTAAGTCTGCTGAAGGAGATATATATCCCACTTGTTTGCAATTTGTAGATGGTGCAAATGCTGATGTCCAAATATTGTAACAACAACAACAGCAACTGTAACCTGAGAAAATGTCTCAGACAAGACCCTCCCTAGTTCTCACGAAGATGGAAGGGGAAGCCTATTCACTTGGAAGATTCTGTACTGTAACCTTAAAATAGTATTAGCATTCATAACTTTGGTTTCCAGGTCTGGTCTACCTTGAAGGGCTGGCAAGTATCAAGGCTTGCTAATAGCTATACTATGCATTATTTCATTACTTTACTTTCTTGGAGTGCTCATGATTCTTATTGTCCGGTTTTCATTTAATAAGAAGCAAAACTGCTTCTGCTCTCTCATGAATTTAGTCTCATGACTTTTCTTCTCCAAATATAATTTTTATTCTTTTTATTCAAATTTTACAATATACATAGTTAAAAGTTAGAAACGAAACGAAAATAGAAATACAAATCAAAGAGAGAGAGAAAAAAGTGTAGAAAAGCAAAGAAAAGAAATAGAAAAATAGAAAAAGGTATAGAAAGTAGTCGACTTCCGATCTATCTATGGTCATAAGAATACATAAAAATAATATTTCTTACATGCTAGCATTTGATATAATTTACATATACATTTCTTGTCTAATATATTTTATTATATAATATAATCTAATATCAAAACCCCATGCAAGCTTTGCTCCGCCTGCATTTTGCAAATAGTCAATCAACGGTTTCCACTCTTTAAGATAGTAACGATTTGAATTTTCTTTTAATAAACATGTCAATTTATCATTTTCTGCCATATCCATTAATTTTAACATCCATTCTTGTATTGTTGGTAAAGTTTGATTTTTCCAATTTTGTGCATAAAGAAGTCTTGCTGCTGTAATCATGTATTGTGAAATTCTAATGAAGTGTTTCTCTATTTGTACATCTAATAGTCCAAGTAAAAATATTTCTGGTTTAAATGGAATTCTTGTTTGTAATATATTTTGCATCAATGAATGTATTTCAGTCCAAAATTTCTTTGCCACCTCACATGTCCACCACATGTGGTAAAAAGACCCCTCTTGTTTTTTACATTTCCAACATAAGTTGGAGACATTCCCATACATTTTAGCAAGTTTTTGTGGGGTCATGTACCACCTGTACATCATCTTATAAAAATTTTCCTTCAAATTGTAACACAGAGTGAATTTTAATCCTTTGTTCCACATATCTTCCCATTGTTGCATTTTATATTATGTCCAATATTTTTTGCCCATTGAATCATGCAGTCTTTAAGTCTATGAAGGTTCTCAGTCATCCAGGTGGAATTGTCTGTAGCTTGAATCATGTCAACTGGATTTCTATTTTCTCAGTGGAAACGTTTCGCTCCTTATCTAAGGAGCTTCTTCAGTCTGAGCAAAGTTAGTAAGGGAATCCTAAATATGTTTCTAGGTAGCTGTGTGACCTTACACCTGGGGCTAGGTCATGGTTATATTGAGATGTTATTTTAAGTCCTTTTATCATCTAAAGGAGGATCGTTAAGATCACCATGCTGCTGTTGAGCTTGTGAAATGGTCTTAATCTTCCTAGGCACAGAAGACAAAGCAGGGAGGAAGATGGGGGAAAGATTATGCCTGAGGCCCCCACCTCTATTCAAGGAAGGATTTTCCAAGTTGGCATAAATGGATTCCTTGACCCCTCTCTCAAACCACCTATCTTCTCTGTCTAAAATGTGAACATTAATGTCCTCAAATGAGTGTCCTTTTTCCTTTAGATGAAGATAAACTGCTGACTCTGGTCCTGTGGTGCTACTTCTCCTGTGTTGGGCCATCCTCCTGTACAAAAGTTGTTTGGTTTCTCCAATGTAGAGTTCAGAGCACTCCTCACTGCACTGGATTGCGTAAATATCTGTCTTCTTGTCTAATATCTCTGAGCAAGACTTCTAAGACCAATATAAACAAAAGTGGAGATAAAGGACAACCTTGTCTGGTACCTTTCTGTATTTCGCATGGTTTACTAAATTCTCCATTAACAATTATTTTTGCAAATTGTGGAGTACTGTATATATTGATTTAATCCACTTAATAAAATTTCCTCCAAAATTCATAGTCTCCAATACTTTAAACATAAAAGACCAATTTAAATTATCAAAAGCTTTTTCATCATCTATGAATATCAATGCAGCTTGTTTTTCATTATGTTGTTCCAAGTACTCCAAAACATCCAGGACATTTCTAACATTGTCTCTGATTTGTCTTTTAGGTAAAAATCCTGCTTGATCTTGATGAATAAAATTTCTAAGAATATTTTTCATTCTTTCCGCCAACACTGTTGTAAATATCTTATAGTCATTATTCAATAATGATATTGGTCTATAATTCTTTGTTGAAGTCAAGTCTATCTGTTCTTTCAGGATCAATGTAATATGGGCCTCTTTCCAAGTTTCTGGCATGATTCCTGTTTCCAAAATCGAATTCATAGTTTTCTGTAGAGGTATACATAGTTCATCTTCAAAACATTTATAATAGGCTGCCGATAGGCCATCAGGTCCAGGTGTTTTTCCACTATTAATTTTCTTAAAGGCCATTGTCATTTCCTCTATTGATATAGGATTATTAAGCATTATTCTTTGTTGATCATCTAGAACAGTTAGTTTTTGCTTACTCATATATTCATCGATATCTGCTAGTTGAACATCCTGTTTTTTATATAATGCTGAATAATAAGAATGAAAAGCTTCTTGTATATCTACATTATTCACTAAGATTTTCCTTCGTGTTGTATATTAGAGATTACAATTTTTTGTCTTTGTTTTCTCAGTTTGTAGGCTAACCATCTTCCTGGTTTGTTTGCAAATTCAAAATATTTTTGTTTCGTAAATTTCATTTGAGTCTCTATTTCCTGTATCAAAATCATCGATATTTGCTTTTGTAGGAATTTAATTTGAGTCATCAATGTATCATCCATTGGTTTATCCCTCAAACATATCTCTTTACTTTTAATTTCATCTAAAATCAGTTGAATTTTTTCTCATTTCTTTCTCTTCATTTGAGCATTATATTGGATAAAATAACCCCTCATATAAGCTTTGCTAGCATCCCAGACAATTTGAGTACTAGTACCCTTATTTAAATTCAGTAAAAAATATTCTCTTAACTTTTTCTTACATATATCTACAATATCCTCTTTCTGAAAAATTGACTCATTTAATCTCCATCGAAATACATTCCTTTTCCCTTTGATAGTTAGCAATACAGGATTATGATCTGAGAAAGTTTTAGGTAATATTTCAACCTTATTAACATCCATCATTAAACTTTTAGAAATCAAGAACATATCTATTCTGGAAAATGATTTATACCTCTCTGAATAATATGTATATTCTTTAGAGTTCCCATTTATAAGTCTCCAAATATCTTGTAAGTCCAACATGTCTTTCAAATAAAAAAATGTTTGGGGTAGTTTTCCCTGTGTGGGTTTCACATTTTTTTGTGAGTGTCTATCTTCCATTGGGAGAATGACCCCATTCCAGTCACCAATAAAACACCAATTCTCATATGATAAATCCAAAAGTTTATCCATCAAATTTTTATAAAATAGTCCTTTATCAAAATTTGGAGCATAAAGTCCAACCATCAATGTTTTAGTCCCTTGTATATTAACTTCCACTGCAATATATCTTCCATCATCAGTCAATATCAATTTTGGATTCAATTTTTGTTGTATATATAAAACTACCCCTTTAGTTTTTTTTAATCCAGCTGAAATAAATTCTTCTCCTAATTGTTTTTGTATCAAATACTTGGTGTCTTTTTTGCAAATATGGTCTCTTGTAGACAAGTTATATCCAATCTCAGTTTTTTCAAAAAATGAAAGATTTTTTTTTCTTTTTGGGGGGGGGAGTTAGCCCCATTGATATTCCATGTTAAGTACTTATAGTCCATAGTATTTTGATGTTTAAAAGTCCTTTCTTAAATCCAGTCCAGAGGCTCCCATATCTGATAAATCTTCACTCTTCTCTTTATCTTTAGATGTCTCTCCCTTTTCCTCCAAATCTTTGGATGCATCACTCATATCTGTCTTGTGTTTCTCCAAGAATGCTTTTGCTTTTAGGATGGAAGTTATCTTATATCTTTGCCCTTTAAACATAAAAGATACTCCTTCTAATCTTTCCCATCTAAATGGTATATTATTTTGTTTTAATTTGTCTGTAAAGAAGGAGTAATCTTTTCTTTTTCTTAATATTCTCAAGGGTATTTCTTTTAAAACAATTATATCTTTCCCTGCTATATTTAATCTGGTGTTGTAATGTTTCTTCAGGATTTGCTCTTTTATAACTTTCCTCACAAAGTATATCAATATATCTCTTGGCACATTCTTTTCTCTGGCATAACGTGAGTTGACTCTAAAGATTTTATCTATTTCAGATTCAAGTTCTTGTTCTTCCATCTCTAAAAATTGGGCTAAAGCACCAACTATATTTTCTCTCGTATTCTCATTTGATTGTTCTGGAACAGCTCTCAGTCTCAGGATAAATTCTTTCTCTCTCATTTCTGCTAGTGCAATAGCATCTAGATTATACCCGCCCAGAGTCCCTTGCATGGGAGATGGGCGGGGAATAAATTTGAATAATAAATAAATAAATAAATAAAATAAATGTTCTATATCTTTAGTAGTAGATTCTGATTTAAGTTCTAATTTTTGTACCTGTCCTTGTGTCTCTTTAAGTTCCCCTGATAGGCTATTCACTACCTCCTTAACTTTCTGTATTTCCTTTCTAAATTCCTGTTTTATCTCCTTAGTTCAGAGCTTTCCAAACTGTGTGTCGCGACACAAAAGTGTGTCACCACACCACCCGGAAGTGGCCCCCCGCGCCGCCGCACGCCCCTCCCGCGCCACCGCCGTGCGTGCGCATGCCGCCGCCCGCCCCACGCGCTGCCGCCACCCACGCACGCACCGCCGCCCGCCTCCCGTGCTGCCGCTGCCCGCCCTCCCATGCTGCCGCCCGCGCGTGCGCCGCTGCCCACCCTCCCGCGCCGCCACCGTGCGCGCGCGTGTCGCCGCCGCCGGGTGTGTCGCCAGCGGCGGCACTTTGGAAAGCCCTGCCTTAGTTAAATCATCTTTCATATCTTCCATTTTTTTATCTACTTGTTGGCCTAGATTATCTATCTTTTTGTCCATTTTTTTATCTAAAGAGTCAATTGAATCTTCCATTTTTTTCTCTAAAGTAGCAGTTGAATCTTCTATTTTTTTGTTCAATACTGTAATCGCATCCAAAAAAATTTTCATATCTGATGGTGGTTCTGAAGGTATTACTGTGGAATCTGTGGACATCCTTCCAGTCTCTTTCTCCCTTTCCTTGTCTCTGTCTCTCTCCACCCTGGCAGCCATAGTCGCCATGCTGTAGACGATGTTCCTGTAAAGATAAAAAAGACAGGAGGAAAAGGGAAACAAAGACAAGCAAAAAAAAGGGAGGGAGGGAGGAGGGATTGGGAATTATTCAAAAAAAAAGGGGAGTAGGTACCTCTGCTGCTTTTTTATCTTCTACTTTTTCTATGCAAGGACTTCCGTACTAACTAGATTACAATTTGACTGTCATAACAACTACTATGAAAGGGCAGTTTTGTTTTTACTTTTTGTATTTTTTACCAAATATATTTTTATTAAGAATTTTAATTACTATTTAATTTTAATTACTATTTAATAGTAAAAACTAATACAAACTAAACTTAGAGAAAGAGAAGAGAATGGAAAGAAAGAATAAAAAGTGCAAGAAAAGAGAAAAAGAAGAAAAAGAAAAAAGAATATAATAAAGAAAAAGAAAAGAAATATATAAAGAAGTGACTTCCAACCTTCATCACAAGTATAAACAAATTTAATAACTCTTCACCCCCTATAAATTTAAACAGATTATCTCTTCATCCCATATCCCATCCCTTATCTATAAGCAAATCCATGAAATATCAACTTTTCAATCTTGTTGTCAGCAAAAAGTCCATAAAGAGTTGCCAGAACATTGCAACAATGTCTTATTTTTAACCTTGATCAAATAAACCAACTTTATATTCCTTCCTTTTACTTCTAACAGTTTTAATCTTTAATTCAAACAAATATTGTCATAGGATTTGATTTTTCTTCAATTCTTTATCCCATGGCACAGATTTCTTCAAGGCTTTAACAAGCCTCTTTTGTAGTGTGGATCCGATAAGAATACATTTTCCAGGTCATTCTCTTGGTTTATCATTTGTATTTCCCTTTTAATTTTTAAAACTTCAGTCAGGTTCTTTTATATATCCAGGAAAGCATCCTTTTCCAAATCATTCTCTTGGCCTGTCATTCGTAGTTCCATATTCTGTACTTTCTCTGTCTTATCAGATAAAATTTGTTCCACATCTGTCATTCCTTCATTAACATCTCTTAGACATATTCTATCCATAGAAGCAGACATCATTACTGACAGTGTTGATATTGTAGTTACTAACTTCTGGCTCCATTCTTCAAATATTTCCTTCAATATTAATATAATTAATATTAATTATAACATTTTGTATCATTCTGTAAGTCCCAGTATTAACTGACATCAGGCTCCGTATTTTGTTTTTGTTTGTTTCTGCTTAAAATCTTTGGTCCCTTCTAGTTTCCAGTTTCTAAAATCATCACTTATCTTTTGTTATGAATTGCAATTGCCATAAGTCTGTTTTCCATGAGAAGTTGTTTATTTTTTATAGTTAATTCCAAAATCTTATAGTAAAACTCAATATTCCAAATTTACCTGGACCCTTAATCCATTTATAACTTTCTTAGATAAAAATCTTATTTAGCTTTTTGTTTATTTCAAATTCTTTAAGTTCTTAAGCTTGTAATTATTTTTTTCTTTTGTTCAGAGTTGAAGATAAATTCACCTGATGAAGACTTTCCAAACCTGTCATTCTGAAGGTCTCTAATAGCTATAGAATAGTTAATAGGCAATTTCTGAAAGTGATTAGAAAGTGAGGTTTGCTAATTTGGTGTCCTTTAAAAGTCTTCGCTGCAGTTGAGAGCAAGATGGCCAATCCTGTCATCTCCCAACACTCAAACCCATGGGAGACCTCTGTCCTGTGGTCTCCTCACAAGAAGCAGCTGTCCAGAGCACATGTGGGCGATCCCCTGTCCTTCCCTTGCCCGGAGAGGTTCCAAGGAACTGGTCTAGTTACCAGTTCCTGGATATTTGCCGCTGTCAACGGCTCTGCTTTCACAGAGCTGTCTTCAGTTCACCATACCTCCCCTGGAAGTTCCAGTCACATGACTTTTCTTGAATGGGTTTTAGCTACCTCTTATCTCTAAGAAATAAATACAGCCAAAAGTGAACCTCGCAGAAAGCTTCTGTACTTGAAGCAATTGTCAGCTGTGAGGCTTTCCCACCAGATACCCTGTTCCTTAATAATCATCCCCAAAAGGTGGAGATTAAGAAGAGGAGTGTTGCCAATCCTTTTTAATTTGATAGGGATGATAAATACAAGAAGGGCTACCTACTGCAATTGTGACTCGGGGTCCGGTCTCCAAGCAACACACTTCAAAACAGCCCTCTTATTTTTATTATTACTATTACTACTATTATAGTTTGTCAAGACAGACCAAACCAGGGGTGTTATTTAGCCAGTTTGGTCCAGTTTGTGAGGAGCACTTGTTAAATTGTCACATACTATATATTAACACTGAGCCAAAACCTCACATTTTTTCCTGTTCTACCTGGCCGAGAGGAAAGGAAAACCTGGAGTGCATCAGGCAGGGATCAGGGTTGTCCACAAAGACAAAATCAGAGCTCAGACAGGGCCGTGCTTCAGGCTTTCCAACAGCTTGCAGCCCAGGCAGAATAGGAAAAAAATTGACCTGGCATCTTAGCACTGATTGTGTTGAAACTACTGGGAATTAAGCATCTAATAAAGAATGGTAACTTCTACTGATTTCTTTTTAATTGAACTTGATGTGCACAATTGTGGTTTATGGGTGAACATTTCTCTCAAATTTTTATGTATGTTCAGTAGGACTCTGGTCATGAAGTATATTGCATCAAGCCAGTTTGAAACAGTAGTGTGGCAAGTGGGTTTTGGATTGCAGTTAATACTTCTTAGCTAATAAGGCCTTTAAAATTGCTTTAACTTGGATATACAGTAATATCAAGCTTGAACAATTGGAAAATATGTGGAATAAGGGTTTGAAATTCACTTTGAATTATAATTTGAAAGAGACTTTTTATAAAATGATGTATCGTTGATATTTAACACCTGATAAGTTGTCAAAAATGTTTAAAGGGGCATCAGATGTTTGTTGGAAATGTTCCCAAGGCGAAGGAACCTTCTATCATCTTTGGTGGACTTGTGGGAAGGCTAAGAAATTTTGGGAGCAAATATGTATTACGATTCAAAAGATTATTAAAGTGGATATACAGATGAAACCAGAACTGTTCCTTTTGGGTTTGATGGACCAATAGCTTGAGAAGCAACATGGGACTTTGTTCTTGTATATGATAACAGCAGCAAGACTTTAATATGCACAAAGATGGAAAGATGCACAAATTCCCACAAGGGAAGAATGGATGGCCAAATTAATGGAAATTAATGACTGGATTTGTTTCTACTTCGAAAACACTTTTGGATTATTTGCTGGTAATGGAAAAAAAATGAAGTCTTGATTTTGGGTTTTGACGATTATTTTTTTTGTTTTTATAGAAATAATGATAGCAAAAGTTTAATTGTAAGAGATTAAATTTGTATAATAAGCATTTATATCTGTGCTGGAGAAGGTCAGAAGTCACCTTCTTTTTATATTTTCCTCTTATTTCTGCACTTTCTTAGTTCTTTTTTCTTGAGTTCTGTACTCTAGCTTTTCTGTATTCTATATTCTATATTTTGTATTTTAACTTTACTTTGAAAATCTAGTAAAGTTCTTTTTTAAAAAATAAAATTGCTTTAACTGTGTAACTTACTAATAATTAATAATAACTTAAAGTAATTAATATTGTTTTAGTTAAGGACTTCCGGTGGGAATATGGCCAACTGAACAGCTGTGTCTGTGAGCTCCACGGACAGAACTGACAGCGGAGGCTTTTGGGGGGGCTCAGGCAGACTTTTCCCTGAAGCCCAAGAGCGCTTTCATAACAAAGAAAACACTCGGAATCATCCCATCTGTTCTCCAAAATGCCGTCTTGTAGCCGGAGAATCGCAAACAGTGTTTGCGACGATCCAGTACGAGACAATGGGAGGTGGGGACATCACCATTTCCAAGCCACACTTTAGCCTTAAAGGGACATTAGGTCGAGCCACCCCATTTCTAAATCATTATATATATATATATATATATATATATGTATATGTATATGTATATGTATATGTATATGTATATGTATATATATATGTTTATGTACCCCAAGAGAGGCTTTCTCCAGCAAGAAGAAGTGGACTCACTTGGTGCTTATCGTTATTTTTGGATTAAATTTTTAAAATCTTTTAAAGTTTTGGCTTGTTTTCCCATTTAAAGATTAAGGAGGACTGAGAATAAATAATTGCCTCCCTATTGTTATTTTTGTACTGACTTTGAAAGATTTGATTTTTTCCTACACATTGAATTTGTTTTTTTGTATCTACAGCCTTCTGTTCACTTTCCCTGACAGCTGCTTGTTAGCACACTTTCTCTTGTTTCAGTTTCATTCAGAAACTTTCCACCAACTCATTAACTCCTATCTGCATGAGTCAAGTATCTAGGAGGCGCCATAATCTATTGCCTGAAACATGGAAGATTTCAAGGAGATTTTCTCAGAGTTCCATTGTGAGCTTAAGCAGACCTACAAACAGATTTTGTCAGATTCCTGTCAAGTTATTTTGCAAGATATTTGGGACATTGTGGAAAATATCTGCTTTAAAATGTGTCATCTGGCTGAGAACGTTATGGAAGAAGCTGAAGATTTTAATAAAGATAGAGATGTTTCTACTGACAGTGAGACTGAAATCTTTGTTGAAATGCCAGGCGAAGAGTTTATTCTTGTGCTGAAGGGGTTAAAGGAACAGCCGGAATGGCAAATCACAAACTGTGCTGTTTTTCTGAGGGAATGTTATGGGAAAGAAGAAGTCCTGCTCTGTGGGAGGTTCTTTGTTGAGAAGTCTGAGTTTTTAAGGGGGGCAGTTGGGCTGTTTGATTTGTGTATGAAAAATGCCTTGTGTGTAACATGGAGATATGTAATTGTCTTGGTATATTTCGAAGTGGGGTAAAAATTTAAGAATGATTAATTGGATTGATGATGAGGCTTTTATGATTTCATTTCTCTTTAATGATTTGGATTAAGACTTATTGGACTCTTTTTAAGATTTGTCTGATTTTTAAGATTTATAAGGTAATTATAAGGTATAATAATAATTGTTTGGTTTTTAGGTTTAATAGGGTTAATATTGTTGTAGTATTATGAATTATAAAAGTAGACAATTTATATGTTTTTGTAATTTGATTTTTATTATAGTGGACAGATTTTTATTATAGTGGACAGAAATATCCCTTTTGGGGGAGATTGGCGGTAATATAAATGTGAATGATAAAAGAATAGAATAGAATAGAATAGAATAGAATAGAATAGAATAGAATAGAATAGAATAGTGGTAGGAAGGAAATAATTAAATACATGTTGTTTTTTGGGGGAGGGAAGTTGATCTAGAGATTTATATACTTCTTTTTTTTCAATATAAGGGGAAGAAGCAATTGCATTTAGTGATTTATATATGTGCTAATGGAATGATTTATAGAAATAATGTGATCTTGATTTGATATAGAGTAAGGGATTGATTATGGAAATTGTTGTATATTCTTGTTGTTAAAAGTCGGAAGTCACCTCTTCTTGTAATTGTAAAAAAAAATTTCTCTTGTGTTTTCACACTTTTTTATTTTTCTCTTTTTTATTTGTAGTTTTTTGCTTTTCTGTACTTTTTATCCTTCTCTTAAATCTAATAAAATTCTTATTAAAAATATTGCTTTAGTTAAGTAATATTAAAAATAGGGGGTAGTTAAATTCAGTAAGGGAAAAAAATTTCTCTAAGCACTTATACTTTCATTATCATGCTCAAGAGGAATATCAAGTGAGTTCTCTTCATGTCTTAATTCTCTGAGTAAAGCAAGCAGGATTTTCTCATCTTTTATTATCAAAACATGCCATCCAACTCAAAAAGAATTCTTTATTTGAAATATTTTTTCCCTAAGAGACTTCCATTCCCAAACCATTGCATTTCTCAAGGGTGTCAATTTAGCTTTAGCATTTAGTATGTAAATGTAGCATTTAGAACAGATTCATGAAATTGTGGTAACAAAGTGATGAAAAAGGTAAATCTGATTTGAAATTCTGGTGGTTCACAGCACCACAGAGCTTGAGAACCTCCCTGTCTTATTAGCATCATTGCAATTTGTTGCATTTTTAAATTTTTGTTGAAATACTACAGCTTTTTGAAGATGTGCTCATATCTCTTGATTATTAGTGACATTGATGTTTCTCATTTCAAAGGGCTAACATCATGATAGTCAGAGCTGTTTGTTGCCTGATTTAGCTAACATTACAGGGCCATCCTCTGAGGAACTTGATGCTATATTGCCTCATTTCCCAAGCCTGTAACAAAAGGCCCCGCCCAGGCTGCCATAATCAAAGCAAATACAAACATTACAGTTCTAGAAAAGCTCTGAATACTAAGCTATAAGCCAGTGTTTCTCAACCTCAGCAACATTAAGAAGTGTGGACTTCAACTCCCAGAATTCCCCAGCCAGCTGAGGAAAAAGTTGCTGAGGTTGAGAAACACTGCTCTAAGCCATTCTGGCAAGTCAAATTAACTTAAAAAGAGAAGGGTTGCTGGATACACAGAAGGACTATCTCTAAAAAAACATTCTATGACAGGATATCATATTGCTTTTATGACAGGATGTCTTCTTCAAATTGTTCAGGGGAAAAACCCATGTCTCGAAAAGCACCACTTTTGGTCTTAACAAACCACTGAATGCTATCATACTGATAGAAGGAATTCTTTGCCTCAGGCAAGAGGCTGGAAATGGCAGCAGAAGACCAGGGTCCCCTTTTACAAACACCCCCCCCCCCCCCGCCATTTGAGATAGGGGTGTAAGTCATTTGGAAGGTTACTCTGCCTGCTTTTCACTGCAATGGAATCAAAACAGCCCAAGGCATCAAGTGAAGGGATAATTGGGGTAGTTGCAGTCTGGAAATCTGCTTCTACTATTGCTGTTGAAATAGGGCGAGAAGGAGAGTAATAGCCTAACTAAAATCGTCTCTCAGGCCCCCTTTCTTTTTCTCCCTTCCCATTTTTCCAGTCTAAAATTAATTTCTTCCAAATTCTGCAGTAGTTTGCGAATGTTTGTGTTTGTATAAATTGTGCATACAGTATTTCAGCTATCAGTTTTTTTCCTAATATATCTTTTGTTTGGGAGGCTTTTTGGTATGCCAATTTCAGTCGAACTTGCATATTTCAATATGCCTTTCCATAAGCTATACATTTAGAACTCAGAAGATAAATATTAACATGCATAAGAGGCTGCAAATTAGGGTGATTTGCATTAAAATGCAGAATGCCATTTTCCCCCCCAACCCTAATCTTATCTGATGAATATCTCAAGAATATGTAGAAATCATAGGTGCAGGAATTGAATTTTTCTTTAGCATATTTTAGGTTTCAAGCTAAAAGTGATATCTAGAAAAAAGGTCCACTCTCCTCATAAGATTCATAGGAGGTGGACCAGAAACAGAACTTCTCAGGGATAGTTCCCATTTTGTGGAATATCTTACCCCTAGAAGTATGGGTAGCTCCAACGTTTAGTACTATTCCAGCAAGCTTTTGGCCTGTAGTTCTATTTGGGTGACCATAAAATTTAATTTAGTGTCATCATTCTTTTAATTGTTTTGTTTATTTTGTTGTACTTTAATTGTTGTACACTGCCCAGAGTCCGTATGGGTTGAGAAGGCTTATGAATATTGTTAAATAAATGAATAAAATAGGCAACTGCATACATTACTCCTTCCTTCCTTCCTTCCTTCCTTCCTTCCTTCCTTCCTTCCTTCCTTCCTTCCTTCCTTCCTTCCTTCCTTCCTTCCTTCCTTCCTTCCTTCCTTCCTTCCTTTGAATGATACAGCAACCATATATTGCAAATCAGGATCCCTGGAATTGGAATTTCCCATGGGTTTTTGGTATAATACCTAGGAAATACAATTTTCAAAGAACCTAGAACTTATTAATCTATGCTCAGGAAGTCTTTGGAAGCAATATTTCCCAGAAGCCATGTTTCTGTTAAGGTTGCATAATGAAAGCTACAGTCATTTGTCAGGTAAGTCTTGATCCTCCTTTTGCCCACTGAATGTTATGTCAGAGGAAGACATTAGTAAAACTCTTATCATAAAGGAAGGCTACACTAAAAGGGCAATTATTTAATACATAATTTTGCTTTTGACAGAAAAATGATCCCCAAACAGAAAAAAATATTTTACATTCTCATATAATTTCTTAAGTCCATGCACAATTTGGTTCAGATAACGTATTTCTGAAATGTGTCTCATTCACCCTTTCCACCTCTTTAAATAAAAGTTATACACATCTTAAAGTCCAAAGCATAAAATAAAAATAACAATGGACAAGTCCTTCTATCAACAGAGATAGTCCAAGAAGAAGCCAGTTTCCTCAGATGCCTGACAAAAGATGTGGGCCACATTTTGATGGTGGCCCAAGAAATGCAAGAGTCAGAGTAAGGAGGCAAAGTTTTCAGGATGGTGTCATGGATGCAGTTGGGGTTCTGGGGAGGGAAAGTATTAGGGGCCGTTGTTTTGTTTTGCTTTTAAAGCATCTTGAACTTATTTTAGGGCTGTGTTATCTTCTTTTATATCGCCTACCTCATGACATTGATTTGGGGCAGGTATGATTGGAGGGAGCTCTAACGGCCATAGAAAGGAGGTTCAGTGGTTGCATTTAGTCCTGTCTGCTGCATCTCATAGAACTTCCTTGTCTAGCCTTCTACAAACTAAGAAATATCCCTCAGGCAAAGAATTCCTCAGGACAAATGCCACTCTTAAGAAAGCCTTGTTCCTCACAGCCTTGCATTGAATTTTACCTCATAGAAGCAGATGGAGCACAGCTCCAAATATGACACAGCATGCAAATATATTTTTGAGGGAGCAAAGATTCCTTAGATATTCACCACCCAGCTCCTGGTAATCCATTTGGAGTATTACACATTCCCTTGGTGGAACTGTATGCTAATTTCTTGCTCCTCCAACAAGCTTCTGGACATACATGGCCTGGCCTTGAAAAAAAAATTGTTTTCAGCCTTGTTCTGGGGAGATGGTCCTTCCTAGATTGGAAAGTTTCTCTTTCTAGGCAGCTACAAAGGCTTGGTTGAGCATATGTACATAATTACTTCAGATAACAGCTTCACTTATTTCTTTTGTGTTTCTTGGTTTCAGCCTTCTTCAAGAATGTGATTCGAATTTCGGTCACATCATCCCCTTTCAGAGTGTCTTGAAGGAAAGTCACTTCAGCTGCTAGGTGTATCTGAAAATAAAAAATCAAATAGATGTAACAGGGAGAAAAAGTTAATAACAGTAAAGCCATACAATAACAGGGTATTTTATTATTTGTTAAATATATATCCTGGGACTCCACCAAATAAGGCCTGGAAAAATAATAAGGCTTTTACCTGTTGCCGAAAACATGGTGCAAGTCAGGATGTTATATATGTATACTGCTAAATACCCATAAAATATTGTACTTACTGGCTTCACCTTCACCTTCCAATTTTTTAGGGCACCATTTCTATACTTTCTATATGAGATCCACTTGCAAACATGGTCAATTTGGCTCATGCATCGAATTCTAAGTGCTTTTAAGTGTACATGTCAATGACACCAAGAGATACAGTGGTTGGGGAAAGACAAAAAGGTGTGTGGGTTTTTTTGTTTTTTTTTTTGCTGCCTTCGAGTCAGTGTTGACTCCTGGCAACTGCCTGGACAAATCCCTGCAGTTTTCTTGGCAAGGTTCTTTTGGAAGTGGTTTGCCATTGGCCTCTTGCTAGGGCTGAGAGAGAGTGAATGGCCCAAGGTCCCCCAGCTGGTTTTGTGCCTAATGTGGGACTAGAACTCACGGTCTCCTGGTTTCTAGCCTGGTGCCTTAACCACTATACCACACTGGCTCTCAAAAGGTAAAATACCAGACACAAATGCCTACATAGAAAAGATTTGCACAGAATGGCTTTGAAAAGCAAGATATAAGCCTAGAAGGACAATTAGCCTTATCTAATCTGTTTCCTCAATGTCAAATTCATCATATTTCTTTACAAAAGGCTAATAGCATCAGTAAATCACACTAAGCCTTAACCAAGTTTATTTGTTTTTAGATTAAAGTTTTCTGTGAACCCTGATAGTTTTGGTTTATGTAATAAATCATGGTTAACACTTATGGCTACAGGCATTTGTGTACTGTAGTGGTTAAGCCCCAGGCTAGAAACTGGGAGACTGTGAACCTTAGGAACAGAGTGACCTTGGGCCAGTCACTCTCTCTCAACTCTAGGAAGAAGGCAATGGCAAACCACTTCTGAAAATCTTGCCAAGAAAACTGTAGGGACTAGTCCAGGCAGTCAGCAGGAGTCAACACTGACTTGAAGGCACACACACACAATATTGTATACCAGCCTACGAATACGGGGCTGGGTTTGCACTGCATACTAAACGATAAGCCATGGTTACAAACCATAATAGGTGAGTTCACACAACATGATGATCTAAAATTATGGGTCTGTATGATCATACAAAGGGGCGTGGTGGCTCAGCCGGTAAGACGCCAGGCTTGTCAATTGGAAGATCGCAAGTTCGGAGGTTCGAATCTCTAGCCCTGTGTGCGGAGTGAGCTCCCGCACTAGCTCTAGCTCTTACCAACCTAGCAATTCAAAAGCATCAAATGCAAGTAGATGAATAGGTACCACTTCGGTGGGTAGGTAACAGTGTTCCACGCACATCATGCGGCCACATGACCGTGGAAGCGTCTTTGGACAACTCTGGCTCTTCGGCTAACAAACGGAGATGAGCACTGGCCCCTAGAGACAGACATGACTGCACAAACGTGCGGGGGGAACCTTTACCTTTACTTTGATCATACAAGGGGCGTGGTGGCTCAGCAGGTAAGATGCCAGGCTTGTCGATTGGAAGATCACAAGTTCGGAGGTTCGAATCCCTAGTCCCACGTGACGGAGTGAGCACCCGCACTAGCCCCAGCTCCTGCCAACCTAGCAATTCAAAAGCATCAAATGCAAGTAGATGAATAGGTACCACATCGATGGGTAGGTAATAGCGTTCCGCGTGCGTCATGCTGGCCACATGACCGTGGAAGCGTCTTCGGACAACGCTGGCTCTTCGGCTAACAAACGGAGATGAGCACCTGCCCCTAGAGTCGGACACGGCTGCACAACTGTGCAGGGGGAACCTTTACCTTTTTATGATCATACAATCAGGCTGATCATAAGTGTCCACAGTGGGAAAGGGAGGGTGAGAATGTAGGCATTGCAATGTCACAGTGCAAACTCCACCTCTTACATAGCTGTTGCAATGCAAGTACTGAATGTTGGAGGTTGTGTCATGATGTCATGCATGTGTATTTTCATTGGGGCAGCATCGTGGTTAGGAACAAATGAGTATGAGGCTATTCTGTGTATGTACATGTTGGGGTTTGTATAATACCCAGAATTTACTAATCTCTGCTTGAGTGTCTATTTACTGCATAGAACGTATACCTTTGATGTCTTGGAGAAGCACTGGCCGCCCCAGCGTTGCGTGCTCTGACAGTACAGTATGTGTGTGGGCAGAAAAGGGCAGAGAAGGAAGAATCAGCGTTCATTTTCTTACCATTTCCAGAGCACCTCTGATGGTCCCAGACAACAGGCTGCAATAGCAAAGGGATGATCGACTTGCTGGTAGCTCCTCCACAAAGTCCACCAAGGGATTCTTGCCCAGAATGAGAGAAAACTCATTTCCCATTGCACTGTTACAAGTCACAGTAGGGGTGACACCCAGATACATCTTAAAAGCAACCTGACAATGGAATAGAAAATGTGTGCCACATCATCACTTGGTCAAACTATATGTTATCCTAAATAAATACATTCTAGACATTTCCTTTATTTAGTACAGGTACTGCCATGATTTTCATTAAGAGAACTACAGCATGCTGAGAGGCTTAATGTTTCTGCCCTCCTCAGTATGAAGTTGACAAGACTTGTTTCTTCATGTTGCAAATAATTTTATGGCGGGTGGGAGAATCCACACTAATGCCAATAGGGGCTTTTACACTCTGAAGCTCACTCCAGTGCAGTGTGTGTATGTGATCTTCATCAGGATTTCAGCTGGAAGGAAACTAATTCACAATCTGAATGAAAACAACCCTCCTGGTGATTGCATAAAAAAGAAATCCAGGCACACTTATTAGCTATGTCTGTTTAGAGTTATGCTTCTTTCTGGAGTTCTGCACAAAATAGAAAATGTGTTTTGTTTTAGAGCTCAAACCTGAACATCCCATCTGGAATGTTCCATGGAAACATTTTGAGTTTGTTGCACTTTGTCAAGACAAAATCTGAACCAGTTTAAGCATTCCATATTCCATTGAGACAAACATTGGAATACTTCAAGTGTTTGGGCGGTAACGAACAATGGGAATAGAGAAAAAGCCTCTTCCTCCTTATCACCCTAGGATCACAAGAACGTATAGGGTAGCAGTTCATGCTGAGTGCTACTACTGAACCAGTTTGCAGAAAAATTGGCAAAGAGAAAAAAGGACAACACCTATTGTAGAAGCATTGGTTTCGGGATCCTTCTATCCTGCTTCCTTGGGTTCAGAGAATTCTTCCTTTGACCTGGATTATGTTAATTGAAAAATAAATGTGAGGAGATACTATTAGGTGGCTGTCTTTTAAAAAAAACTCATAGAGACCTTAATCTCACACCCATCATTTCCAAAACAATTATCTCTTCTAGGACAGCAGAACATTGTGACAGAAAATGAGTTCTTGTCAGTCCATTATCATAAAGGGAGTTACTTTTTAAAATGTTTTAACATAGTGTCTTTTTAATCTAAGTTAAGCTTGAGTGCCCAAGAAAGTGTAGCAGTAGTAAGTTCTATATGATGATTATTATATGAACTATCATTTTCCAAATAGATTAGAAATGGTCAGCAACATGTATGAATCTAAACCTGACAGACAAAATTTCAATTTTAGCAATACTTGAGCATGGAAAGTCCCACTCTTTCTTCAGTCCTTGGTAACCCTCTTTCCAGCCAAAGTATAGAATTAGATAACTATCTTAATACTTAGTAACAGAGCTTTAAAAAATCTGGATTGTACTTATTCTAAAGAGCTAACGTAGAAGGTAAAATTGATCAGGGCCTAATTGAACTCCACTGAGAAATGGTCAGCATTTTGACTATGAATAGCTTAAAGGCCATTGAAACAATCTTGTTTCCTCTCCTGTAGAAGAATCTCAGGACAGCAGTTCTGGTTCTCTGGGCAGTCAAGTTTGCTTGTCAATCAGCCTTTTTTTTTCTTGAGGTATGAAAGGCCTTACTTAGATATTTAAATCACTTAATCACCAATTGCCCTCTTGTATGCTTTTAATCCTTTAGTGAAGATCATAATCTTGGTCGTAAGATAATCAATTACAAGTTGAGCATCAAGGCAGTACTTGAGGGACCTTCTAAGACCAATTGAAGACTGTGATAGTATCAACACATCATCTTATAAAGTTAAAATGACAGTTACTCTCCAAATAGCACATATATCCAAATCCTTAGATGCTTCACCATTAAATTAACATAAATGTTTAAAAGTAGAAGCAACTAGGATACAGCTCTTCTTGACTCATTTTTAGGTTAGAACAAGGCAAAGGAGTTATTCTTCAAAATTGCTCTTTCATGTAACTTATACATCAGCATTAAAAAGTTCTTGTCAATTGTGGAGTTCTTGAGTTCATTCCACAGTATTACTCTGAAAAGAAAGTCAATTATAGGATTTGAAATCAGTAAACGCTGCCTAAAGGGCTATTCTGAGCTTGATGGTGTATTTTTCAACCAAATGTTGCAACATGAAGGCCTATTCTACAGTTGAGTGTCCAACCCAAACTCTACATTGCTCCTCTTCTGGGATTTTATCTTGACCTATCCAATCTAATATCTTCCAATATATAGGTCTCACATATAATTTACTCATTTTATTCAGGAGATTTACAGGTTTACAATTTATTTGAATGTCATTATTATCCTGTTTTTATAAATGGGGATACCAATTGATGGGCCCCCGTCATTTGTTAATTGGGCTGATTTGTCAATACAGATAAATAGTTGTGCCAGAATTGGTTCACACCAGTCAATATTAGAGTTAAGCAATGCTACTGGAATAAGATCATTATCTGGGACCTTGCCCTCTTTCATTTGATTGATCAATTTCTCCATTTCTGCAGTTGAGGTGAACAGCCAATCTGGCAGAGACAGCTGATAGAGCAGGTTCAAGTTTCCCTGATGGGCCTGGTAACTAACATAAAGAGCTTGGAAGAGAATCACACAGATTTTCCCTGGAATATGACATGCCAAAAGATGAGTGTTTGGGCCTAGATGCCAACCAATAGTATGCTAGAATTTGTCACTATCTCTTATATCCAAAGATTCCATTTGTTGTTGTTCAGTCGTTTAGTCGTGTCCGACTCTTCGTGACCTCATGGACCATAGCACGCCAGGCCTTCCTGTCCTCCACTGTCTCCCGGAGTTTACTCAAATTCATGTTCGTTACATCGGTGATGCTATCTAACCATCTCATCCTCTGCCGTCCCCTTCTCCTTTTGCCTTCAAAGGATTCCATTACCTGACCATATATTCTGCAAGGCTACCTTTTACAAAAGTCCTTCTGAAGGGTTTTATACTTTCTTTTAATACCTACAAGCAGTCAAGTAGTTCTAGAGAAAAGTCTCCAGAGCCATACTTTTTTTGAGTTCCTGGCCTTAACCTGTTTTTCCATGATCAATTTCTGCAGTTCTAAATAAGATTCTATAAAAAAAACACCAATGGTGAAAGGATAAGAACTACTGAAACCTTCCACACCTGTCTGCAAAACAGGTGAGCCATTCTGAAACTGTTCTTCACTTCTAAATTCAACTTAACTCAAATCAGGCCAATATCTTTTAAAGAGCCAACTGGGAAACTGCACCCCAGCGGTAAAGGTAAACATCACAATCAGTGTAGGCCTCTATTCCAAAGCACACAATCTAGCTCACTAGGTTATGTGAAGTTAACATATTATCCAGTTTAGATCCTGGCTGTCTCCCTTGACAGTTCCATTAAAAATACATAAATCAAGATGGGTGGACTTCTCTAGCCTGGATAAACCCAGCCATATTGCTCTTAGAGATGCACTCCCATATTGGAAGGACAGATACTGAAGCTGAAGCTCAAATACTTTGGCCACCTAATGCGAAGAGAGGACTCACTGGAAAAGACCCTGATGCTGGGAAAGACTGAAGGCAAAAGGAGAAGGGGCCGGCAGAGGATGAGATGGTTAGATAGCATCACCGATGCAATGAACATGAATTTGAGTAAACTCCGGGAGACGGTGGAGGACAGGAAGGCCTGGCGTGCTATGGTCCATGAGGTCACGAAGAGTCAGACACGACTAAACGACTGAACAACAACAACAATACTGTAATACTGAGTCATTTATCCCCAACCTGGCCTTTAAGTCCCTACCTTCTATGACCAATTTATTCAGATAGAGCTTTAAACAATTAACAACATTTTGCTGTATCTCATCCCATAGATTTTTGGTCTGGAAAAGTAATCATTGAAAGGGGAGGTATAAATTGACTAGCAATACACTATGGTGTTTAAACTTAAAATTACTATACCCAAGTGTAAGTATAGAACAAGGATAAGCCAAGTGTGAAAATTAAAACATACAAATTAATCAAAGTATCCTTTCTCAGCATTTGACTAATTGACCCCAGGTGATCTTCAATCATCATGGAGGGGGAGATAGATACATTATACTCTGCTGCAGCTACTTTGACTTCTGCTTGATTGTATACATCCTGTACAGTAGAGACTTTATCAATTTCAATGATGATTTCTCCTTCACAGTTGTTTGATTGTTGGGGTACTTGGAGCATGAACTACTTGGGTAGATAGGCTTTATGTCTGTATTGTTGAATAATTTCTAGGTCTGAAGTGAGGCTTTTCTACTCTTTGAAGACTTCTTGCTGTCTGCCAAGGTTCTTCAAAATATTTTGGTTCTTCTAAGAATAGCAAATACAGTATGTTGTTTTCATGTTTCTTGAAATGCCTGCACCAGCCCAACCAGTTAGCTGCAACTCTATATAAATTTTCAGTTATACAGCAGTTGAAGACTGAGGGAAAAATAATACAGAGTAGATCTCGGGGTTAAGCTACTGTGACTTTGGATGAATGTTGAAAGAACCCCATAGAAGCATTAACTCAAGAAGAAATGTTAAAAAGAGAACACTCAAAGGTTGAATAGTGAGGCCCCAACTTCACTATAAGAAAACAAGTAACATTAAAAATAAAATTTAAAAATAATACTTCAATATTTCAAGCTGTCCACCTGCTCAGCACCAAACCCTAAAAAGCTAATTCAAGAAGTGAATTCTTAGAAGTTGTGGCCAATATGACCATAACAAATCCTGATGTCTGATACAAGAAATGTAAGTCACAGCATTTCTGTGATGATGTCATTGAAGGCATGTCATTGTTTTGTCCCCCAGCCCTGCCCCCGGATGTCCATGCCTTGCAGTTAGAAAAGGGCTATATTCAAAAATAAAATAGTTTGTCTCTCTAAGAGAAGAACAAGCCCAAACTGAAAGAGCAAAAAAGATCAAGTGAGTAGAAGTGAGTTTCTTATGCTGGGGTTCAATTGCTTTTTGATATAGTGACTGTTCTAATTTTTCTTTTTTTCCAATGGCTTTTGTCTCTTCTCTGTACTGGGGTCTGTTTTTTTTAAAAAAATGCTTCTGACATATTTTGGCCAGAAGAGTTTAAAAATCAGAACACAAATACTCCAAAATCAGCCCAAGGCAGATACATATAATTGTAAAAACTCTGGTAATGTGATTCTTAGGCGCATATTTGGAAATTGGACTCAGAAATTGCCTGAAGGCAAATTCTGTAACTGCTAGGCTAAGATAAAAAGGTAAAGGTTCCCCCTGCACATTTGTGCAGTCGTGTCCGACTCTAGGGGCCGGTGCTCATCTCCATTTGTTAGCCGAAGAGCCAGTGTTGTCCTAAGACGCTTCCGCGGTCATGTGGCCTCATGACACGCGTGGAACGCTGTTACCTTCCCACCGAAGTGGTACCTATTCATCTACTTGCATTTGCATGCTTTCGAATTGCTAGGTTGGCAAGAGCTGGGGCAAGTGCGGGGGCTCACTCCGTCACACGGAGATAATGCTAAGATAGCCTTTCCCAATTAAGTCTGCTTTGGATTTTAACTTCCAAATTTCCCACTAACAGTTTTGTTAGCTGGGAATCACAAGGATTGGAGTCTAACACATGTAAGAAAGGGGGCATAAGAGAAACCTCTGGGGCTAGTGTCTGAAAACCTTAATAAAGATAAGCAGATGGATCATTTAATGTCAGTCTTATTTGGGAAAAGGGTGGTTAGCCCTTTGGTCTCCCATTCTGGAAAAAGAGGCGCAAACAGTTCTCAGAGACCCTTCCTTGATGAATTCACTAATAAATGGCTACTAAAGTTTGGGCTTCTTCAGTTTCCAAGATTCTGTATATTAACCCCTACCTTCCTGACAATAAACCTAACCAGTGAGACTCCTTGTGAATCTTTCTGTCTGGGTTACGTTCTGCTGTCAGGGGTCCAGACTGGGAATGCAGTGCTAAGAATGGGCTCAGACTTGCCCAATGAAGGAGAATCAGCATCTTTGGGTACCTGTGCAATTATGTCTGCAGTTTCCGAATAACTGCGGCACTTATTCACAGCAGAGCGAGCCAAGAAGTCTTCAACCAATCTGATGCCGATGCTGTATCCCCTGACAGGAAGACAGAGCAGGAAAAAAAAATGAATCAACTGATTATCTTCAACTCTTTTGTCTCCTTTCCTTCGCTGGATTTTCCTTCGTGATTTAAACTGCTGCCTTGAGGAAGGAAGACAAAGTGGTTCTGCCTTTCTCAGTTCTTTTTTTTTTCTTCACATAATTTTATTAAGAATTATAAATGAAAAGAATAAAAGCCATACAGGCTACAAAAAAAATACAAACAGAAAAATACCAAAGAAAAGAAAAGTGTGACAAACAAAGGAAAGAAAAAGAAAAATTTGAAGAAGTACTTGATCATTTGTGCTCCCAAACTCTGCAAGGAACACTACATGTTGGAACTGTCAGAAGGAGAACGTAGCCAAAGACCAGCAGTTAAATCACTTATGGGATAAACTTGTTCTAACCACCATTTTTTCAGCTGAATTTCCTGACGGAGTTGATGTGAACATAAACTGGGCACATTAAGCATCTTGGCGTAAAGGCAGGATAAAACATTGTTAATGCAAATAAAACAATGGATGCAATACTCTGGAGAAGAGGTGCATTTTCGAAGCAACGAAATAGTATGACTCCAAGTTGAAGTAAGCAATATTTTTTGGAAGTTGGGGCATTTACTGCTCTTTAAATGGAGGAAGAAAGAGAAGCCGCTGGACCCAGAAACAAACATTCATTTCCTTCAGTCTACTCACAGCAACCATGGTTAAAGGTACTGGGAGAAACATCAGGCAAAGGAATTTAATCAAGGCAGCTTGCTTATTTCCGTTTTTTTTTTTTTTTTTTGGCAAAACAAATCCCTTCCTATAACTTCCCAGCATAGCAACATGGAGGCAGAGGAGGAACATTAGCATTTAAAAATTTTGCCTTTTGGCTTGAAGTGTAGAGAGATTTTCATTATTCAGGTCCTTCACTAGTTTAGGGGAAGCAGCCTGAAGATCTTTTGTGCACTTCTATTGGTCAGCTGAAAGCAACACTGATTGGCTTATAGTCATCTCTGAATTTTCCCAGCATTCCAAGCTCAGTAACAATGCAGAGGATTGGATGGTCAGCTTCAAAACCAGTTGGGGAGTAGAAACAGAATCCTGTGGAAGTTCCCCAAGCTGACATCTACTTCCAAGTAAACAGACTGAAGAACAGGGAAGACAACTGGCCTTGTCTCCTCAACATCATGCTGTTTCTTGCCGTCTTATACTTACATGCTGTCCAAATATTTGTTCACATCTTCATCCTTTTCATAATCCTTACACAGTTGGGCTACCAAAGCACCATAGGTGAGCACAAAAAGCTCTCTGCTCTGTCAATCACAGGAAATACTGAATGAGAATTGAAGAAAAACATACAGTCCTCTACCCCAAGAGCTCTACACTATATACATATCTTTTCTAATGAAAAAGCAGAGAACCCAGACAGGAGCTGGGTTCATGTATTACACAAAGCCAAAAAGTGGTTTTGCTTTGTCATATTGAGCAACCCCCATGATTGTGGCTTGTTAATCAGGGTTTATGACTTAGTCTGAAATGTGACACCAGACACAGTGGCCTGGTTTGGTGCAATATGTCAATCCAGGCAGTGTCCACTGCAAAACTGCACATGTGCTGACAAAAAATAAGAGCCACATATGCCAGTATGAATGCCCCAAATATCCCAGGACCCAGTGACGAAAATTAGGATAGATGCATACCATGTGATGAGCTGATGCAGAGGATGAAATGGTGGGCAAATGCCAGTCCTATAACATAAAAAGCAGAAAAAAGGAGGGAGCACAAAATCTCTTGATTGATTTTTTTTTTACTTTTAAAAAAATGATTTATGGTGAAATGAAATGAAGTTTACTAATTCAAATTTAATTTAGGCAGTTTACTAATCAAAAGAAAAAGTTATATAGCAGTAAGCCAGTTAGTGAGAAATAATACCAATAAGAAGCACAACAGAATTTATCTCCTAATTGGAGTTATATAAAACTAGTTTTGCAATCAGTCGTGTATATTTCTGTACACAATATTTGTTGTTGTTGTTGTTCAGTCGTTTAGTCGTGTCCGACTCTTCGTGACCTCATATTAAGACTACTTAAATGTATATTTGTCTTTGGGGGATATATACTATAGTGCAGTGTTTCCCAATCTCAACAACTTTAAGATGGATGGACTTCAACTCCCAGAATTCTCCTGAGATTGAGAAACACTGGTATAGTGTGAGTTTGCATGGGTAATTTTTGCTCCAATTTGTGAAAAGAAATGCATCCAATGACAAAAAATGTAAAGGCACTGCCACTGCTGGTGCTGCCACCTGGTGGCCTAGAAGAAAAAATATGAAGACCTGTCCAGAATATCAGGAGCTGAAATTATTGGAGAGGCAAAATGGCAGCATCTTCAATAAAAATTTCTCCTTAGACCATTCAAATACAGATACGAAACAAGTGAAATGTTTTGGGTTTGGGTGTTGTTGTTTTTTTGCCTCATTGAGAATTTAGAATAGCTTACAAAACCAGCTCCTTTAAGAAACATCTTACCATCTGAAGGACGATTCAGTATCAAACTGGTTCAAGGAATTAGAAAAGTTGAAGAAGCATAAAAACAGGAACAAGTCAGAAAGGTCAAAATAAAATGTAGACTAATAACATCTTTTTCTTTTTTTCTGACTCTACTTGCACTGGGTGTGGCTGAGAGATTAAATCTTATTGCTTGCATAGATAAATATATTTTAATGAAAACACATAACACATAAAATATATCTGTACTTGTAAGACCTGGATTCACACCCCTGCATAACCAGAAGGGAAACTCCCTGGAGATTCTTGTAAAAGAAGGAAGGAAGGAAGGAAGGAAGGAAGGAAGGAAGGAAGGAAGGAAGGAAGGAAGGAAGGAAGGAAGGAAGGAAGGAAGGATATGTGGAGAGAAAGGAAGAAATTATTTCAGGCATCTATGACCATCTATTGTCTCGGAATTTTCTGAAGGAGTAGCATGCCAGTCAAAGCCCATGAATGCAAGTGGGTTTGTGGGCCTTCTATAGATTCAATTTTGTGGAAAATCATCATAGTTGTAACCACAAGCACTGGAACTGGAAGTTTGGTCAAAAAGAATTCCTTCTTCCTACTCACCCTATTTAAATTGTAAACAGTGAAGGCTTCACTAGTATACCTAGCTCACAAAACGCATTCAAGAGGGATAATGAAGCAACACCTCCTTAAAATAACAAGCATGACAAAGTTTGGTAGCTGTTAGATACACAAGCATGCCTTACGATTTTGGGGTTCTCTGGTCTTCTATTTGCTGGACGTGACATTCTTCGTGGACAGTAGGAAGATATCCTCAGTATTATATCCCTTCTGACTTGGATAGCATTTTTCTCTGCTGCTTTGGTTGCCTGTTACTCCATTTCTTCCTCAACCCTGGTTCCTACTTCCCTTGCTACACCCTGGTTGTAATGAACTCTGATGCTACAGATCCTGCTTTTTCTAAGGCTCCTCCTCTTCTCAGTATGCCTGCGATCTTCCAGGAGAAATGTGTTTGGCAAGAAATCAAGCTCGCTTCAGTAAACAACCTGACTCGGATCGTTAACCGATCCATTAAACAAAACAGCCAGCAAATTACATGCAAAATAGCTATCTCCCTGCTCGAAGCCTGCCACTGAGAGGGATGCTTTCAGAGAGGCTTTTAACAAGGCTCTGCCTTGTTCCTAACATTTTATGGCAGGGGCAAAGGACAACATTTTCCACTCTCCATCTTTCCCCACCATTTTCGTAGGTGCTTTTAGGAGAAGATTTTAGTGCACATTTGCCCTACCTTAGTACACGATTTAATGAGGATGTCAGATGAAAGTGTCTTCCATTTGCAAAAGGCTTGCTTATTTTGCATCGCTTTTTCGATAATCTCTTTCTTTCCAGAGAGTATCTGTCCATCAGAGACAAAAGAGCTCTGTAGTGTGGTGCTTCAGACTGCAAAAGCCAACATGTCTAGAAACATCCCCCCCCTTTTAATTCCCATAAAGAAAAGCATTAAGGAAGGGAAGAGACAATGAGTTTTGACTGGTAATATCAAGGAGTGCTCTCTTTGGAATTGCCCTAAGTTATGGGAGCATGACCTGAGATGCAGGGCAGTGGGGTTTCAGCCTCAAGGTTCAGTCCAGGGAGCGGCCCACTGAATTCCTCCAAACATTCTGCCAAAGTGTAATTTTTAACGTGACAGAGCATGATTCAATACATGGGAAGTGATCAATTATTTAACTTAAATAATGAATTTATACTAAACAATTTATTAACTGATGGTTGTTGTGGGTTTTCCGGGCTGTGTGGCTGTGTTCTGGAAGTTTTGGTTCCTAACGTTTTGCCAGTCGCTGTGGCTGGCATCTTCAGAGGACAGGAGCACAGCTAGAAGATTCTCTCTGTGCCCAAGTGGAGGGTGTGTCTTCCTGCTGGTGTTTATATCTGCTGAGAGGGTGTGTGTCTTCTGTGGGTCATTTACAAGAGATTAGGAGAGGGTTTATTGTGGTGATTAGGGGGTGTGGTGCTGTCGTGTGTGGGATTACCATATCTATTGTGTGAGTTGTTTGCATATTTCTGTGGTTGAGTAGAGTTCATTGACCTTTTGCAAGCTATGTTTTTCAGGACTGGCAGCCAGGTTTTGCTGATCTTTAAGCTTTCTTCTTTTTTATTGAAACTGTGTTGGTGTTTATGTATTTCAATGGCTTCCCTGTATAGTCTAACATAGTGGCTGCTGGTGTTGTCCAGTATTTCTGTGTTTTCAAATAAGATTTGGTGACCAGTTTGTTTGAGAACATGTTCAGCTATTGCAGATTTTTCAGGTTGCTGTAGTCTGCAGTGTCTTTCATGTTCTTTTATCATGGTGTGGATGCTGCGTTTTGTGGTCCCAATGTATACTTGTCCACAGCTGGAGGGTATGCGGTAAACTCCTGCAGTGGTGAGGGGGTCCCTTTTGTCTTTTGCTGATTTTAACATTTGTTGTATTTTTCTGGTGGGTTTGAAGACTGTTTGGAGGTTATGTTTTTTCATTAGTTTTTCCATGCGGTCCGTGATTCCTTTAATGTAGGGCAGAAATATTTTGCTTGTGGGGAGCTGTTTTTATTCAGTTGAGTGCTGTTTTTTCAGTTTGATAGCTCTCCTGATTTCATTCTTGGAGTAGCCATTCGCCTGCAGGGACCAATCCAAATGGTTGAGTTCAGAATTGAGAAATTGAGCTTCACAGTTCTGATTTGCACAATCCACTAGTGTTTTGATGATGCCTCTTTTTTGTCATGGGTGGTGATTGGAATTTTTGTGTAGATGCCGGTCTGTGTGGGTGGGTTTTCTGTAGATTTTGTGTTCTAATTGCAGGTCTGGTTTGCGTATGACCATGAGAGTCCCCTGGACTGCAAGGAGGTCAAATCAGTCAATCCTAAAGGAAATCAACCCTGACTGCTCATTGGAAGGACAGATACTGAAGCTGAAGCTCAAGAGAGGACTCACTGGAAAAGACCCTGATGCTCACCAATGTAATGAACATGAATTTGAGTAAACTCCGGGAGACAGTGGAGGACAGAAAGACCTGGAGTGCTATGGTCCATGAGGTCACGAAGAGTCGGATATGACTAAACGACTGAACAACAACAAAATGACATCTAAAAATGGTAGTTCGCCTTCCATTTCTTTTTCCATGGTGAATTGTATATTTGGGTGGATGCTGTTGAGGTGGTTCAGGAATTTCTCTAATTCTTCTTCCCCATGACTCCAAATTGTGAAGGTGTCATCCACGAACCGGTACCAGACTGTTGGTGTGAGGGGTGCCGATTCTAAAGCCTGTTTTTCGAAATGTTCCATGTAGAACTTCGCTATAACCGGGCTGAGGGGGCTTCCCATGGCGACTCCAACTGTTTGTTCGTAGAAATCCTTATCCCACTGAAATTAGCTGGTTGTCAGGCAATGCTGGAATAGCGCCGTGATGTCTTTTGGGAAGATCTGTTCGATGAGTGCCATGGTGTCCTTTATTGGAACCTTGGTGAACAGGGAGATCACATCAAAGCTGATTAATTTGTCCATGGGGTTAAGTTTATAGGTGCCGATTTTGTTTATGAAGTGTCTTGAGTCTTTTATGTGGGATGAAGTCTGTCCACAGTGGGTCTGTAGAAGAGTAGCCAAATGTTTTGATAATTTGTATGTTGGAGAGCTGATGGCATTTACGATGGGTCTGAGTGGGATTGCATCTTTGTGGATTTTGGGGAGTCCATATAGTCTTGGTGATAGAGCTTCTGTTTTGCAGGTATGTTGAGGGGGAGGGAGAAAGCCTTCGACTATACAATTTATTAACTATTTAACTCAGGGATTGCAAAATTTGCAATACCCCCTAAAATGATAAATAAATGTATGCAGCCCCCTCCCGATGAAGAGACCCAATCTGATGTAGTGGTGAAGGCACCAGGCTAGAAACCAGGAGACTGTGAGTTTTACTCCCCGCCTTAGGCATGAAAGCCGGCTGGGTGACCTTGGTTCAGTCACTCTCTCTCAACCCCAGGAAGCAAGCAATGGCAAGCCATTTCTGAAAAAAACTTGCCAAGTAAACTGCAGGAACTAATCCAGGCAGTCACCAGGAGTCAATGCTGACTCTTTTTTAATTGTAATTTTATTAAACATTACAATTACAAAGATAAAAATTAATACAAACTAAAAAAAGAATAAAAAGAAAAAATAGAAAGTACAGAAAAGAAAAAAAAATAGAAAGAAAAATAGAAAAGAAAGAAAAAATAAGAATATAGTAAAGAAAAATAAAAGAAATCTATAAAGAAATTATTTCCCCCTTCATCACAAATATAAACAATTTTAGTAACATCACCTTCTCTTAAAATACAACAAATGATCTCTTCTTCCCATATCCCATCTCTTATCTATAAACAAATCCTTAAAGCCTCATTGTTCAGTCCTAATCAGCAAAAGTCCATTAAGGGTTACCAGAGATAACAACATATCTATTTTAACCTTGATCAAATAAACCAACTTTATATACCTTCCTTTTACTTTTAACAATCTTGATCTTTAGTCCCTTCAAATAATGTTGTAGAACTTGATTTCTTTTCATTTTTTCTTTGTCCTTTCTCACAAAATTCTTCAAAGCTTTAACAAGCCTCTTTTGTAAATCCAATATATGAAAATTATCCAGGTTACACTCTTGGTTTGTTATTTGTATATCTGTTTTAATTATTAAGACATCAGCCGGTTTCTTTTCTATGTCCAGTGTAGCATCTTTTTTTCATACCATTCTTGTAGTCTGTCATTTTTAAATCTACTTTCAGATCAGTCTCAGTCTTGTCAGGTAAAACTTGTTCTTCTTCCATAATATCTTTTAAACACAGTCCATCAATAGAGGCAATTTCTGGGTCCATTCTTCAGAAATATCCTTCAATATGTCCAATGCTAAAATATTTTGCTCCATTCTGTATTAGTAAGTCAAATTTAAGTGTTCTTCTCCGTTAATTGTAATATTTAGTTCCTTCTGATTCCCTCTAGTGTCTAACCTTCAAAGTCTCATCCTATCATGTTTTTTTTAAAGAGAATTCAAAATAAAAGCATTTTCCCATGGGAAGGATTCTTATAATTAATGCCAAAATTTTATTTCAAATCCATCTGGACCTTTAGTCCATTTGTAACTTTCCAAAATCAGTTTTAATCACCCTGTTTATTCCAAAAGGGAAAAAATTAAGTCCTTAAACTTGTATTTAAACTTCTTTTGCTAAGGATTGAAGGAAACTCATCCAGTGCTATAAAACGTCTCAATGCAAAGGTTCCTAATAGCTGAAAAGCAGTTAACAAGCAATTTCCAAAAGTGATTAGAACAGGAAATATGCAAACTTAGTGTCCTAAGGTACTGACTGCAGTTTGAGCAAAAAGATGGCTATTGTCAGGCCCAGCCCAAGAACAACGAAGATTCAGTCCATTCAAACTCCAGTTCTTTATTTGCTCACACCGTATAGACAGAATCTTGCCAGACTAAAGCTACTCTACCTAACCTAAGGGGAAATAACCTGGGAGAGCTCTAGGGCAGGGCTATCCTGAACCTCTTCGTTTTCCCACCATTGACTCCCAGACTGTGCCTCCGCTTATCTCCTCCACCTCCTTGGATTGTGCTCCCTCCTTCCTGAGAACCAACGGCACTGCCGAAATTCATCACAGCTATTCCCTCATCTCCCCGAGCTCTAAACCCACCTGAGTCTACTGTCCTGCTCTCTCCTCATATGGAGCAACTGTATGGAGCACCTGTGGGAAATCTCAAGTCCTCTTCTTGTCCGGAGAGGAATTATGAAGAGCCGGTCTACTCACCGGCTCTTCACTCCGCTGCGGTTGTCGGCTCTGCTTTTAACATAGCCATCTTCAGTTTGACGTTTCTTCCACGGAAGTCAGGAGACAACATTGACTTGAAGGCACAAAAAACAACAAAACCTCCCAATGAGTAATTCTGATGAGTTGTACAGGAAAAGCAGAGGACTGTAACAACTTGCTTTGGCTTTGCTCCCCACTTTGCCTATGCAAACTCAACTGGGCTTGACCAGGCAAAATGGCAGCAAGATTTGACAGTCCCTGCCCCTGTCCTGTCTGCACAAGCCTGATCACTTTCAAAAACTTTTTGCACCCTTCCCAGAGATCATGACCCACAGACTGAGAGCCTGGATTTAACTAATTAGTAAAAAAAATTAAATTAGATTAAATTAAATTAGTTTTTTCCTGGACCCACCTAATTTTTGGAGTGTGGACTTTGGCATTCCACTCAAAGATTGAATGCAGCCCTTAGCCTGAAATGTGCAAGCAAAATGGGGGGAAAAAGTATCAAAGTCTAATTACTGCACAAACCCATATACATGATTGTATGGCATACTTATCTTGAATATAGCAGACTCATCTTGATCAAAATGACACATTTAGCCATTCAGATGGCAGGAACAGGCAAGATGACAGCCTACATAGTTCTGCTAAGCTAAATGGGTGGTCTATCCTGCAACATCCTCAAAGATGCAAAAAATATTTAACCAAAGAGATGAATGTAGTAATTGTGGTTGGCTACAGAGACATCTTTTTTTGTGGAGTCCGTGGTGCTCTCTGAGTCTTGTTGTTTTCTTGCAGACGTTTCATTGCCAGGCTAGGCAACATTTTCAGTGCGAAAAGGGAGTGGAACTTGTTCTCTGTTTATATACCCTGGTTTGTCCTGCCTGTGTTGGTGGGGGTGTTGTACTCTCCTTGGTAGTATCTTGATTGGGTTGTTGTTTGCTGCTTGGTTGATTGACTGAGTTAATAGTTCCTTGATTAGGGTCTATTGTGTTGTTTGATTGCTCCTCTGCTGCTAATCTTGCAGTTAATCTTTGAGAGTACAACACCCCCACCAACACAGGCAGGACAAGCCAGGGTATATAAACAGAGAGCAAGTTCCACTCCCTTTTCGCACTGAAGATGTTGCCTAGCCTGGCAATGAAACGTCTGCAAGAAAACAAAATGGCTCAGAGAGCACCATAGACTCCACAGTTCAACCCTGAGCTACAAATATTCTCTTTGATTGGTACATCTTTTTTTCTTTTAAAAAACTATGTTATTTATTTTCAAAAAAGGACAATTAATAAGAGGAGAAAATTAAATTTAAACCTATAATCACACTGAGACAAGAGTATTGTAACTAAAATAGCAAGGGCATAAGTATGTTTTTTTTAAAAAAACAACCTACAACATGATCTGATGTGTCTTTATGTGAAAATAAGGTCCTCTGATATAATCATATTTTTAATGTTAGCCAAAAGGCGAAGACACTTACAGTATATAACTCCCAGATAATTTATTTTTAGGCTCAGAAATTAGGCAGGGGAGCTTAATGCATCTGAATGTAAATTCAAGCTTCTTTCTAATACATACATTTGGAACATGGTTTACTTTGGAAAGGGCAAGATCCAGATCAAGGAGGAGGAAAAAATGGACATTCTAAAGCAATTATGCAGAACACAGAAAAGGAGTAAGAAATAATAATCCAAAGAAATTCAAAGCATGATATTAAAAAAAGAAAACAGCTAAAATGCACCACCACCATTCAGTATACCTCTCTATTCTGTTTTATCCTTGTAATCCATCTGTACTTGTTGATACACTGCTTCATACTTTGGATTTTGTTCTTTAAATTCTCATTTCTCTCTTTTCTGGATCTCAGCAACTCCACCCAACCATGACTTTCTCAGTGTTCCCCCTCTCAATCCATACACTTTTCCTTCAAATATTTGTTCTGCAATTCATTCATTCCCTCTATGTCAGGGGTCCCCAACCTTTTTGGCATCAGGGACTGGTTCTGTGGAAGACAATTTTTCCACGGACTGGGGGGAGGGGTTTGCAGGCAAGAGCCAATTGCGCGGACGGAGCGGGATTTGCAGGTGGGAGCCAATCGTGCGGATGGGGTGGTGGGGTTTGCAGGCGGGAGCCAATCGCAGGGACAGGGGGCAGGGTTTGCAGGTGGGAGCCAATCGCAGGGACAGGGGGCAGGGTTTGCAGGCGGGAACCAATCGCACGGACCAGGGGCGGGGTTTACAGGTAGGAGCCAATCCTGCAGATGGTGGGCGGGGTTTGCAGGCAGAAGCCAATCGTGTGGACCGGGGGTGGGGCCATCTGGATTTCAGTGGGGAGGCTGATGCAAAGGGCCACTGGGTCTGTCATCGCTACGAGGCAGATCAGATCAGGAAACCAAGAAAGAAAACCAGAACTATACTAGGCTATAGTAACAGAATCTTGCAAGTCTGTTTGTGCTTTTCCACCCTTCCCCCTTATACCCCAGTGAGTCAGGGAGGAGTCAGTCGGAATCTTGTTTAATACTATCTCCTTTCCCAGGATTTAAGGAATGCTTCGGTCCTTTTTGTTTACATAACAATTTCTGAATATTTGCTTCAAGACCATCTCCCAGGCTGTCTACAGGGTCCCACTAGATGACACAGTTTCACTGAAGGGACCCAGAGCATACTTACCCTGCCAGATCTGGCAGGACGGGCAAAAGCCATTGGAGTCAGGCAGTCCTGCATGTAACCTGGCCTTGTGTCATTCGGGGCTTTAAAGGTGACAACCTAGAATTGTGCCTGAAAGCCTAGTGGAAGCAAGTGCAGCTCACAAAGCAGCAGTGTTAGAACAATGTACCATGGTGTGTCCCAAACTGCATGCACCACTGCATTCTGGACGAGCTGTAGCTTTCAAATGCTTTTCAAGAGCAGCCCCATGTACAGCATATTGGAACAGTCCAATTGGGAAGTGACTAAGGCATGAGTGACCATGAGCAGAGCCTCCTGATTCAGGAATGGGTTCAAGTGGCATACAAGATGGATTAGAACAAAGGCCCATCTAGCCACAGTAGCCCTTCACTCCTTGAACAGGAACTGTGAGTCCAGGAGGATCTGCATATTGCACACCAACTCTGTTGGGGGGGGGGGTTTAAAGAGGGAAGAATTCATGTGCCAGGGGACCCTAAAACCCACAGCAACTTGATCTTGCTAGGGTTGAGTTGCAGCCTTTTTTCTCTATCCAGACCCTCACAGACTCCAGGCGCTAGAAAAGAACCTTGGCGTTATCACTTGGGACAGCCCAGGGCAGAGAAGTATAACTGAGCATCATCAGCATACTGGTGATACTGAACCCTGTGCCAGTGAAGGACCTCACCCAGTGGTAGATGTTAAATAGGAGTGGGGAGAGAGGTGAGCCCTGAGGCGCCCTGCCACACAGAGCCCTGGGGCTTGACTTCTCCCTCTTACCAATACTAACTGGAACCAGCCTCAGAGAAGGAGGAGAACCACACTAACACTATGCCCCTCACTCCCAATCTCCAAAATTGGTCAAGAAGGATACTATGATCAATGGTATCAAAGGCTACCAAAAGACCAAGGAGCGCTAGGATGGATGTACGACCTCCATCCTGAGCCCATCAGAGATCATCCACCTATGTTGTATGTTTTATAAAAAATATTTAAATTAGGTAAATAATTATTTCCTATTTAAATCATACATTATTCTTGATTGTATGCAAAGAAAATGGACAAGTCATGCCAAGTTATTTCAGGATTCCAATGATTGATGTTTAAACAATCCTAGCCATGCTTAGTTCAACAAAATGTAACAAAATACAAAAAAAGGATCAGGCTGCTTGTCTACAATACAAAAAGAAAGAGTTACTAAACCTCAGAGGCTCAGCCCTATGCATATTTTCTCAGAAGTAAAAAAGCAATAAACCCAACAAAATCTACCTGCATAAAATTAGGCACTAAAAATTACTGCTGTTTTTGCTCCCCCAGTAATCCCATGAATTGCTTATTGGCTTCCACCAGTCCCACAATCTTGAATCTTCACTAATGCATTTTCGAAGTTAAAAATTAAAGAATGGAAAAGCCTTGCTTAGTCCAAGGCTCACTTACAGAGAAAAGAACAACAATAACGCAATTGTTTGCTTCAGACAAAATCAATGAAGCAACAGAATATTATTGAGGTTTAACAATGCAGTCAGAAGAAAAAGATGGCAAAAACATAAATACAAATGCTGTCGGTCATACCAATTATTTGTAGAGAGAATGCTGCCCAAGAATGGAGAAAAATTTGGGGTAATTGAATAAATTCCAGTGTGAAATATGTTATAATTGCCAGTAGGTATTTTTAAAATCTTTCTCAACAATTTCCTCCATCTGATGAAATGGGCTTGTCCCACAAAAGCTCAGGATATATTAAAACGGATTAATCTTAAGGATACCATTGCTCCTTCTCAATCTTTATGGATACTTTATGGATACAGATATCAATAACAGACAAGCAAAAAACAATGAAAGATATATAGAGTACAACAGCTGGATTGCAAGTGGTAAAATAGAGATACTTAACCAAATGAAACAAGGATAATTTGCATGCCAAAGCTGAGCTTCAACTCTTGCTAGCTAGCAAGACAACACTTTAAAAATTGTGGAAAAGAGTTAATGACTCCTGCACTCAAAATGTTCATTATATGTTCATTCAAATCATTATAATGTTTCAAAAATTTTAATGTCATTTTCTCCTACTCTGGAGAATAGCTTCCCCACAAAGGCCTAGTTGACATCCACCTTGGCATCATTCCCAAGGGCCTTCAGATGTAATTACTCCTGCTTAGTGCATTGGGGCTAGTGCCTATGTTCATAGTTAGTATAGAACAGAAACTTTATTGATTTAGTCATTTGACCATATCAAGAGTATAAAACCAGTACAAGTATACAGGTACTTGTATACCTGTATAAAGAAAACAATAGAACCAACTCATAATAAATCGTCACCCCTACAGTTAACCCCAATCTGATCTAAATAGTCTGTCCTCTTCGAAATGGCCTTTGATATAAAGAGTGTAGTCTTACTAGTGATATGCAGGTTTGTTCCCTGCAAAAAGTAAGACAGTTTCTCCTGGATGACCCAGTATTTTTTGGTTTTTAAATAAGAATCTAAGTGAGCAGTCCTTTCTGCAGAATATAGATTGCAATCAAATAGAATATGTGCAGTGTCTTCAACAGCTGGCGCACCACAGATACACAGTCTTTCTTCAGATGGAACTCCAAGAAACCTCCCATATCTTACCATAGAAACTAGTTCAAAACGAGCTCCAGAAAAAGCTCTTCTAAGATGTTGGGGGCATATAAGTTGTTAAATTCTTTTCTAGTTGGGAGGCTAATTTGTCTTGGGCCAGCCACTTCAAGGACTTGACATGTTTAAGGGATGCAATCTCATCTTGGGCCGCCACATCCATGACCCTTCGTTTGAAACTTTTCTTGGCCTTCAGATCTGATTGGACTGGGAATTGAATGGAGAATCCATATTGTGAGATGGTATTTGAAAGTTGGGCAGCCCAAGCACGAGGAGGCATATTACGCATCTGCTCTTCAAAACAAAGCTTGGGTAATCTATCTGAGTCCATAGATCGGATCTTCAGCCAATAGTTGAATACTTTAATTACCAAATGGCTTTGTATAGGGGGTATACCCAACTCTGCCCTTACTGATGGAGTTGGTGTAGACTTGTCCACCCCCAAGATGCATTTCAAGAAAGTGGACTGTATCAGTTCTAATAAGGGGGCATTTATATATCCCCACACTTCTGTGCCTATCTTACAGTGTTATTATTGTTTTATTTGTTTAATCTTTGTAATTGTATTATATTTAATCTGCTTGTAACTGCCAAGAGTTGTAGTATGTGTGTGTGTGTATGTATATGTATATATATACAATATATATATATATACACACACACATACATACATACACAGTATGTATGTATGTGTGTGTGTATGTATATATATATATATATATATATATATATATATATATACATATACATATACATACATACATACACACACACACACACACATACATACACACACACACATATACATACACACAAACACACACATATACATACACACACACACACACATATACATACATACACACTGTGGGTATATGTATATATATACATATACATATACATATACATATACATATACATATACATATACATATACATATACATATACATATACATATACATATACTGTATATATATATATACTCTGTGTGTGTGTGTGTGTGTGTGTGTGTGTATATTTATATATATATACAGTGGGGCAAAAAAGTATTTAGTCAGCCACCAATTGTGCAAGTTCTCCCACTTAAAAAGATGCGAGAGGCCTGTAATTGACATCATAGGTAGACCTCAACTATGAGAGACAAAATGAGAAAACAAATCCAGACAATCACATTGTCTGATTCGGAAATAATTTATTTGCAAATTATGGTGGAAAATAAGTATTTGGTCAATATCAAAAGTTCATCTCAATACTTTGTTATATATCCTTTGTTGGCAATGACAGAGGTCAAACGTTTTCTGTAAGTCTTCACAAGGTTGGCACACACTGTTGCTGGTATGTTGGCCCATTCCTCCATGCAGATCTCCTCTAGAGCAATGATGTTTTGGGGCTGTCGCTGGGCAACACGGACTTTCAACTCCCTCCAAAGGTTTTCTATGGGGTTGAGATCTGGAGACTGGCTAGGCCACTCCAGGACCTTGAAATGCTTCTTACGAAGCCACTCCTTCGTTGCCCGGGCAGTGTGTTTGGGATCATTGTCATGCTGAAAGACCCAGCCACGTTTCATCTTCAATGCCCTTGCTGATGGAAGGAGGTTTGCACTCAAAATCTCACAATACATGGCCCCATTCATTCTTTCCTGTACACGGAACAGTCGTCCTGGTCCCTTTGCAGAGAAACAGCCCCAAAGCATGATGTTGCCAGCCCCATGCTTCACAGTAGGTATGGTGTTCTTTGGATGCAACTCAGCATTCTCTCTCCTCCAAACACGATGAGTTGTGTTTCTACCAAACAGTTCTACTTTGGTTTCATCTGACCATATGACATTCTCCCAATCCTCTCCTGGATCATCCAAATGCTCTCTAGCAAACTTCAGACGGGCCCGGACATGTACTGGCTTAAGCAGGGGGACACGTCTGGCACTGCAGGATCTGAGTCCCTGGCGGCGTAGTGTGTTACTGATGGTAGCCTTTGTTACGTTGGTCCCAGCTCTCTGCAGGTCATTCACTGGGTCCCCCCGTGTGGTTCTGGGATTTTTGCTCACCGTTCTTGTGATCATTTTGACCCCACGGGGTGAGATCTTGCGTGGAGCCCCAGATCGAGGGAGATTATCAGTGGTCTTGTATGTCTTCCATTTTCTAATTATTGCTCCCACAGTTGATTTCTTCACACCAAGCTGCTTGCCTATTGCAGATTCAGTCTTCCCAGCCTGGTGCAGGTCTACAATTTTGTTTCTGGTGTCCTTCGACAGCTCTTTGGTCTTCACCATAGTGGAGTTTGGAGTGTGACTGTTTGAGGTTGTGGACAGGTGTCTTTTATACTGATAACAAGTTCAAACAGGTGCCATTACTACAGGTAATGAGTGGAGGACAGAGGAGCCTCTTAAAGAAGAAGTTACAGGTCTGTGAGAGCCAGACATCTTGCTTGTTTGTAGGTGACCAAATACTTATTTTCCACCATAATTTGCAAATAAATTCTTTCCGAATCAGACAATGTGATTGTCTGGATTTGTTTTCTCATTTTGTCTCTCATAGTTGAGGTCTACCTATGATTTCAATTACAGGCCTCTCGCATCTTTTTAAGTGGGAGAACTTGCACAATTGGTGGCTGACTAAATACTTTTTTGCCCCACTGTATATATATTTGTTGTTTATTCGTTCAGTCGCTTCCGACTCTTCATGACTTCATGGACCAGGCCACGCCAGAGCTTCCTGTCGGCCGTCACCATCCCCAGCTCCCCCATGGTTGAGTCCGTCACCTCCAGAATATCATCCATCCATCTTGCCCTTGGTCGGCCCCTCTTCCTTTTGCCTTCCACGTTCCCTAGCATCAGCTTCTTCTCCAGGGTATCCTGTCTTCTCATGATGTGGCCAAAGTACTTCAGTTTTGCCTTTAATATCATTCCCTCAAGTGAGCAGTCTGGCTTGATTTCCTGGAGTATGGACTGGTTTGATCTTCTTGCAGTCCAAGGCACTCTCAGAATTTTCCTCCAACACCACAGTTCAAAAGCATCTATCTTCCTTCGCTCAGCCTTCCTTATGGTCCAGCTCTCACAGCCATAGGTTACTACAGGGAATACCATTGCTTTAACTATGCAGACCTTTGTTGTCAGTGTGATGTCTCTGCTCTTAACTATTTTATCAAGATTTGCCATTGCTCTCCTCCCAAGAAGTAGACGTCTTCTGATTTCCTGGCTGCAGTCAGCATCTGCAGTAATCTTTGTGCCTAGAAATACAAAGTCTGTCACTGCCTCCACTTTTTCTCCCTCTATTTGCCAGTTATCAATCAAGCTGGTTGCCATAATCTTGGTTTTTTTGAGGTTTAACTGCAACCCAGCTTTTGCACTTTCTTCTTTCACCTTCGTCAGAAGGCTCCTCAACTCCTCCTCGCTTTCAGCCATCAAAGTGGTATCATCTGCATATCTAAAATTGTTAATGTTTCTTCCAGCGATTTTAACTCCAGCCTTGGATTCCTCAAGCCCAGCACGTTGCATGATGTGTTCTGCATACAGGTTGAATAGGTAGGGTGAGAGTATACAGCCCTGCCGTACTCCTTTCCCAATCTTAAACCAGTCCGTTGTTCCGTGCTCTGTTCTTACCGTTGCTACTTGGTCGTTATACAGATTCCTCAGGAGGCAGACAAGATGACTTGGTATCCCCATACCACCAAGAACATGCCACAATTTGTTATGATCCACACAAAGGCTTTAGAATAGTCAATAAAACAGAAATAGATGTTTTTCTGAAACTCCCTGGCTTTCTCCATTATCCAGCGGATATTGGCAATTTGGTCTCTAGTTCCTCTGCCTTTTCTAAACCCAGCTTGTACATCTGGCAATTCTCGCTCCATGAATTGCTGGAGTCTACCTTGCAAGATCTTGAGCATTACCTTACTGGCATGTGAAATAAATGCCACTGTTCGATAGTTTGAACATTCTTTAGTGCTTCCCTTTTTTGGTATGGGGATATAAGTTGATTTTTTCCAATCTGATGGCCATTCTTGTGTTTTCCAAATTTGCTGGCATATGGCATGCATCACCTTGACAGCATCATCTTGCAAGATTTTAAACAGTTCAGCTGGGATACCGTCGTCTCCTGCTGCCTTGTTATTAGCAATGCTTCTTAAGGCCCATTCAACCTCACTCTTCAGGATGTCTGGCTCTAATTCACTGACCACACCGTCAAAGCTATCTCCAATCTTATTATCCTTCCTATACAGATCTTCCGTATATACTTGCCACCTTTTCTTGATCTCTTCTGCTTCTGTTAGGTCCTTACCATCTTTGTTTTTGATCATACCCATTTTTGCCTGGAATTTACCTCCGATGTTTCTAATTTTCTGGAAGAGGTCTCTTGTCCTTCCTATTCTATTGTCTTCTTCCACTTCCGCACATTGCTTGTTTAAAAATAATTCCTTCTCTCTTCTGGCTAACCTCTGGAATTTTGCATTTAATTGGGCATATCTCCCCCTATCACTGTTGCCTTTTGCTTTCCTTCTTTCTTGGGCTACTTCCAGTGTCTCAGCAGACAGCCATCTTGCCTTCTTGGTTTTCTTTTTCTTTGGGACGTTTTTTGTTGCCGCCTCCTGAACAATGTTGCGAACTTCTGTCCATAGTTCTTCTGGGACCCTATCTACTAAATCTAGTCCCTTAAATCTATTCTTCACCTCCACTGCATATTCCTTAGGAATATTAGTGAGCTCATATCTAACTGATCTGTGGGTCTTCCCTATTCTCTTTAGTCTGATTCTAAATTTTGCAATAAGAAGTTTGTGATCTGAACTACAGTCAGCTCCAGGTCTTGTTTTTACTGACTGTATAGATGTCCGCCACCTTTGGCTGCAAAGGATGTAGTCAATCTGATGTCGGTGTCGACCATCTGGTGAAGTCCATGTATAAAGTCGTCTTTTAGGTTGTTGGAAGAGAGTGTTTGTTATGCACAGTGAGTTGTCTTGGCAAAATTCTATCAGCCTATGTCCTGCTTCATTTTGTTCTCCCAGACCATGCTTGCCTGTAATTCCAGGTGTCGTCTGACTACCCACCTTAGCAATCCAGTCTCCTGTAATGAAAATAACATCTCTTTTTGGTGTATTATCCAGTAGGTGCTGCAGATCCTCATAGAATTGATCTACTTCTGCTTCTTCAGCATCTGTGGTTGGGGCATATATTTGGATCACTGTGATGTTAAATGGCTTACCCTGAATTCGAATTGAGATCATTCTATCGTTTTTTGGACTGTATCCAAGCACTGCTTTAGCCACTTTATTATTAATTATGAAGGCTACTCCATTTCTTCTGTGGTCCTCTTGTCCACAGTAGTAGATCTGGTGGTCATCTGATGTGAAGTGGCCCATTCCAGTCCATTTCAGTTCACTGACACCTAAAATGTCTATATTTAATCTTGCCATGTCACCAATAACCACATCCAATTTGCCCTGGCTCATAGATCTTACATTCCAGGTTCCTATGGTGTGTTGATCTTTAGAACATCGGATTCGTCGTTCACCACCAGCACCGTCGGCCACTAGCCATCCTTTCGGCTTTGAGCTAGCTGCGTCATCACATCTGGGGCTAGTTGAACGTATCCTCTGTTCCTCCCCAGTAGCATTTTGACCATCTTCCGACCTGGGAGTCCCATCTTCCGATGGTATACCGACATATCTCTGGTTGTACTGATCCATTTAGTTTTCACGGCAAGAATACTGTGGTGGGTTGCCATTACCTTCCCCAGGGATCGTATTTAGTCTGACCTCTCTGCCACGACCTTCCCGTCTTGGGTGTCCCTTCACGGTTTAGCTCATGGTTTCATTGAGGTGCTCAAGCTCCAGCACCACGACAAGGTAACGATCTCCTTTGCTGGATATATATATATATATATATATATATATATATATATACATACACACACACACACACACACACACACACACACACAGTGTGTGTGTATGTATGTATGTATCTATATGTATGTATGTGTGTTTGTGTGTGTGTGTATATAAATATAAATATAAATATAAATATAAATATAAATATAAATATAAATATAAATATAAATATAAATATAAATATAAATATAAATATAAATATAAATATATATAATCAGAGCTTTCCAAACTGTATGTTGGGACACGTTAGTGTGTCGGCTGCAGTGCCTGGGTATGTCGCGGCTGCTTCTGCCTCCAAGCCCTGCCAGGATTCCATGCTGGTTCTAGTGCCTGCCTTGTGCCTTGCTGCCTCCAAACCTGCCCTGCCAGGATTCCACACAGGTCCTAGTGCCTGCCTTGTGCCCTGCTGTAAAAGTGTGTTGCGAAATGATCCCCTGCTGTAAGAGTGTGTCACAAAATGATGCACGTCTAAAAAGTGTGTCACCAACACAAAAAGTTTGGAAAGCTCTGATATATATATATTTGTGTGTGTGTGTGTGTGTGTGTGTGTTTGAAATGTATTACAACACAAAGTAACTGATAGGATAGATACAGTATGTTTAAGCTAAACAATCTTGCAGAAACTAACAATTAAAAAGCCAGATAAAGTATATCATGGATTAACTGATACTCAGAATATCAGATCTCAAATGACTTCCTCTGCCTCCAAAATATATCATAGATAAATAAATAAAACCCTTTTTTAAATAAAAAATTATTAAGTTTAAGAAAAAGATAAAAACTAAAAAACTAAAAAAACTAAAAAAAGTGTGAAAAACAACCAGAAAGAATTTTAAAAGATTACATACAGAGGTGACTTCTGACTTCGAACAGCAAGAATATACAGCAATTTCTCTAATCAATCTCTTACTCTATATCAAACCAAGATCACATCATTTCTATTAATCTTTCCATTAGCACATATACAAGTAATATATATATATTTAGAAATATATATATATTTCTAAATCAACTTCCCTCCCCCATAAAACAACATCCATTTAGTTATTTCCTTCCTATCACTATTTTCTATATTTCTGTCCACTATAATAAAAATCAAATTATAAATACATATAAATTGTCTGCTTTTATAATCAATAATACTACAATAATCTTAACTCTATTGAACCTAAAAATCAAACAATTATTATTTTATCTTATAAATCTCTAATAAATCTTATAAATTACAGATCTTAAAACAATCCCAATATATCTTAATCCAAATCTTTAAAAGAAAACAAAATCATCATAACTTCATTATCAATCCAGTTATACATTCTTAAATTTTTACACTACTTCAAAATAAACTAAGACATTTACATATCTCCCAATTACGCCCAAGGCATTTTTCTTGTAGAAATCACAAGGCCCAACTGCCCTCCCTAAAAATCCAAACTTCTCAGTAAAAAAAACTCCCACATAACATAGTTTTTTCTTTCTCATAACAATCCTTCAGAAAGACATAACATTTCCCCAGAAAGACAAAACTCTTTATAATCTGCAGTTCAGACTGTTGTTGTAACCCCTTCAGTCCCAAGATGTAGTCTTTGCCTGGCATAGCTTCAATATCACTGACCACAAAAGCATCTCCCTCTTTGGCAAAATCTTCACCTTCCTCTTTACCATCTTCAGCCAGATGACATAGTTTAGAAATAATCTCTTCCCCAATATCCCGTATATTCTGCTGAATATCTTGACTGTACTCTGAGAGGATCTCTTTAAAGGACTGCTTACGCTCACTATGAAACTCCAAAAAAATATCTTTAAAGTCTTTAAAGATATTAAAAATATCTTTAAATTTTTAGGCAGTAGATGGCACCCCTTAGCTGCTTAACTCACAGTAAATGGGAGTTAACAAGTTAATAATTTGATACAAAGTTTCCGCATAAAATTGAATCAATACTAACAAGCAGATCTCAAGGAAAGTGGACAGAAAACTAAGAACTAAAAACGAGAAATCCAACGTGTAGGAAAATATTCAATCCTTCAAATTCAGTATAAAAATATTAACAGGAAGGCAGTTATTTACTCTCAATCTTCCTTAATCCTTGAATAGGAAAGCAAGCCAAAACTTAAAAAGATTTAAAAGTAATCCAGAAATAACGATAAGCACCAAGAGAGTCCATTTCTTCTTATTGTAAAAATGGGTCGATTGCAAGCTTTTTCCTTAATCCGGAAAAAACTCTGGGCTACAGGAGAAACCAGCCTGAGCCCGAAAAAAATGCCACGAAGGCAGTTCTGCCTGCGGATCTTGCGGGCACAGCTGCTGAGTCCGCCATATTCTCACTCGAAGTCCAATAAATAAATAAAAAACTTTGAAGTTCTCCACATCCTCTCCATGCTAACAGAGACCTTCCTCTTCCCCTTCTAGAATGCTGTCTGTTGTCATTCACTGATTTAATTATCTGAGGGTGCCTAGATGGGGACCCAAGCAATTGTTGTCATTAAAAGTAGCGCTAGTGCCTGGTTCCCATGCCAGATTCCCCCTTTTCTCAATAATAATAATAATAATAATAATAATAATAATAATAATGATGATGATGATGATGATGATGGAGTTGCACTGATGTTACTTAGTTGGGTAATGAAACATCTGCAAGCAAACAACCAAGGTCAGAGAGCACCAAGAACTCCATGGTTCAACCTGAGCTACAGATATTCTCATCTAATAACAATAATATGGAAGTTGGGCAGAGAGCCAACAGCAGGGCCCTGAAGACACCACATTGCTTGTTCTTGTTCATTGCACTAGACTGGACAGCAAAATTGGATGGCAAAGCAACCGGAGTTTCAGCAGAGGTACAACAAAGTAAAGGTGGCGGCCACAACTGCATAACTGAAGCCACGTCCCGCCCTTGGAGATGCACATAAAGGGAGTGGGGCTTCATGAGGTTGCTGTCACCCATTTTGACTATCTCCTCTGCAGTTGCCCCTTTTCCCTTCTGATCAAGATCCCAGCAGGAAAGGGAGAGGAGGTTCAACATCACCTTCCTAGCCACAATCCTGAAGAGAATTGCCTCATTTTTCCTAAGGCCAATGGCTACAGAGGCACGATTTTTGTAAAGCTTCAGTTAAAAACACCTCTCTATTCTATGATCCCTACCTCCATGCTTAAACAATGATTTTATTTATTTATTTATCATATTTATACCCCGCCTATCCCCTCCCTAATGGAGGACTCTAGGCGGCTTACATACAGATATAAATTCATATATTTATACAAATATATATATATATATATATATATATATATATATATATATATAAAACAATGTTACCGTGCGTTAGGGAGGGGGTGAGGGAACCGACTCTTCTTCCGCAGGTATCAGACTACATGCCCCAGAATACCTCGCTTCCGAGCTGGCTGCTGACGTCCTGGAAGCTGTCATTTTGGGATCCGCCGTCCTCCGCCGCTGTCCACGGTAATCGCCAGGTCTTCTTCGGTCCGAGGGTGACCCTCCGAAAGGATGCCAGCAAATTTTCCCACGTAAGTGGTACCCATTTATCTACTTGCCTTAGCTTTCGAACTGTTGGGTTGACAGGAGCTGGGGCAAGTGGCGAGAGCTCACCTCACCACGCGGATTCGAACCGCCAACCTTATGGTCGGCAATCTAACGGCTCAGCGGTTTAACCCGCTGAGCTACCGCGCCCATATGATATAGTTGCCTACTATATATTTAATGTTACATGAAGTTTGATTCTAAAAACACCTATCCAATTTTAACACAATGAATGTATGCTGATTTTTAGGAGTGTACTGAATCTGCTTTTAAGGGGTAGTGCAATATTAGAAAGTAAATGAACTGCATGGAGACCAGTTCTGTCTCCTGACAGCTGAATCATTCCTTTTAATGGTATCTAATATTGCTATCTGGCTGCTTTGAAGTACCGCTGTGATTTATTCCTGTTCAATTTGAAAAAGATCTGAAAGGCAGGGAATTGGATAGATGTCATGTAGAGTTTGGAATGGATTGTGCCTGATTGTAGAATCTTCTGTTAAACTGTATGTCTTCATTACTAAGGGAATAAGGTAGTGTGCCCATGGGGCAAGTTAGGGCTTTCATTTAAATCTAATTGATTTCAACAAAATTAAGGCATGACTTTGTTCAGATCCAATACATTATCTGCCACTAATATTCCATGATGTTCCCAAGTGCCTGCAGATTTTCTCAGATAGTTTATCTTCCCTCTAGCCGAAGGGGTGGTGGTGGTGGTGGTGCTAGGGGTGGGAGGAGAGAACATACTGGTGATTAAACAGCTAGAGGAAGATCCACACCATTACTGTTTACTGTTGTTTACAGTTTGTTGAGGTTATTATTATGTTCTTTGTATTGAATTTTAATCCGTATACCACCTTGATCTTCTGGAGGTTATAAATCTTAGAAATAAATAATAAATACATTGAACTGCTTACCCTGCCTTTTGTTAACAGCTAATTGTGACAATTTCAGTGAATGATAGCCTCAACCTATTTGTCCTTTCATCCTACATTCATGGATCACTGTATTTTTAGGCTAAATTGCAAATCAATGCTTCTATAAGCATAAACTAAAACTATTACTTTGGCTTTGGAGGTAGCCCAAATTGTGATCAGATATATAAATCAGTTCTTCCAAGTGGAATCCTGTAGACAAAACAGCATTATCTATGCACAACAGAGAAGTATCAGCAGATTCAGGGAAGTTTGCAAAAGTACAAATAATAGTATCAAAAGGCTTAGAAACAAAGTGCAAGAGAAAGAGGGACAAAATAAGCCCAGAAAGAACTGAAATATTAAACCACATGCAGTGTTGTGGTTTTCTGGAAATTGTTGAACTAATTTGATAAGGTAATTTGCATCAGAAAGAAAACTAAGTCTTCTTGTTCAGTTTGATTGCATTTAATAATGTGATTGACCTGCAACATTTGAGAAAAAAATTAAGGCACATTTAAGTGAGCTTTAGGCAATGTTATCTTATGTTAAAAATTTTAATGTAAATGTTTAAAGACAATAACATCATGTCTAACATTAAATCAAAAACAAAACAAAAAGTACTAAAATGTTTGTTTGTTTGTTTGTTTGTTTATTTATTTCAATCAAAGAGAGCATTTATTTATTTATTATTTAAATTTATATCACCGCCCATCTCCCCCAACTGGGGGACTCTGGGCGGTTTACAATAAGATCAAAGTTAAAAATATAAACATGATAAATGGGTAATAAGATCAAAGTTAAAAATATAAGCATGACATTACACTAATATAAAATCCAACGGCTAATAGATCTCAAATAATGAGGAGGCCACTACAGCACCAGCCACCCCCAGGAGGAGCTATTGACCTTCCCATCCCAGGCAAGGCGGCAGAACCAGGTCTTCAAATTCTTCCGGAAGGTCGGGAGCGAGGAAACCCGCCTCAGCTCTGGGGGCAAGATATTCCAAAGGGTGGGTGCCACTGCAGAGGCGGCCCGCCTCCTGGACCCCGCTAGATGGGATTCCTTTGCTGATGGGGTCTGTAGCATGCCCTCTCTGCATGACCGGGTGGGGCGGGTCGATGTTATGGGGATGAGACGGTCCCTCAGGTAACCTGGTCCCATGCCATGTAGGGCTTTAAAGGTGATGACCAACACCTTGAATTGTCTGTAGCTTGAATCATGTCAACTGGATTTCTATTTTCTTAGTGGAAACGTTTCACTCCTTATCCAAGGAGCTTCTTCAGTCTGAGTAAAGTTAGTAAGGGAATCCTTAAATATGTTTCTAGGCTGGCTGTGTGACCTTGCACCTGGGGCTAGGTCATGGTTATTTTGAGATGTTTGTTTCTAAGTCCCTTTATCATCTAAAGGAGGATCGTTAAGATTACCCTGCTGCTGTTGAGCTTGTGAAATGGTCTTAATCTTCCTAGGCACAGAAGACAAAGCAGGAAGGAAGATAGGGGAAAGGTTATGCCTGAGGCCCCCACCTCTATTCAAGGAAGGATTTTCCAAGTTGGCATGAATGGATTCCTTGACCCCTCTCTCAAACCACCTATCTTCTCTGTCTAAAATGTGAACATTAATGTCCTCAAATGAGTGTCCTTTTTCCTTTAGATGAAGATAAACTGCTGACTCTGGTCCTGTGGTGTTACTTCTCCTGTGTTGGGCCATCCTCCTGTACAAAGGTTGTTTGGTTTCTCCAATGTAGAGTTCAGAGCACTCCTCACTGCACTGGATTGCATACACTACATTGCTTTCCTTGTGTTTTGGAGTTTGATCTTTGGGGTGTACAAGCCTCTGTCTCAGTGTGTTGGTGGGTTTGAAATATACAGGTATGTGGTGTTTGCCAAATATCCGTTTTATCTTTTCAGACACGCCAGCCATGTAAGGAATGACCAGGTTCTTCCGTTTACTCTGAGTCTCAGCCCTATCTGTCGCTGTTTTAGGTCTGGTAGACTTAGATTTAGTGAAGGCCCAATTTGGATATCCACAGGCCTGCAGAGCTGTTCTCAGATGCTGCTTTTCATTCTTTTTGGAATCCATGGAGGTGGGGATGGTTTCTGCTCTGTGTGACAATGTCCTGATGACTCCTAGTTTGTGCTGCAGTGGATGGTGGGAGTCAAACATCAGGTATTGATCTGTGTGTGTGGGTTTCCTGTAGATCCCTATTTCTAGCTTGCCACCGGTCCCAATGAGGACTTCACAGTCTAGGAATGCCAGTCTGTTGTCCTTGGTGTCTTCTCTGGTGAAGCTAATGTTGGCATCTATAGTGTTTATATGGTCCGTGAAGGCCTGTACTTCCTGGGCCTTGATTTTGACCCAGGTGTCATCCACATACCTAAACCAGTGGGTGGGCACCGTTCCCTGGAATGTGTTGAGTGCTTTCTTCTCCACTTCTTCCATGTATAAATTGGCCACAATGGGTGACACAGGAGAACCCATGGCACAGCCGTGTTTTTGTCTGTAAAAGTCACCTCTGTATGTGAAATAAGTGGTGTTATTATATATATAACTGTATATATAATATAATATAATATAAATGTATGTATGTATGTATGTATGTATATATAATATAACTGTATAATATAATATATATAATAACTGTATGTTATTACATACAGAGGTGACTTTTACAGACAAAAACACGGCTGTGCCATGGGTTCTCCTGTGTCACCCATTGTGGCCAATTTATACATGGAAGAAGTGGAGAAGAAAGCACTCAACACATTCCAGGGAACGGTGCCCACCCACTGGTTTAGGTATGTGGATGACACCTGGGTCAAAATCAAGGCCCAGGAAGTACAGGCCTTCACGGACCATATAAACACTATAGATGCCAACATTAGCTTCACCAGAGAAGACACCAAGGACAACAGACTGGCATTCCTAGACTGTGAAGTCCTCATTGGGACCGGTGGCAAGCTAGAAATAGGGATCTACAGGAAACCCACACACACAGATCAATACCTGATGTTTGACTCCCACCATCCACTGCAGCACAAACTAGGAGTCATCAGGACATTGTCACAGAGCAGAAACCATCCCCACCTCCATGGATTCCAAAAAGAATGAAAAGCAGCATCTGAGAACAGCTCTGCAGGCCTGTGGATATCCAAATTGGGCCTTCACTAAATCTAAGTCTACCAGACCTAAAACAGCGACAGATAGGGCTGAGACTCAGAGTAAACGGAAGAACCTGGTCATTCCTTACATGGCTGGCGTGTCTGAAAAGATAAAACGGATATTTGGCAAACACCACATACCTGTATATTTCAAACCCACCAACACACTGAGACAGAGGCTTGTACACCCCAAAGATCAAACTCCAAAACACAAGGAAAGCAATGTAGTGTATGCAATCCAGTGCAGTGAGGAGTGCTCTGAACTCTACATTGGAGAAACCAAACAACCTTTGTACAGGAGGATGGCCCAACACAGGAGAAGTAACACCACAGGACCAGAGTCAGCAGTTTATCTTCATCTAAAGGAAAAAGGACACTCATTTGAGGACATTAATGTTCACATTTTAGACAGAGAAGATAGGTGGTTTGAGAGAGGGGTCAAGGAATCCATTCATGCCAACTTGGAAAATCCTTCCTTGAATAGAGGTGGGGGCCTCAGGCATAACCTTTCCCCTATCTTCCTTCCTGCTTTGTCTTCTGTGCCTAGGAAGATTAAGACCATTTCACAAGCTCAACAGCAGCAGGGTAATCTTAACGATCCTCCTTTAGATGATAAAGGGACTTAGAAACAAACATCTCAAAATAACCATGACCTAGCCCCAGGTGCAAGGTCACACAGCCAGCCTAGAAACATATTTAAGGATTCCCTTACTAACTTTACTCAGACTGAAGAAGCTCCTTGGATAAGGAGTGAAACGTTTCCACTAAGAAAATAGAAATCCAGTTGACATGATTCAAGCTACAGACAATTCCACCTGGATGACTGAGAACCTTCATAGACATAACACCTTGAATTGGACCCGGAAGCAAACTGGAACCCAATGCAGCTTGCGCAGCAGTGGTGTCACGTGTGCCGATTTTATGGCACCAATAACTGTCCGCGCGGCCACATTCTGGACCAGCTGAAGCTTTCGGATACTCTTCAGGGGTAGCCCCATGTACAGCGCATTGCAATAGTCTATATGGGAGATGACAAGGGCATGAGTGACTGTTCGGAGGGCATGTTGACATGGTAATAAACTCTAGGAATCCAAACACGCATGGGGTGGAAAATTTTATGTAGAAAAATAAAGCCTTAGAAAAACATTGCAAAAAGAAAATCTGTTCCACGTCACTGTTGATGCTGAATGATGACTGATGGATGGAGGGATAGAAAATCAATTGAAATGGGGATTATAATGGAGTTTTGTGAAAGAGGGCATGGTTGGCTGACTGAGAGTGAACAAAATCACACTGCAAGAGGAAAGTTAATTTATAAGCCCAGGCACAACATCTTCCTGCACCATGTTATCACATGTCTTTGATCACACATTCATGCAGATACCTATGTGTATGACTAGCATGTGTTCTTTATTTAAACTTAGAAGGCCGTCCAAATCCCAAGTGACTCTGGGCACTCATAAACTTAAAAGCAAGGAAAATAATCACAAAGAAACATATGTGCCCTGACAAAACACATATTCATTTCTTCCATTAAATGAGTGATCATAGGATTGCATCCTTACAATCCGATGCATGTCTATTCAAAAATAAATTCACTGTTTTGAGTGAGGTGAATGTGTATAGAATTACAATGTTAGTTTTCTTTTTCACTCACCATTACTCCTTCTATGATCTCTGTAGAATATTTTGCAAAGATTTTACTTTTGTCCTTTTCCTCCCTGCAAAATTGTATTTGATGATGGATTAGATCAGGGCTTTCCAAAGTTTTTCCTGCGGCGACACACCTACCGGCGTTGGTGTGTCGCCGCGGGAAAATCCGGAAGTGCGGCAGCGCGCAAAAACCCGGAAGCGCTGCTGCGCTTTCGGGTTTTGCGCACTGCAGTTGGTGTGTCGCCGCGGGAAAACCCGGAAGCGCTGGTGATGATCAGCGCTTCCGGGTTGTGTGGCAACACACCAGACTGTGTGTGGCGACACACTTTTGTGTCGCGACACACAGTTTGGAAAGCTCTGGATAAGATCATAATTGTGAACTGCCAATATGGGCTATTAAGCCAAATATATATGATAAATTAGAAGGTTCACTGCAACGTAGTGGCTGGGCTCACATATTGTCCTGAGACATGATGTGATTCGTTTTGGGGGGGACTTAATGTGTGATCCAACAGGGGCGTGGTGGCTCAGCAGGTAAGATGCCAGGCTTGTCGATCGGAAGATCGCAAGTTCGGAGTTTCAAATCCCTAGCCCCGCGTGACGGAGTGAGCTCCTGCACTAGCCCCAGCTCTTGCCAACCTAGCAATTCGAAAGCATGCAAATGCAAGTAGATTAATAGGTACCACTTCGGTGGGTAGGTAACAGCGTTCTGCGTGCGTCATGCCAGCCACATGACCGCGGAAGCATCTTTGGACAACACTGGCTCTTTGGCTAAGAAACGGAGATGAGCACCGGCCCCTAGAGTCGGACACGACTACACAAATGTGCGGGGGGAACCTTTACCTTTACTTTAATGTGTGATCCAGCCATTATAGCTTAGTCCTATATATGCAAGCCAGGGTGTCATGGCTTGTTTACACATGAAGTGTATAAGGCTGGGGTTACATCTGCTTAACCAAGATCACATACACAATGCTACAGAGTTTCAAAAACATAACAAGAGTTTAGCACTTGCCTTTTTGAAGAAGTAGCTTAAAATTTGTACCAGGGGTTACACATGACTTGTCATTATTAGTTTTGTGGCACATAGATTTCCTTCCTTCCTTCCTTCCTTCCTTCCTTCCTTCCTTCCTTCCTTCCTTCCTTCCTTCCCTCCCTCCCTCCCTCCCTCCCTCCCTCCCTCCCTCCCTCCCTCCCTCCCTCCCTCCCTTCCTTCCTTCCTTCCTTCCTTCCTTCCTTCCTTCCTTCTTTTTTCCCAATTTGGGGTAAGTTAGACTAGCACCCATTTCATCTCTTAAAATCCCCAACCTCCCTCCCACAACACCTTTTGGCCCTCTATATGCTGCTCAAAACCAGGATGGCTGTCAAGCAGCAGGAAGTTTGCCTTTCTGGCTTATACCACGGAGATCCGTTTTAGGCATACATCAAAAGACCTCACTGCCTGCCTACAGACATTGTACATCCATGCTGCCCAGCAAAGCTGGCCTAACAAAGGCTTAGTATCTGTCAGGGTGAGGAAGTTGCAATTAGTACTTGCTGAGCTGTAAATGCAGATTTGCAGTAGGGCAAAGGCAGAACAGCCAAGCTGCCTGCAGAACATCCCAAATGGCCAGCCGGGAGTGTTTCGTGCGGTGATCACGAAACACATTCGCTATACAGTACTTATCCCCAAGGCGAAAAGCCTCGATGCAGGACTTGCTTAGGGTGTTCCTGTTGTATGCAAGCTAGAGATCGTCTTTTGGGGGGTAAAGGGGGAGCCGAAGGCGGAATAAACCTGGAAGAGGTCCCAAACTGAGCTGCACAACGGGAGACATTGGGCACAATCCGAGGGAGGAAAGCGTGTGCAATCTAAGCAAGCTTTAGCACGGAGCAGCATCCAGTTGCCCCTTCACATTAGGGCTGCAAGAAGTTTCTGTCGCTATACGATCAAGAAAATCAAAACCATCCTTAGATATTAACGATTCCGAAACAACACTAGAAAGAATGGTCGGGCAGCCATTCAAAAGCTCCCAGCGGGAAAAGCCAGCTGAGGACGGCTTTCTGGGGGAGAACGAGATCAGCCGCGTCCCCAGGAAGGCAGCCCTGAGCAATCGACAGAAGAGCGACGGATCGCCTTCCAGGCCGAGGAGTTGCGGCGGTACGGCGGTGCGATGCATTGCGCGTGCGTAGAGTGGCCTGGCTATTTTTCTCTCCTTCTTTTCCAGCCCCCGCCACTCCGGCTCGTTGCTGTGGCTTCTCCTCCGCGGGTTCCCTCTGCTGGCGGAGGCAATTGCGGGTCCGCGCGTTCCATGGCCGGCGGCGGGGTACCATGACCGACTACGGGGAGGAACAGCGCAATGAGCTGGAGGCCTTGGAGTCCATCTATCCGGACTCCTTCACAGGTAGGGCAGCAAGTGGAACTCCGCGCTGCGCGGCGCGTGGGTTTGCGGGGTGACGGCGGCGGCGAGTTTCCAGCATGCGGCGCGCATTCTTTTGCCCCGTTCTTCCTGTTACAGTTCTTTCTGGACTGGTCCTTCCAACACTCCGTGAGAGGATCTGCCTCTCCAAGCACTGGCCGTGTTGCAGCCTAGTGTGTTGTGAGAAGCCAGCTCGGGCTTCACTGGGTCGTGAGAATCCAGAAAATTGGATAAAGAACCCAGCTATTTAGAGTTCGCTTGGGACTTACAGCTTTGCGAGGGACATGGGACCCGTGCTCTTGTTGGCTCGTTTGGTGCCATAAGGGGTGGTCTTGTCTAATCTCATTTCTTTCTTCGGCAATTTATTGGGGGGAGGGGGGGCGCAATGCGTGAATAGGCTAAAGCTCTCCAACGACTTGGCTTAGGGGTGCTTGAACAGTAGACGGTACAAATCATGCACTCGGAAGTAGCCTCCCTAAAATATTATTCCTGCCTAGGTCCTGATGCCTCCATGCTTGATTTGTTGCACTCTTTGAATGCAAAAGCTGTTTATTAAAACATTTGTTATATAATTATCCTTTTGAATGTTAAGAAAAAAGTTTAGAATAAATTTTACAGTAAAGTCATAGTGAAGTAGTAACCCAAAGCACTTTAAACCACACCCATATAAAACATAGTTACTGTATATGGTAGCATTTTCTAGCCAAATCGTGGTGGTGGTGTCGTTAAGGCAGTGGGCAGACCTTGGTTCAGGTCCACTCAGCCACAGAAACTCGCTGGTTTCTGTCACTCTCTCTCAGCCCAGCCTACCTCACAAGATGGTGTTGTGGGGACTCTGTATGCCACCTTGAGCTCCTGAAGGAAAAGCAGTATATAAATCTAAAAAATCTAAATAAAAAAGAGATCAGAGTATTTATTTATTTATATTTTTATTTATTTTTTATCCTACCTTTATTATTTTTACAAATAACTCAAGGCGGGGAACATACCAAATACTCCTTCCTCCTCCTATTTTCCCCACAACAACAACCCTGTGAGGTGAGTTGGGCCAAACATGTATTTGTATACAAACTACATGTATTTTACACAAACTACATGTATTGCCAAACGTGTAGTTTGTAGTGACAGAAGACATGTCCTCATCAAACTTGCTTCTGGTAATTCTGGAAGGGATCAGTACATCCTATAGCAGAGCTTTCCAAACTTTTCATGTTGGTGACACACTTTTTAGACATGCATCATTTCACGACACACTCTTACAGCAGGGCACAAGGCAGGCACTAGGACCTGCACGGAATCACAGCAGATTTGGAGGCAGCAAGGCACAAGGCAGGCACTAGGACCTGCTCGGAATCCTGGCAGGGCTCGGAGGCAGCAGCAGCCGCGACAAACCCAGACACTGCAGCCGACACACTAACGTGTCCCGACACACAGTTTGGAAAGCTCTGTCCTATAGTCTTAAATATCCTTTTGATTTCATGGAGTAGAATAAGCCTCTGTGACAGATAGTTATTCTGTTTAACCATTTATATATAGAATTGGAAGAGATTTTAGGGGTCATCTAATACAGCCCCTGTTCAGTATGGGATCCATTAGTTTACCTCTGAAAGGTGACCATCCAGGCTCCTGTTTTAAGAGCTCTAGTGAAAAACTCACCACCATGCATGTGGCAGCCTGTTCCACAGGCTGACAGCTTGTACAGTCAGGAAGTTCCTACTGATGTCTAGTCTCAACCTCCTGCCTTGAAGTTTTACCCCATTGTTTTTGCTCTTGCCCTCTGGGGCAAGAAAATAAGAAAAATAAGAAAATAAGTCCACTCCATTTTTCTGACAGCTTTTCAGCTATTTAAGATTGCTATCACACCTCCACTCAGTCATCTGGCTAAACATACCCAAATCCTTTCATTGTTCCTCATACGACCCTTCACCATTTTAGTGGCCCTTCTATGAAGTTAATTCAATTTGTCACTGTCCATTTTCAACTGTGATACCCAGGACTGGACACAGTATTCCAAATGAGACCTGACCAGGGCGGAGTAGAGCAGAACAATAATTTCTTATGATCCAGACTCTGTGCTCCTGTTAGTGAGCCCCAATATAGCATTTGCCTTTTTAGCAGCTGCATCACCCTGCTGGGTTGTGTTTAACTTGTAGTTGACAAGAACACCCACATTCTTTTCACACGTGCTACCGCCATGTCAGGTCTCCCCCATCCTAGACTTGTACCATATATTTTTCCTATCCAGATGTAGAACTGTACATTTATTCTTGCTAATTTCTATCCTGTTTATTTTAGCTTATAACCCTGCCTAGACCTTTTTAAATCTTTTTCTCCTCTAAAGTATAAGCCACCCCTCCCAGCTCTCTGTCATCTGCAGACTTGATAAAGTATCTCTTCAAGTCATTGAATAAAATCAATACCAAGTCATTGATAAAAATGTTGAACAGCACACGAGCCATGACAGAGTCCTATGGCACTCCATTTGACTTCCATCTAAGCTGAAGTGGAACCATTAATGATGGATGCAGTCATTCAGCCAATTCTGAGTCCATCTAACAGAATTATCTAGCCCGTATTTTATCATTTTATTAGGAGAATATTATGAGGGACTTTGGCAAAGGTTTTGCTGAGGTCCAGGTGCATTATGACTATTGGATTCCACTTATCTATTAAGCTAGTAACTCTGTCAAAGAAGGAAATAAGGCTAGTTCGGCATGAACTGTTTGCCATAGACCCCTGGTGGTTCTTGCTGTTGTAGCATGCCTACCCAATGCTCATAAATAGACTGTTTAATAATCTGTTTGTCTTACCCAGTATATATGTCAAACTGACATACATACTGGGCAAGGTCTGTACTTTCTTGGGTCTGTACAAGTCTGTACTTTCTTGGGTCCTTTTCTTCCACTTAACATGGGAATAACATTTGCAATCTTCTGGGATCTCACTTTCCTCCAGGAGTTCTCAAAGATGACTAAAGAACAGCTTTGCAATCACGTCTTCTACTTCCTTCAGTGCCCTAGATATAATTCATCTGACTTTGGAGACCTGAATTTGTTTAAAGTTCTCTCTTATCCTCTCTTATCCTACAATATTCTATTTTCCCCAGTGGCATAACAGTGACCAGCTAGGGCACCATCTTCCTTCTGAAAGAAGGCAGATGCAAAATAGGAGTTAAGATGTCTTGCCTTCTAACCATCACTCATTATTATCACTTCATACTTTTTTCCTTGCAATAGACCAATACTCTTGTTGGCTTTCCTTCTATCATACCCAAAGAACCCTTGTTATTTTTGGTACGCTTTGCAGAATTCATTTTGAATTACAGACTTTTTGACAGAGTTCCTGCAGTATCTGGAGATTATCTTGTATTCTTCTTTGGTAACTTGCTTCTCCTACCGCTTCCCGTACATGTCCTGTTTTCTCTTCATCGTTTTAGAGTACTGGCCTCTTTAGACTTTTCCTTCTTGTAGGGATTGTTACTGTACCTTCAGCATCTCTTTTTGTATAATTTCCCATCCATCCTGAGTATTTTTCTCCTCCAGAATTAGAAGAGATTGGATCTGACCTACCTTCCTTCTGAGCTCATCAAAATCCACTCCTCTGAAGTCCAGTATGCAAGTCTGATCCTTCTGAATCCCATCTTCTCTGAATGTCACAAATATGAGGACAAGATGATCACTTTCCCCCAAGGTGCCAGTTCATCTTTACTTTGATCAGCTCCTTTCTGTTGGAGGATTGGTCCAAGATAGCAGTCTCCTTGTTGTCTCTTCCACCTTCTGACAAAGGAAGTTGTCCACAAAAAAGGACAATAATTTGTTGGACATCTGACTCTTGGCAGAGTCTGATTCCCAACATATGTCAAATAAATGAAATCCCCCATATTCATATTCAGGATTTTGCCATCCTCTTTTTGTTGTACAGGTAGTCCTTGCTTAACGACCATTCGTTCAGCAACCATTCAAAGTAACGGCAACACTGAATGAATGGTAGTTACACCTGGTCCCCAAAGTTATGGTTGTTGCCCCCACGGTCACGTGATCAATATTTGGGCGTTTGGCAGCCCGCCTGACTTATTTATTTATTTATTTTCTATCCCGCCTTTATTATTATTTATAAATAACTCAAGGCGGTGAACATACCTAATGCTCCTTCCTCCTATTTTCCCCACAACAGCAACCCTGTGAGGTGAGTTGGGCTGAGAGAGAGTGACTGGCCCAAGGTCACCCAGCCGGCTTTCAGGCCTAAGGCGGGACTAGAACTCTCAGTCTCCTGGTTTGCCATTGGCTCCTTCCTAGGGCTGGGAGAGAGTGACTGGCCCAAGGTCACCCAGCCGGCTTTTATGCCTAAGGCGGGACTAGAACTCTCAGTCTCCTGGTCTCTGGCCCAGTGCCTTAACCACTAGACCAACTGCAGGGTGCGCTTCAGCTCCCTCCCCCCACATACCTTCCCCCCATCTCTGCCCTTCTGGCTGCCCTGCACTCTGCTTGGCCTGCTGCCTTGCCACCGTCAGCTGACATTCGCAGCCTTCTTCCTCCCGCTGCTGATGAGGCATGCCTGGCCTGGCCCTTCGTGAGGCAGCTGCTGGCAGCACCAGGCCTTCTTCCCAAGGTCGCACACGGCCTTGTCCAAATCCCATGCAGCCTTCTCGTAAGGGTTTCAAATTGGACAAGGGCCGCAAGGTAGACCAGACTAAGAAACCAATGCCATGTAGGTCAATACTACTTTTATTGTGACAGCTATAGTAACAGAATCTTGCAAGTCTGAATACGCTTCCCCCTCCCTCCCTTTACCTCTGTGTGAACTAGGGAGGGGCTTGTCTGAGATGTTTTTTCAGGTTACTTTCTTGATCCGGGTTCAGGCCCCTTTTATATGATGTTCCCTTGGTAGCAGGTCTTCCTACTGTCCTCCAAGGCCATTCCCTCTGCTCTCTATAACACTCCTCCTTTCTGTCGAAGAAGGTTCTCAGTCATCCAGGTGGGATTGTCTGTAGCTTGAATCATGTCAACTGGATTTCTATTTTCTCAGTGGAAACATTTCGCTCCTTATCCAAGAAGCTTCTTCAGTCTGTGCAAAGTTTGTAAGGGAATCCTTAAATATGTTTCTAGGGTGGCTGTGTGACCTTGCACCTGGGGCTAGGTCATGGTTATTTGAGATGTTTATTTCTAAGTCCCTTTATCATCCAAAGGAGGATCGTTAAGATTACCTTGCTGTTGTTGAGATTGCGAAATGGTCTTAATCTTCCTAGGCACAGAAGACAAAGCAGGGAGGAAAATAGGGGAAAGATTGTGCCTGAGGCCCCCACCTCTATTCAAAGAAGGATTTTCCAAGTTGGCATAAATGGATTCCTTGACCCCTCTTTCAAACCACTTATCTTCCCTGTCTAAAATGTGAACATTAATGTCCATCCCATGGTCACATTATCATGATTTGCAACCTTCCCTGCCGGCTTCCCACAAGCAAAGTCAATGGGGAAGCCAGCAGGAAGTCAGGGTCACGTGAGGTTCTCGCTTAATGACCGGTGGTGATTTGCTTAATGACGGTAACCGGGGATTGCCAGAACTGCTGTTGCTAAGGTAAACACAGAAGCCGGCAGGGAAGGTTGCAAATCATGATAATGTGACCATGGGATGCTGTGACGGTCGGAAATCCGGGCCATTTGCTGAGCGCCCAGATCATGAATATGTGACGGGGGGGGGGGGTGCTCCGGTGGCCAGAACTTAGAGGAACAGTTGTAAGTACCACTTGTTCAGCATTGTCATAAGTTTGAACGGTCGCTGAACAAGTGTTCAGTAACTGAGGACCACCTGTAGATTCAATGGCCAGATTGGCCTCTTCTAATTCTATGATTCTATGAGCAGAATAACATGAAATGGGACTTCCATTCTGCTGTCAGAAATAAGTAATTACATGGCACGTGTGTCATGCTTTCGAGTATCAAATTGCCTCACAAATATATTCATCTCCATATTTCAGTTTAGGAGCTGAGGATGAGATCATATATTTCCCGACAATGCTGTGTTCTAATAGCTTTCTACTTTATACCTTGACTGAACTAGTTAAAAAGAGTGGTGTAATATTATGGTGTAGTCATGATACCAACCACAGGTTTTAGCAAAATCTGGATTCAGCCTACAGTGTGCAGGATGAATTCGGTGTCCATATATATCTAGGGCTTACTGATCCAGTGGCATCAAGCTGTGTATATCCCCTCCCATCCAGAGGCTGTCTACATCCTCATAATCCATTGTGGACTTTTCAGACTCTTGGTTCATCTAATAAGTGTTGTCTGTACAGCTAGTAGCCCTACGTTTTGCATGTAAAGCATGTGATCTAGCACTTCATTCTTTAGAGCATAGCTTTCCAAAGTGTGTGTCGCGACACACTACTGTGTCGCAGCGGTGTCCAGGTGTGTTGCGCGAAAACCCGGAAGCGCTGATGGCGTGCTGCCGCCGCCCCTACAACAGCGTGTATGGTGACGGCGCGCCATCAGCGCTTCCGGGTTTTCGTGTGAGACACGAGGACACTGCCATGCACGCCGCCACTGCCGCTGTTGGTGTGTGTTGCCAACAGGAAAAGTTTGGAAAGCTCTGCTTTAGAGGGTACAGGCTCTATGGATTTGACTTCAGGCTGCAATGATTGAAGGCATAAATTTTCTTTTTTTAAAAAAAAAAGTCTATGCAGGATGAATCCGGTGTCCATGCATATCTATAGCTTACTGATCTAGTGGCATCAAGGTATGTATATCCCCTCCCATCCAGAGGCTGTCAGGATCCTCATAATCTGTTGTGGACTTTGGAATGTGGGATCTGATGTGGAGGATCCTCATAAACTCAGCCAGATTTACATATCAAATTGTTTAAAGTGAAGAACAGCATTTCAGCAGCTCTTTAACTGTTAGGACTAAACAAATTTACGTGCCAAATTTGCAGTGATATTCTTTAAAAAAGCCATATGAGAAATACATTTTCTTGTCTGTTCTTTTCTTCAACAGTGTTATCAGAAAAACCAACAAGTTTCACTATCACTGTGACATCTGAAGCAGGAGAAAATGATGAAAGTAAGTTGAATGTGTCTCAACGTTTATATGGGAAAAAATATCTCAGAGAGAACAATTTTGTACAAATAATTGAAAGTAAGAGCAGATTATTTCAGTATGGAACTGTGACAGGCCTGGAAATCTGTGATGTTCATGTTGAAGTATGTCTTCAGAAAATCCAAGATGCAATCCTTATTTGGAAATAAGCCACTGGATTGCTTTGGGCAAGTTGCTGTTCTGGAGGGGTTTCAGTGGAGCTTTCTAGTAAAGTGAAGGTGAGGGTCTGGCCAAGTTCCATGTTGCCTTCATACTTGAGTCAGTTGATCAAGGAGCCTGGGATTTTTGGTACAACACATGAGAAATGTTACCTCAGAGCTTTCCAAACTGTGTGTGGCGACACAAAAGTGTGTCGCCATACACAGTCTGGTGTGTCGCCACACAACCCGGAAGTGCTGATCATCATCAGCGCTTCCGGGTTTTCCCATGGCGACACACCAACGGCGGCACGCAAAAAACGAAAGCGGCAGCAGCGCTTCCGGGTTTTTGCACACTGCCGCAATGGCGGCACTTCCGGGTTTTCCCGCGGCGACACGCCAACGGCAGTTGGTGTGTCGCCGCGGGAAAACTTTGGAAAGCCCTGTGTTACCTGAATATAGTGAAGATAATTCCACCGTATTTTCAAAGCACAGATTATAAAGTTCAATGCACACTTATAAGTAGAAAACAAATCACTTGTTGGAATGCAAGTGTGCATTGTTTATAAATTAAAGTTGACACATATACTTGGAGGCCAAGGGATACTGTATATTAGATTTGTCCTTCTAGAGTGGAGAGAAAAGTGTCCTCCAAGGGAGAGATCCAACCCAAAACTCTCTAGGTCAGGGCTTTCCAAAGTTTTCCTGCTGCGACACACCAACCGCCATTGGTGTGTCGCCGTGGGAAAACCCGGAAGTGCCGCCATTGCGGCAGCGCGCAAAAACCCGGAAGCGCTGCTGCCGCTTTCTGTTTTTGTGCGCCGCCGTTGGTGTGTCGCCGCGGGAAAACCCAGAAGCGCTGATGATGATCAGCGCTTCCGGGTTGTGTGGCGACACATGAGATTGTGTGTGGCGACACACTTTGTGTCGCCACACACAGTTTGGAAAGCTCTGCTCTAGGTCTTCTCTGAAGTCAGAGATGGGAAAAGAGGCATTTCAGAAACATGCTGGGGAGTAGATCTAGGATCTCTTCCTCTTCTGTTCACCCCACATCTCTATGAACATTAAAAGTTCAATAAAAGTGATTTTAAAAACCTTGGAAGGTGTAGAAATCACTACGCCTTCTCATCTGCTCTGTGCCAGCATGAATCCAATAGTGTTTGGAGTGAAGTGGATTGCTTGCCTTCTGGTCTTCCCACAAGCAATGGTAGTTTTTTGTTGTTGTTGTTCAGTCGTTTAGTCGTGTCCGACTCTTTGTGACCTCATGGACCATAGCACGCCAGGCCTTCCTGTCCTCCACTGTCTCCCGGAGTTTGCTCAAATTCATGTTCATTACATCGGTGATGCTATCTAACCATCTCATCCTCTGCCGTCCCCTTCTCCTTTTGCCTTCAGTCTTTCCCAGCATCAGGGTCTTTTCCAGTGAGTCCTCTCTTCGCATTAGGTGGCCAAAGTATTTTGAGCTTCAGCTTCAGTATCTGTCCTTCCAATGAGCAGTCAGGGTTGATTTCCTTTAGGATTGACTGATTTGACCTCCTTGCCGTCCAAGGGACTTAAGAGTCTTCTCCAGCACCACAGTTCGAAAGCATCAATTCTTCGGCACTCAGCCTTCCTTATGGTCCAAGTCTCACAGCCGTACATTACTACTGGAAAAACCATAGCTTTAACTATACAGACCTTTGTCGGCAAGGTGATGTCTCTGCTTTTTAATATGCTGTCTAGGTTTGCCATAGCTTTCCTCCCAAGGAGCAAGCGTCTTTTAATTTCATGGCTGCAGTCACCGTCTGCGGTGATCTTGGAGCCCAAGAAAATAAAATCTGTCACTGCTTCCATTTCTTCCCCTTCTATTTGCCAGGAAGTGATGGGACCAGATGCCATGATCTGAGTTTTTTTAATGTTGAGTTTCAAGCCAGCTTTTGCACTCTCCTCTTTCACCCTCATCAAGAGGCTCTTTAGTTCCTCTTCACTTTCTGCCATTAGGGTGCAATGGTAGTATTCCCGTGTAAATGGTCAATATTAGTAATTTCAATTGAACATTTGAACTACTGTTTTCTGTTGCACTACAGCTGTTCAGACGACCCTCAAATTCACCTATTCAGAAAACTATCCAGATGAAGTCCCATTATATGAATTGCTTTCACATGAGAATCTTGAGAATAATGATATTACAGACATATTAAAACTACTGCAGGAACAGGTAAGAAATATTCAGGGCAAATTGGATTTTCTTGTTTACTGTAGTTCTCAAGAGGCAGTTCAACTGTTATTCATTGTGTAAAAATACATGTGCCTTGCAAACAGGAAGATAAACAAAGTTGTGACAAAATTGTCATGATTGAGTTTTCCAAGTTCAAGGTTAATGGGTTTTGCAGATAATACAAATGAATGTAAATACTTCATAATATATTTTACAAAACTGACCCAGCTGGTATTAGCCGAGAGAGAAATTAGGACATCTTCTTACAGAAGGTACAAGTGATTATGAAATCTTGAAACAGATAAGTTTGCATTGAAGGGCTGAAAAAAAATTCTATGGCAGCCCAACACATCAGTTTTTAAAATTCCTTTTGCAAAATCACTTGCTACTATGAAACTCATATAAATGCAAAATGAAAAGTTTTGTTGGTGATAGAGTCTGTTATGACATATGGTTCTGCCTACTTTGACTTGTGTTTTAAAGCCATTCTTACCACACTTCCTTTATTTTTTGGGTAACAAAAATTATGATTTTGTTTCCAACTAAGTTCTTTCCAAGTGAAGCTATTATCTCTTTGTATTTCAGGCAGAAGAGAATCTAGGCATGGTAATGATCTTCACACTGGTGTCAGCTGTGCAAGAAAAACTGAATGAAATGGTAGATCAGATAAAAACAAGAAGAGAAGCAGAAAAGAAACAGAAGGAAAAAGAGGCAGAAGAGGCAGAAAAGGTGATAAAAATTCATCAACACATTGTTATAAATGCTAACAGGTAGAGAAAGAAAAAGTAGCATTTACGATATTAAAGTCTGTACCCTGATTTTTTTACCAAAGAGTGATAATTGGTGGTTCCCTGCACAGCTTTCTAGATAGACAGACAGACAGGCTTCTCATCCAAAATCATGCAAAATTATACAGTATAAACCTATGGGTTGTGCTTTGTTGTTCCATGCTCAGAATCCATTAGGATTCGACATGGCTACAAATATTGTTAAAATAGACAAAAGAAGTCAGCTGAAATTAAGCTGGGTAACATTATGGTGGTTAGAGGAATGTTGTTTTAGTCTTACTCAGAATCCCATGAGATTCTCATATGCCGCCCCACTCCGCAGGGAGGCAGGACCCATTCGAATGGTCCGCCCCCGGCGACTAATGGACCCTATGAGGTTCCAGAAGGAGCTGGGTGGTATACCCGAGGATCTATTGCAGGGTCCAGCGGAGGTCCTGGCCGCAGCCTGGAATAGGGAGGCAGCTGGGGCCTTGGACAGGATCGCGCCTGTGCGGCCTCTCTTGCCACATCTGACCCGATACTCCCCATGGTTCACGGAGGAGTTGAGGGTCTTGAAAAGGGCTAAGAGATGCCTAGAGCGCCGCTGGAGAAAGACAAAGACTGAATCTGACCGAACACAAGCTAGAGTCGCGGTTAAGACCTACCTTGTGGCGGTAAGAGCGGCGAAACGTCAATATTTCTCCGCTCTTATTGCATCCGCAGATTGCTGTCCGACGGCCCTGTTTAAGATAACACAATCACTTTTAGGGAAGGTGGAGTCTGTGACCCACCTACAGGGCCGTGCGGAAGAATTTTCTAAGCATCTGCAGGATAAAATCGCTCAGATCCGGTCTAAGTTAGACTCCAAGCGTGAGGCAGAGTCTGGAGAGATGCCCAGGGAACGTCATTACCCGGTTATCTGGGAACGGTTTGATCCTGTTGGACCTAAGGAAGTGGACAGGATCCTCCGGAGTGTGAAGGCCACCACATGCCATCTAGACCCTTGCCCTTCCTGGCTGGTTCAAGCAGCCAGGGAGGTGACCTGTGGTTGGGTCCAGGCGATGGTTAATATATCTCTGGAGCAGGGGGTGTTTCCAGATGCTTTTAAAGAGGCGCTGGTATACCCCCTGCTCAAGAAGCCATCGCTGGACCCTACTGTATTGGGCAATTTTCGTCCTGTCTCCCACCTCCCCTTTTTGGGGAAGGTGGTTGAGAAAGTGGTGGCCTTGCAACTCCAGAGGATTCTGGATGAAACGGATTATCTGGACCCCTTCCAGTCAGGTTTCAGGCCGGGATATGGGGTGGAAACTGCATTGGTCGCGCTTACAGATGATCTCTGGCGGGAGCGGGATGGAGGAAATGCATCCATCCTGGCTCTGCTTGACCTCTCAGCGGCCTTCGATACCATCGACCATGGTATCCTTTTGGAACGGCTCGAGGAGTTGGGGGTGGCCAGCGTAGTTTTGCGCTGGTTCGCCTCCTTCCTCTGGGTCCAGTCCCAGTCAGTGGTAATAGGAGATGAAAGATCCAACTCTCGCCCCCTCGTTTTTGGGGTGCCACGGGGTTCGGTTCTTTCACCTCTCCTATTTAATATCTACATGAAACTGCTGGGTGAGGTCATCCATCACCATGGGATGAGATATCATCAGTATGCTGATGATACTCAATTGTACATCTCCATCCCTGGTGAAGTAAGTGATGCAGTGGCCGCCCTCTCTCAGTGCCTGGAGGCTGTGGGGGTCTGGATGGGGAACAACAGGCTTCAGCTGAACCCTGGTAAGACGGAGTGGCTGTGGATTGATGGTTCTTCTAGATCTGGGAAATTACCATCTTTGGTTCTGGATGGGGTTGCACTACCCCGTTCGGAATCAGTGCGGAATCTGGGGGTCCTGGACTCACGACTCCTGCTTGAAGAGCAGGTGGCAGTCGTGGCCAGAAGGGCCTTTGCACAACTTCATGTTGTGCGCCAGTTACGCCCTTTCCTAGATCAGGAGTCCCTCCGTACAGTCACTCATACCCTGGTCATCTCTCACATAGATTACTGCAATGCGCTCTACATGGGGCTACCCTTGAAGAGTATCCGGAAGCTTCAACTGGTCCAAAACGCGGCTGCGCGTGCAGTTATGGGTGCCCCTAGATCGGCCCATGTGACACCTCTGTTACGCCAGCTGCACTGGGTGCCAGTGTGCTTCCGGGTGCAATTCAAGGTGTTGGTTATGACCTTTAAAGCCCTACATGGCATGGGACCAGGCTACCTGAGGGACCGTCTCATCCCCATGACTTCAAACCGTCCCACTCAATCATGTAGAGAGGGTATGCTTCGGACCCCGTCGTCAAGGGAGTGTCGCTTGGTGGGGTCCAGAAGGTGAGCCTTTTCCGTGGTGGCACCCACTCTTTGGAACATTCTGCCCCCGGAGGTGAGACAGGCCCCATCGCTCCTATCCTTCCGGAAGAATTTAAAGACCTGGCTGTGCCGCCTCGCGTGGTATGGGAATGGATCTTTATATTTAATGTATTAGTTTTGTAATGTATTTTAAATTGTAGTTACTTTTAAAGATTTTAAATTGTTGTACTGTAAACCGCCCAGAGTCCCCCTCGGGGGAGATGGAGCGGTAATACAAGTTAACACATATATATAAGGCTGTAGGTCTAGTTCTAGGGCACTTGCCAGCTGGATAAATTTTGTATTTGCTAAAGTGTAGTGGTTAAAGGCAGCAGGCTAGAATCCTGGAGACCGTGAGTTCTAGTCCCACTTTAGGCACGAAGCCAGCTGGGTGACTTTGGGCCAATCACTCTCTCTCAGCCCTAGGAAGCAGGCAGTGGCAAACCACTTCCAGAAAACCTTGCCAAGAAAACTGCAGGGGCTGTCTAGGCAGTTATCAGGTGTCAAGACTGATTCGAAGGCGCGCGCGCACGCACACACACACATAAATAAATAAAAGAAAAATAAATAGCCATATTTAATCAATTAGGGAAAAGTTTGAAATACTAAAAAAGGCTGCTGGGTTGGAAAATGAAAATGCAAAGTAGAAGAGAAGCCTATAGTACATAGCTTTCCAAACTGTGTCCCGACACTTTAGTGTGTCGCAACACACAGTTTAGTGTGTCGCGAAGCGGCGGCACGGGGGCGCGTGTGGCGGGGATGTGTGTGGTGGGGGCGCGCGCAGCGGCGGTGTGCACGGCGGCGGCACGCCATCAGCTCTTCTGCATTTTAGCGAGGCCGCTGCCGCGTGCACCACTGCGCCGCCGCCACTGCCGCTGTTGGTGTGTCGCCAATGGCGGCAGTTTGGAAAGCACTGCTATAGTATTTTCACCTGTTCACAATTACTGTCCCATAGGATACAATGTTATGAATTCAGCTTCATGGTTCTCACCTGCTCTCTGTAAAGAATGCATGACCACCAAGTGTGTGTGTGTGTGTACACACACACACACACACACACACACACACACACACACACACATATATATATATATATATACACACACACACACACACACGCGCATACACATATATATATATATATATATATATACACACACACACACACACACGCGCGCATACAAATACATACATAATTCTATTAAACAGAATATTGGTCCATAAAAAGAAAAGCTTCTCTTTAAGCTAAGTTTAATGCCCTTAGCAGAGGTCAGGAAGGATTTACTGTGTTGGTTTATAGCTGCTGAATGATGGTCTTCTGGCTTCCTCACCTCTTTTTAATTGGCTTGTTAACATAGTGTGACAAATAAGACCTACTATAACCCTGTGGTCTGTATGTGAAATCTTGGATCGGATTAATTTGGTAATCCCTATCTGTATAGGTGTGTGTGTGTGTGCGTGTGTGTGTGTGTGTGTGTAATGAATAGGAATATACTTGATAGGACAATGTAATTATATAATGTCCTGTTCATTTACACTTGCTTTTGGCCTTGGATTTTCCTTTGTTGTGTTATTTATTTTGAAGTATATAGCCCATATGATGATGACGACGACGGCTTTAAACCTTTGTATGCCGCTTCCTGCTTCCCATTAAAGAATCTCAAAGTAGTTGTTGTCACTCCTCTGTTTCAGAACAGGGTCAACTTGACAGTTCTGGCTGGGATTATACTTGCCTCTGTAAACTAGCTGGTGACATTATTAGGCTGCTGTGATCCTTTGTTGCATTTTTCAGAACTTTATCTTATTTTTCCCCATTTGTGTAGCAATGTTTTCATGGCACCCCTGTCACTATTGAAAACTTCCTACGCTGGAAGGCAAATTTTGACTTGGAGCTCTTAGAAATTAAAAGAAAAAAGATGAAAGAAGAAGAACAGTGTGGCAAAAATAAATTAACAGGTAGGATATAATAGTCTTTCTTTTGTAACCCATGTGCCTGGTCTTGGATGTGCTGGAGGATTTTATTTTTTCATTTGATACATGAAATTCACACAAGCCGTATCGAATTGGTTGGTCATGCAGCGCTGGGTGGTGGGACGTATCAGTGTTCAAGAAAGCAGTCCAAATTATCTACAGAAATGCAGACATCACACAGTTCTTTAGATTCAGGCTTTGACATTGATACATGTTTGAATATATACTTTTATTGAAGATGCTAAGAAATGTTGCAGTACTAAACTGCATGCTTGAATTTTACAAGTTGCAAAAATCACTCACCCTAGTTCTGTAGGAGGTAAGGATTATCAAGTTTAGTAGGGGCCCTCTCCTATAGAAGCATTGTAATTTCCAAATTATAGCTTTCAAGTAACCTAGGATTCTGTCTTAGTTTATGACTGTATTAAACACAGAAAGAAAACTTAATTTTCTCTAATATAGTTTGCAAGAAAAAGAGATTGGGGGTGAAGGGAGTGGAGAGTGGGAAAGGTTTATGCACATAATGGTTGTATGTGCATGTCCAAATCTAGACCAAGCCCAGATTGTAGTTAAGGGTGGGGCCTTAGGTGTAATGTGTTACTTTTGTTTTAAGTTAATTCATTTTAACCATGGCTCCACATATTATCAGGAAATTGAAATTATCTAGTCATCCCTCTTCATACTTCAAAGTCAAAAAGTACTGTAGGTCTTGGTGTTTGAGCTCCATTTTCACTCTTCTTCTCCACCAGGGCTCACCCCCAGAGTTGTAACCTAAAGTATACATATCATCATCATCATACTAGTATCCAAATCGACTTAATTCTTTTATTTCTCAATAGGAAAGCAGCTGTTTGAGACAGATCATAACCTTGATACATCTGATATTCAGTTCTTAGAAGATGGTAACCTTCTATTATTTGTACTTTTATTGCTATAGGTTGTAATTTTTAGTGGTAAAAATGATTTGTCACTAAATGTACTGTTATCTACACTTAGCAGTTGGCTAAATTATGACTCCAGTGCTAATACAGAGGAATAAGCTATTTATATACTTTTGGAAATAAGCAGTTACTTCTGGTTCAATGGTAATGTGAGGTCTGGGAAATATCCCTGTAAACAGAATATATTGCATCTGTATCTCCCATCTTAAAGTGATGAGCCTCTAGCTCAGGGCTTTCCAAAGTTTTTCCCGCGGCGACACACCAACCGGCGTTGGTGTGTCGCCGCGGGAAAACCCGGAAGTGCGGCAGCGCGCAAAACCCCGGAAGCGCTGCTGCTGCTTTCGGGTTTTGCGCGCTGCAGTTGGTGTGTCGCCACAGGAAAACCCGGAAGCGCTGATGATGATCAGCGCTTCCGGGTTGTGTGGTGACACACAGTTTGGAAAGCTCTGCTCTAGCTGAAAGGACAGAGCTAACTAAGCAAGCATGTCTGCCTGTATGGAAATAAAATGGCAAGTACCAGCTGAAATCAAATAAGTTTGAATCTGGCTTAAAAAAGAATGTGTCTGAAAAACACCATATGCACTATTTTGGGCTGCTTGTATTAGAAGCAAAATTCATGTCTTAATAATGTAAACAGCTTTAACATCTGAAATATTCCTTGTCTTTTTTAGGATTCCATTCTGTTGATATCACATGCAATTTTTTTTTAATGTTTTGCTTGAAGGCAAACAACTTCCAAAAATCTTGCCAAGAAAACTGCAGGGACTAGTCCAGGCAGTTGCCAGGAGTCAAGACTGACTCAAAGGGATACACACAGAAAAACCTTTTACATTACACCCGTATCTCTTACATGTCCAGCTGTATGTATGTTTCCTCCAAAGTAAACTTCAGGCTTGACAATAAAAGGGACAAAATTAACTCAGCAGATATGGTAAATAGAAGACAGAAGGTGTCACTATTGTTCCACTGTAATATTTTCTTCTTTGTAGAGAGATGTACATCATTGATCCTGTGTGATTAACTTAGACTCAAACTATATGCTGTGCATATATCAAATCCTTTTCCCAAAATGCTTTTTCAGCTGGAAGAGCCTTCTCAGAGGATCCACAGCATAAGCAGTTGGAAAAGCAACTTCAGGAAGGCAATGGAGTTTTTCTCTGCCTCTACTCTTTCACTCTATTTTTTGGCCTGTAGAAAGCTGTACTCCTTTTTTTTTTAAAAAAAATAATCTTAATTTTTATTTTACTAATCCAAATTGATGTAGGGGCAAGTATCAAGATCTCTCCTTAACCTCAGAGCCATGCTATATGGGTCCCGTATTGCATGCCCTCTGAATTTATGACATGTCACATGAAAGAACCCCATACAAACTCACTCCCATTTGCATGAGTTGATTGTCTGGGTAGAGACCATTCACTGTCTGGTTTCTGCCTTCTTTGGAAATTGTGGGCCCTTTGGGTGCTGGATCAGTTTTTAGCTAAGGCTGCTAAGTGGTCATTACAAGCACCCAGTTGGAATTCATCTTTTCTCTATATACTGTGAAATGTCAGCTTCATTTTCCTTTTCCCCTCTCCCAGCTGGAAACAGCGTGGAAGTAGATGAATCGTTGTTCCAGGAAATGGATGACTTGGAGTTGGAGGAGGATGAGGAAGATCCAGACTACAACCCTATTCATCTAGATAGTGACTAGATCTGGAATTACTCTGCTAGCTATTTTGATCCACAGGTTTGGACACTTGTGCCCAGAAACATGCACACATGATTTGGATCTCTTTTTCTTCAAAGAAAAGGGTGAAGTATTTTAATATCAGGAGACTTCTTTTCTGGTGGCTTTCAGCCCAGGTAATAAACAGACTTTAACATTTGAGATTTGTGTCTCTTGCGTATTCTTGAAGAAAACGGGCTTTCTGGAAAAACAGAAAACGCTATTCTCAAAGTAATTACGATGTGGTACTAAGGGCTTGGATTAAGACAGATGCTTTGATGCATTTTTTTTCTTCGATTCTAAATCACAGTAGTTGATTGTAGGAGGAACAGTTGTTCTGAAGAGAAACTGGCTTTCTTCTGTTTTGTTTGGAGCATACAATTCTTGACATCACCCTGAAGATTACAGAACTATGCTAGGGTGCTTATTTTAGAAGAATGAGATCTACAGCTTCCCAAAAGAATGATAGCTTTGGTCTGTTGCTGTAATCTTAAAAATGTAACAAGATGTCTGTGACAATCACTGTTGATGCTATTAAACACAGTTTTCTCCTAAAGCAGTCTGGCTGATGTCCAAGGGCTGTATATCCCTCAAACCTGCCAAGTTTACTGTCAACAATGTAAAAAGGCTAACTATATGCAGTAGTGTACTTAATGGAGGAGCTGGAAGTAGCCTCTTCTCTGGAAACGTTTTGGATTATATTTAATCCTTCCAAAGTTTCAGCAACCGAATTCTGTTGAGCCCCAGTAATTGAAACGTTAAAGTGCACCTCCATCTTTATAATCAGAGGTTCAGAAAAATCAGCTGTCAGTGTGCTATATAAAAATTAATTCTGGGTGATTTTTGTGGCTGATGGGTAAAACCTCTAAAAAACTTGAATCTAGATTAATCCATTGTCACTGAAGAATGTTTGGCAGAAAATGGCGTTGCTATCATGCTTGCTAAAATGGAATTCACAGGGAGCATTAATTCTCAGAATCAGCCCATCCCAGTTTTGTGTTTCAATTCCTTTTTTTTTCCAATTTATGAGCAATATACGTTGATCAGAAATTAAAATACAGATCTGAAAAATAAGTGTTACTGATGTAGCTTGAGAATTGCTGTTTCCCAGCATAACCATAAACCTTTTTTTCCAATTAGCTTCACAATAAGACATCTGCTGTGTTAAAATTATGGGCAGGGGTGCCCACATGGGAGGTAAGAAGATCAAGATGGCATCCACCACCTGGCAGTCAAAGCCCTTCCCTATGACACACATAAAAATGCGTGGGGCTTCAACCATGCAGTGGCTGCCACCATGTTAAGAGAGGGGAGGGTGGAGATGTCAGGTGAGAGGGGCAAGGAATTTGGGCTATATTAGCAGATTGCAGTAAGCTACAATGTGGTTTGGGCATCAGCTAAGGACCGGCATTTGCCAGTTTAATTAATGTGATAACATGGATAAATGAAAGGTCAGGGCACCCTTAACATTTGGGAAGGGAAGGAGGGAGCAGCGGGCAAGGTGACCGAGAGGCTGGAACTGTGGCATAGCTGCATAGGACGGGGGGATTCCAATGGCTTGAATTTGTTTTTTTTTAATAGAACTTTATTAATTTTCAAAGTATAGTTAAAACACAAAATATAGATCACAGAGAAGATAAAATACAAAACTAAAGAAAAAAGAGAAACTAAAAGTACAGAATTAGATAGAAAACAAAGAAGGAAAATGACTTCTGACCATCTCCAATACAGATATAAATGCATATTGTACAAATGTAATCTCTTTCCATTAATTAAACCTTGGTAACATTATTTCTATAAAATCAAACCATTTAATCATTGAAACCCAAAATCAAAACCTCATTTTTTTCAGACACAAGCAAATAATCCAAAAGTGGTTTCCAAGTAGAAACAAATCCAGACAGGGTATTTTCCCTTATCAATACTGTTAACTTCGCCATTTGAGCCAATTCCTTTAATCTAACCATCCATTCTTCCATTGTGGGGATTTCTGGATATTTCCATCTTTGTGCATATAAAAGTCTTGCTGCTGTTATCATATATAAAAACAAAGTCCCATGCTGTTTCTCAAGCTGTTTGTCCATCAATCCCAAGAGAAACAGTTGTGGTTTCTTCTGTAAGACCAGTTTAAGAATCTTTTCAATATTAACGCATATTTGATCCCAAAATTTCTTGGATTTCTCACAAGTCCACCAAAGATGGTAAAAAGTTCCTTCGCCAAGAGAACATTTCCAGCAAATATTTGTTACCCCATTTTGACAACTTACCAGGCAACGGGCTAGAAACCAGGAGTCTGTGAGTTCTAGTCCAGCCTTAAACATGAAAGCTGGCTGGGTGACCTTGGGCCAATCACACACTCTCAGCCCAACTCACCTCACAGGGTGGTGGTTGTGGGGAAAATAGGAGGAAGAAGGAGTATTAGGTATGTTTGCCACCTTGAGTTATTTATAAATAATAATAAAGGGATAGAAAATATATAATTTTGTAAAAGTTATATTTTAAATTATAATTCAAAATAAATTTCAAACTTTTGTTCTGCATGTTCTCCCATTGCTCCAACATAATATTATACCCAAAATTCTTAGCCCATTTACTCATACAGTCTTTAACATGTTCATCTTCTAAATTCATAAATGGTTTGTGAAGGCAGGCAGGGGAAATGGGGGAGGGGGTACCAAAACAAACCCTAAAGTTTTCTAAGGGTTTTCTTTCTGGCTTCCAACCACTGCCTGCTACAAAATGGTGAGGAACTATGGTGCCGCTTTTCAACAATTACATTCAGCGTCACGGTGAGAGGCAACTCAGGCGACTGCAACAAATGGGCTTGTGAGCTGCATTAACCTCTAGAGCTGGAGGTTGCCTAACCTAGGTGGTACAGTAGCCGCTGGGTGTTGTAAACCATGGTTTTGGCTTACAGTTCTGTGGAAGCAAGGTTTGTTTAATAAATCCTAGTGAAATGAACCCATCGTTTAGCGGGATATGTGAACTCAGTCTTGGTATGTGACTGAGTTCAGACAGAATGAACACACATGCACACCTTCATTTCTAATTTCACTTAACCTCTGTTCAGTGAACTAACTACAAGGCAAGACAAGCTATGCTAGTTTCATTAAGGTTAGTTTGAAAAAGCTAAGTTCAAACGTACTTATTATCCTGGCTTGTCCAAATGGGGTACTGTGGATAACTGTATCTTATCAACTCAGTTGACAAAGAAACCACAGGTATGTCAAATAGAAGAGGGAAGTGGAAGCAGGCGTGTTTGTGTTATATTGAACTTTGGTTTAGCATTTACCAGTCTGTTTATAAAACTGAAGCACCTTCAATTTGTGAATATCCTCTTTTTTTTTTTTTTGCTAGTTTCAGGTCTTTTGTTTCTCATTTATGCCATTGTGCAGTAACGCCACCCTTGAAACCTGCCAGGCTCCATATGATTAATTATTGTTGTTGTTACATTAAAATATATATTTTGGGAGATGCTGTGTTGTAGAGCACCGGTTGAAAGATCAGTATTTCTAATAATACCTTTTGGCCTGAGACATTTTTAGAAAATAAAGGGGTTGTGGTTTCAGCCCTATTCACTGGCCAGATACAGAAAGGATCAGTTGTCACGAGGGTGAGCATTCTGAGAGACTAGAGAAGGTGACGAGAAGGAACCTCACTTGTCTGTCATCTGGTAAAAGTGTCTTGTGATGGCAGATGTAAATGGGTCCACAGTTTGCCACTCTTCCTCTAGCTTGCTTTTGCTCTCATTGGCAGAAGAGTGTTCTTCCCGATTACCATTCCGTTGAGGTTGTTTCATTGTACTTTTATACAGAATACCCTACATACACATGCCTGATCTTTTCCCTAATTGTGCCTTTGCTTCTAAACTTTGTCCAGATTTTGATCTGGGTAATTGGCATCAGGATCTTCGATCTGTGATTTTAAAAAACAACCTACTGTTTACAAATTTTGAACTGTGTTCACGTGTGTGCATGAGAACACTTTCATAAGAAAGCTTCGGTTTGAGGAACTGAGATAATTTGGTGATGACATTATAGCTCTTTTATAGCACTTTTCTACTAAAAATTCTAAATGCTAATGAAAATAATTAAAAATAAAATTGACGGTACAATCTTAATTTAAAACCAACTTTATTCATTTATTTTACTAGGCTTATATGCCACTCCATTCATGGAACATAAGTTCCAAGTCCATTTGCTTAAAATTTTATCTGACACACTTTGATACAAAGATTTACAAATGAACCAAAAATAGGCAATATCCATTTAAAATCAGGAGACTGTGCAGTATATCATCAGTAGTTAAAACTATACCCAAACCTAGTGTGTGAAGAGGTTTGTTGTTAAAGACAAGCTACAAATTAAATAGCCATATTTCTTTTTTTTATAAATTAAAAGTTTTACAAAGAACATAAAAACTGACACAAACTAATAAAGAGTAGAAAGAACAAAGAGAGAAAAAAAAGAAAGGAAAAAGAAAAAGTGCAAAAAAGAAGGAACAAAAAGAAATAGAAGTTTCTGATTTCTTCTGGAGCAAATATAAGTACAATTACAACCTTAACTCTTACTCTATGATTACAAAAAAAAGTTACTTTTTTCTATTATCCAGGGTTTTTTTTCGAATCATCAAAACCACAAATCATAAGTGCATTTTGTTCCATTTCATGCAAAAAGTCTATAAGGGTTTTCAGTCAACCATAAATGTAGATACTATTTTTTCTCTAATCAAAGAAGTTAATTTGGCCATCTTTGTAAGTTCCATCATCTTCACCAGCCATTCCTCCATTGTGGGTAGTATCAAACCTTTCCATTTTTGAGCTTGCTGCAGTTATCGTATATAAAAACAAAGTTCCATGACTTTTTTCTAATTGCCGGTCCATTAATCCCAAAAGGAAAGTCTCTGGTTTCAATTGTACTTTAACCTTTAAAATCTTCTGGATTAATTTATGTATTTGTATCCAATTTTTTTTAGCTTTTTACATATCCACCAAACATGGTAAAATGTCCATTTATGTTGTTCATATTTCCAGCAAAGATTTGAAGTACTTTTATACATTCTAGACAATTTCTCTGGTGACAAATACCAACAGTACATCATTTTATAAAAATTCTCTTTAAGCCTAGAATATAAAATAAATTTCAATCCTTTCAACCATATATTTTCCCATTGATCCATTTGTATATTATAGCCAAACTTTTTAGCCCACTTTATCATACATTCTTTCACTTGTTCTTCTTCTGTCTCATATTTCAGCAAAAGTTTATACATTTTAGCAATAACATGGTCATCATTAGTACATAATTTTATTTCAAACTGAGTCTTACTTTGTTCAAAACCATAAAATATTTTATCCACTTTAAACCTTTCTAATAATTGAGCATAAGAAAACCAGTCAAGAATATCCTTCTGTTGTCAAATCTACTCCTGTTTTCATTTTACAATCCCCTTGAGAAAATTCTAGTACATCACAGTAGGCTAACCATTTGTATTTACTTATCATTTCTCTTGTATAAAATGCTTCTTGCACTGAAAGCCACAAAGGTGTTTTCATTCCATACTCTAAGAATAGCCCGTCTGACATTATGATTTTTAAAGTCTACATTCACCTTAGCTTTGTCATACCATAGATATCCATGCCATCCAAATCTCAGATCATGGCCTTCTAAATCCAATAGCCGCCTATTTCTTAACAGCACCCACTCTTTCATCCAAACTAAACAGCAGGCAACAAAATATAGTTTCAAATCTGGTAAGCCCAGTCTTCCTCTTTCCTTCGCATCTTGTAATACCTTATATTTAACGTGTGGCTTTTCCCCTTGCCATACAAATTTAGTTATGTCCTTCTACCTTTGTTTAAATGGTACAGTTGTCAAAACAGGTATTGTCTGAAACAAAAATAGCATTCTAGGTAAAACATTCATCTTAATCACAGAAATTCTACCAACAGTGACAATATTAGTTTGCCCCATCTTGACATATCTTTTTAAACTTCATTCCATGTCTTAACATGATTATTTTGAAATAACATACAGTTCATATTTGTCATAGTTATACCCAAGTATTTTACTTTCTTTTCAATCTTAAAACCCATTATTCATCAATTCTGTTTGAACTTGTATCTTCATATTTTTTTTGTTAACTTCCTTGTCTTCTGCTTATTAATCCTGAATTCTGCTAAGCCGTCAAATTCTTTTAATTTGCTCATTAAAAGTTCAATTCCCTTTTAGGGGTCTGCCAAAACGAAAACCAAATTATCTGCAAAAGCTCTTAATTTATATGACTCTTTTTTAATCTTTACACTCACAACCCTCTCATCTTGTTTTATATCTCAATTCAGTATTTCAAGAACTAAAATAAACAAAAGAGGAGACAATGGGCAACCTTGTCTTGTTCCTTTTTGAATCTCACATGGTTTAGTTAAATCACCATTAACAAATTATTTGTTCTGTCTATGAAGTATAAATTGATTTCACCCATTTTGTAAAATTCACTCCAAAATTCATATCTTCCAAAACCTTAAACATGAAAGTCCAGTTTATATTGTCAAAATCCTTCTCTGTATCCAAAAAGATCGATGCGGCTTGTTTTTCATTATGTTGTTCCAGACATTCCAAAATATCCAGCACAGTTCTAACATTGTCTTTCAACTGTCTTTTAGGCAAAAACCCACATTGATCCTCATGAATAAATTCCCCAAAAATGTTTTCAGTTTTTCAGCTAAAACCATTGTAAACAACTTGTAGTCATCATTCAACAGTGATATTAGTCTATAGTTCAGGTCTTGCCCTTCTTTAGGTATTAATGTTATAGTAGCCTCTTTCCAAGTCTCTGCCATCTTTCCACCTTGTAAAATAGAATTCATTGTGTCTTGTGAAGGTTGTAAAAGTTCATCCCCAAAGCATTTATAATGCAAACTTGATAATCAATCTGGCCCAGATACTTTTCCTGGTTTACTCTTTTTAATTGCTTCTAAAACTTCCCTTATTGTTAGAGGTCCATTCAAAATTTGTCTCTGTTCTTCTGTAATCGTCGGTAGATTTTGTTTTCTCAGATATTTCTCTATTTTCTCCAATGGAATATCATGTCCTTTATACAAGTTAGAATAATATTGATAAAAAGTTTTTTGTATGGCCACATTATCTGTTAATACAATATCTCCCTCTTGTAATTTTAATATCATACTCTTTATTAGGGGTTACTTGGTTCAATATAACTCTGAACTTAAGAAGAAGAGGCAAGAGAAAATACAAAATATTCTGGATGAGATTAAAAGAAAAGAAGTAGAATTAAACAATTCCCCAGGAAATACAAATTCCTCTCAACAAATTAAGATTTTACAGCAACAGTTATCTATGTTCACAATAAGAGAAATGGAAATAAAATTGAATTATAAAAAGCAAAGAAATTTTGAACTTGCGAATAAACCAGGGAAATGGTTGGCTTACAAACTGCCGAAAGGCAAATAGCCATATTTCTGCCTGTGCTTTCAATTGTAATGATAGGACCCCCCCCCCCCCAGTCCACACAAAGACTTCCTTTTTCACGCACAGGCTCTGTGAAGTCTTTTCTCCTGCCTCCTTCTAAAGTTTACGTTTTCCCTAAGAACATCGTGAAGCTTATTTTCAGGCCCCCAGTCTAAATCTGTGTGGAGGTAGGGAATGATACCAATGCCTTAGTGCAATACTTTTACTGGGCCAACCAGTTGGACTAATCTAATAATCCAAAATGTAATAAGCCACATAGTTCAGGATTAAGATACTGTATCAGCACTGCACAGGAACTGTTCTAAATAAGTGCTTTGTCATCTCTTTCAAGCACATACAATTTAAACCTCCTTATTGTGCATTATTTTTCTTCCGTCAAGCTGGAAATGGACTCATAGTTCATCATGGATATCCCAGCAAAATTTGAAGGCAGCTTTGCTATTCTTTCCTTAAAAATACTGTCAAAGATTTCACTCAATGCAACCGTCAGTATGCATTTCTCAGTCCCCAATAGTACCTGTTACAGGAAGCAGAGAGAAAGTGCAGATAGTGATGAGCAAGAGAATATTTCGTAATTCTTTATTTTAGTTAGGACTGGGTGCATTTGCATCTGGGACAGCAAGGGATGAAATGTGCATCATGATGCCATCACAATGCAAATTGTGTGACTTAGGTCCTCATGTTCCAAATGCAAGGATGTGATGACATGGTTTGCATCATGCCATTACAGGTAGGCCACGTTTATCAACCACAATTGGGACCGGCAACTCGGTCATTAAGCAAAGCAGTCACTAAGTGAAGCATCATGATGTTACAATCTTATTTCGGCTTTCTTTTACTTTACAGACCTGCGAAGGTCTTAAATGCGAGGACTGGTTGCAAAGTTACGTTTTCATCACTCTTGTAACTGCGAATGGTTGCTAAACAAGGCAGTCGCTAAACAAGGCTTTTTTTTTTGCCTTTGGAGCAAACCAGTTCAAACAAAGTGGTTGCATAACCATTCTTATTGCCATAGCAAATAAGTGACAAATGGTCTATCTAAACAGGAAGTAGCATCTGGTCACACTTGCCTAGAGTCAGAAGCTAAGCAGGATCATATCTGGTTAGTATTTGGATGGGAACTCCCAGAGTATAGGCTAACCTGAAACATTGAAAAAATGTTCTGCAAGAAGGACAAATCACTTCCATGTTATTCCCAACTAGACACTTTGGAGATTGAAATAGCATTCAAGTTGATAAATACATACATAAATAAATTCTATGTATGCATCCATGGAATCATCAGGGTTTTACCCTTTTTTCTTTCTTTCATGTCTATAACTCTTGTACTATTTCAGGGAAGTCCTCTTTTGTTTTTCCAAAACAATTAATAATTAACAGCAGCATGACCCTTTTGGAAGAAGTAAAAAGGACATCCTAGAACAAGAAAGGACTCGAAAACAACTGCCCTATTGTAACTACTCCTTTATTGGACAAGATACTTGAGAAGGTTGTAGCAGGGCTTCTGGTGAGAATATGGCAGACTGAGCAGCTGTGCCCACAAGATCCGTGGGCAGAACTGGTTTCGTGGCATTTTTTTCAGGCTCAGGCTGGTTTCTCCTGTAGCCCAGAGTTTTTTCCGGATTAAGGAAAAAGCTTGGAATCGACCCATTTGTCCTCCGGATGGTGAGTTGTAGCCAGAAGATTGTGGACAGCGTGTGCGATCGACGGGTAAAGACTTTGCCGGGAGGCTGGGATTTCATCTTTTCCGAGCCACACTGCAGCATCTTAAAGGGACAGTAAGTCCTGCCTTCTCATTTCTAAAACACCCAATTTATATTTTAAAGTTTTGAACCCTAAGAGAGGCTTTTTACAGTAAGAAGAAACGGAATCTCTTGGTGCTTATCGTTATTTCTGGATTACTTTTAAAAATCTTTTTAAGTTTTGGCTTGCTTTCCCGTTCAAGGATTAAGGAAGATTGAGAGTAAATAATTGCCTTCCTGTCAATATTTTTGTACTGAATTTGAAGGATTCAATATTTTCCTACACGTTGGACTTCTCATTTTTAATTCTTAGTTTTCTGTCCACTTTCCTTGAGATCTTCTTGTTAGTATTCATTCAATTTCATGCAGAAACTTTGTATCAATTTATTAACTTGTTAACTCCCATTTACTGTGAGTTAAGGAGCTAAGGGGCGCCATCTACTGCCTAAAAATTTAAAGATATTTTTAATATCTTTAAAGACTTTAAAGATATTTTTTTTGGAGTTTCATAGTGAGCATAAGCAGTCCTTTAAAGAGATCCTCTCAGAGTACAGTCAAGTTATTCAGCAGAATATACAGGATATTGGCACTCTCAGTTCAAAAGCATCTATGTTCCTTCGCTCAGCAACTTGATGGCATCGGTGGTCAGCTTGGGGTGGTGATATATATAGCTGAGCATCATCAACATACCAATGATTCCTCACTCCATGCCAATGAATGACCTCACACAGTGGTTTCATATACAGTCAATGTTAAAAATGGGAAGAGAGCAAAACTCTGAAGCTCCCCACACCAACCCTGACTGGAAGTAACCCAAGAGGAAGGAGAACCACCAGAATATTATGCTTGCCACTCCCAGTCCCAGAAGAATAGCACGAAGAGCACTAAGAGATCAAGGTGGATCATGTCTGGAGGCTGAGGGGGTCTGGATTTGGAGAAACAGGCTTTGACTCAACCCTAGCAAGACTGAATGGCTGTGGGTTTTGGGCCCATCTAAAACTGAACTGGAGATTCAAGGTGCCAGTTACCACCTACAAAGGACCAGGTTATTTGTGGGACCGCCTGTCTCTGATTACTTCTGCCTGATCCATATACTCTCATACGATAGGCATACTTCAGGTTTCCTCCTTGAGGCAAGGTCATCTGATGAGGCCTAGGAGATATGCCTTTTCTGTTTAAGCACCTGCCCAACCCCATCCACCCACTGCTGAGATTTGGAGGGCCCCCATTCTCTTAGCCTTTGGAAAAGCTTTAAAAACTTGGTTTTCCCCTTAGGAGTTGAGCTAAGATGGTATATAAACCAGTCTTCAGGGAAGTGGAGAGTATGATTGGTGGGCCTGGCTGTTGTTGATAAGTTGGTTTTGGATTTGGTTTTTCTTGATATTATATGTTTTTTTATTTGTTATATTGTCTTTTTTTATGGGCGTTTATTTGATATACAGCACCCAGAGTCTTGATTATGCATGTTTGGCAGCTATAGGAATCTTCTAAATAAACAAATGCTCTACAATATTTAATAATAGCACAGAATTTAATGTTGCTTTTTTCCAATGATCTCTGCAGAGTTGAGAATTACACCTTACACGGTGATACAAAGACTCTTCTTGGACGATTATCACTGACTCAAACCATTTGAAGGCGTATATCACATATTATTTTCCTCCACTGAGCTGGAAGTAGGCTCAGAATCCTCATGAATATCCCAGCAGAACTTGAAGGGCAGCTTTTCCATCCTCTCCTTAAAGACACTGTCAAATCTTTCATTCTGTGCAACAGTCAGCATGTTCTTCCAGTCCCCAACAGTGCCTGGTTAACAGTGACAAAAAAAATGCCAACAGCTTTTTTATTTTAATTGAACTAGAGGCTATTAATCTCATCCTGTCACCAAAATGTTCATTCTTATGCTGGTAGATGACTAAGTGTGTGTAGGAATGTGTATACTGTACATAACATTTCAGGACTTCAGGAGGGGGTAATAGTGATGAAGATCAAAAGTCTTCCAGATCTGGTTTCCACTGTGCAGTTACCTTGCCCACTATGGGCTTCTCAGAGCCTGAGAAGGTGGATGATGGTTTGCAAAACATGACTAGCTTGGAACATTGGACATTCCTCCATTATCAGATGAATATTTAGCCACTTCCAGGTCCATCAAAGAGACCTTAGCAAGAGAATTAAGAAGTCCTGACCCTAACAAACTCAGAGATAAATTGAGTGTTAAAGTGAAAGCATCTAGTTATCAAGATTTATGTAACATCTTATTTTCCTTAATAAGTAGGCTGACCATATTTCCTTGAGAAAAAAACGGGACATTAGGATGGCAAAATGGGATGGGGTCTTATGTAATATTCCGTATTCATGAAAAAGACAGGGGTCCCCACCCCTCAGTCCACGTGATTGGCTCCTGCCTGCAAACCCCACCCCCGGTCTGTGTGATTAGCTCCCGCCTGCAAACCGAATCCCCCGGTCTGCACGATTGGCTCCCGCTTGCAAACCCCACCTCACGGTCCACCCTCCTCTCCGCCTCTCCGCCCTCCTTTGCCGCACACTGATAGGCAGGAGGGCTTCCTCTTCCGGGCTGCCTCCAATCGGCAGCTCCGGCTCGGATCCTCTTTCCGCACCATTCCCGCCAGGTTTAAAAAACGGGACAAAATTTAGATTTTTATCAAAATGACGGGACGGTTGAAAAATGCTTAAAAAACGGGACTGTCCCGTTCAAAACGGGACGTATGGTCAGCCTATTAATAAGAGTACTTCTGATTAAAACCTCCCGTACATACACACCACCCTTTGTGTTTCAGGAACGGAACAAGGTTTTTTAAGATCTGTATTTCTAGTCTTTGGGCAGGAAGTTGCTTCCTTGCTATTTTGAGTAGCGCTGGACTACAGGGGGAAGCCTTGATAGAAGAGCAAAGAACTCTTGAACTGGAAGGTATCAAGTGATTGACCTGCCATAAGAATCTCTTATTGGGAAGCCATGGAACCAAGGCTCTGCCAGTGAGGTTCTAAATTATCCTGGGTTCGCCAGGTTGGAAATGACCCCATGGTTGAGTGAAATGATCGATGGTTCTTTGAGCATGGGAGGTGTCCCTGCAGGCTTAAAGGAGGCAGTTATATGACTTCTTTGTGAAAAAAATGACTCTTCCTCTGCCGAAATAAGAAAGGTCCTGGAGTACAATGTCCAGGGTAGAGAGTGGAGAGCTGGTGTCTCTACCACCCTAAAGTGGCCAGAATGAGCTAGAACAATCCCACTCCCAAAGGATCATTAGACTGTGCAACCAACAGAAGGGTCATTGGAACATGTCTGACCATATCCATGCCAAAAACCTGTCAGGATGAAAAGGAGAACACGACTTTAACTTTGGTACAGCTAAGAAAGACTTACGGCTGCCTTAGATACAGGCTGGGGAGCAGACAAACCCAACATCACGGAGACACAGCAGAAAGAGAGGTGGTTAGGGCTTGTTTATACCACTTTAAAAAGTGCCTTTGATGCAGGTGGTAATCCTGGTTTCAGTTGAAGCCTGGCATGTTCCACAAGCATAGCCCCGGAGTTTGAATTCCTACTGATTTACCTTTGCGAAGAAAGCCCCCTTTGCTGAAATCTAGGAGAGTAGGAGGCATGAATGTGTAGTTTGCTCTAGCATCCACTTTCATGTTATCAAATGTAGCTTTATCCACGACATCATCCACCTCCTTTCCAGTTAGCTTTTTTCCTAGGAAGTTGCATATTTTCAGTACAGCACTTCTCAGATCCTGCAATTTGATACAGCTTTATATTAGGTCATCCACAACAATGGAGAAAAGATGGAAAACTTTGTTGATGTCTTTGGGGAATTCTAAAGATTATCACTTCCTTATACGAATCTTGCATATCAATGCTTTGCTTTTGTCTCTCACTCCCCCAACCTTTAATTCTCTCTTTTCCTAGTGAAAAAGCAATATTACCCTGAGATTATGTGATTTGTATTTTTTATTTTTTTAAAAAAATGAAAACTATACACGGACATAGGAAGCAATATCAATGCAATATCAATTATTATATAAAGAAACGCTTCCTTAGGACTGCTGCTAAATGTTTTCAAGAGGCAAGTTGTTGAGAAACCTGATGCAGAACTTTACGTTTGTCCCTCTTAAATTGCATACTATTCATTTTAACCTGTCTGGGTCTTTTTGAATCTTCTCTCTTTCATCTAACGAAAGAGAGATAAAATACTTGCCAGTTTTGTGACTTTTGCAGTTTCTCAGTATCCACTCAACTCCTTCATTGATCAAAATGTTGAACAGACAAGGGCCCAGGTTGGAGCCCTCTGGCATTCTCATTTGTGATGGAGATTCTGGCAAATCCAGCATGCCTCATCAGCATATTAATGGCTGCTCTAGGATGCAAGCTCTCCATGCTTTTGAGGAAGTTGGCTGTGGCCACTCCCACTTCCTCTTCTGTCTCTCTGATTCTTCCATCGAGGAGGAAGCAGCACGTGGCTGCTCCTCTCCATGGAGAGAGGCCATGTGCTAGGCCTCATCTTCCTCTCTCTCTCTCTCTCCTCTTTGGACCGTAACTCTATCAAAGAAGGAGAGAAACTCACTTTTGCATGACTTTTGCTAGCCACTGCTCACAAACACGCTCTTTATTGATCTGTTTGATGTCAAGGGGACAGTCTCTAGTTTCCTGGATCATCCTCCTTCCTTTTGAGGAGGGGGACACTTTCTGTTCTTCAGAGACCTCACCAGTCCTTCAGGAGTTCACAGAGATAACCAGGAGTGGTTCTGTGGTCACCTTTCTCTCTCCCTCCCTGAATGAGTTATTCCACACATTCCACCCTTTCTAAAGACTTTGGCGCTTCATGGTTGTTCCTATTGCACTATACAACATGGGCACATCTTACCTTTTTCATTTCTTCATAAGAAAGGAAGAGAATATTGAAATCTTCCTTATGAGTGTACCATCCTTCTACATGGTCTAGCCATGGATTAAAAGGCTCTGATAGGAGAGAAATGAGTTTGGCATGAACAAGAGTGCAGTCTTGAACGTCACCTGCTTCAGTGTTCCAGCTCAGTCTGTCTCAGGGATACAGTCCTAATGCTTGAATTTCCTCCGCGTATCCTGATCAGCCTGGTGGGCCTACAGACCAAAGCATGATAGCTCAACTGAGGGGCCACTCTAACAACACTGAATGTGGAGAGGGGAGAAAGGAATAGGAGTGGTAACAAAATGTGGTTGCATACACTCACTATTAAAGGGGGAGTTTTGTCAAGATGCTGCTGCTATTTCGTTTTCTTTGCTTTTGCTTTTCCTTATTTGGATTCTTTGGGCAATCTGGGTCAATTTTTTATACTTCTGCAAATATCAGACTTACTCTGGTTAGCTCACTTCTGTTTCCAGCCCTTAAATGCTCCCCACATGATTTCATTGTTAGAGAGACACCGTTTTTGTAATATATGCATAACAAGACATTTTATTTGGATCTTTAATTATTTTTTAAAAAATAAGGATAATTCTCTAACTTTCAAATGAATATTGATCTTTGTTAATTTTAGATTCTGTCCATCCATTCCCATCTCAATCACATCCTGATTTTAAAGCCCCAAACAATTTGGTATCAGGCTGCGTTAAAGGAAGTGTATACAGGGTTGCTGTTCTGGATTAAATAGGAGGAGGAAGGAGTATTAGGTATTTTTGCTGCCTTGAGTTATTTATAAAAATAACAAAGGCGGGATAGAAAATAAATTTAAAAAAATACCCAAAGGATCTATACTGTAGGTGCCCTATCTTTTTATGAGAAACAGCTACAACACTCTAAAGATGTTGAATTTGCTAGAAGTCTTATTCCATTTTAAATCAAGTCAACAAACAAAATATTTAAGGCTAGGGAGACACAAAAGAGTAGAATTGGAAGGCAGGGAGTTGCAAGGCATTATGGGTAAAGGGGGGATGGAGACCACCTGTGATGATCCCCCTCTTTGATATCAACTTAGAAATTCTTTCCACTAGCCATGGTAGGATATGAAGAAATCTTTATTGATACATGGAGGTCAGATCCATTCTAAGACCAGATTAAAGCAAAAAAGTGCCAACATACACATTTAACCACTCCGTTCACACACACCTCCCCGCCCCCTTCCTCCTTTGTGCAGTTCCCATAACATTCAACTGTCAGTTTCTTGCAGGCCCCAGATGTATGGCCTTGGTCCCTAGCACGACCCCTTCTCCCACATTCCAATCCTATCTCTTCTGTCTCTGTCTGCATAGCACACTAATCACTACAGGCAGGCTTCTCAGGCCCCAACAACTATAACTCCCATCTACCTTTAACAGTGTAAACTCCTAACTAACATAACCCTCCCTAACCCAATCTAACCTAACTAAGCTAAACCCAATCTAACTACTCCCAGCAGCATGACAGGATACCATCCTGACACCACCTGTGTTAAGTAGCCTCCATCATGACTCAATCCAGCATGCTTGACTCTAAGAAAGCACAGCTGTCAGGATGGAGGCTGAGTCTGAGTCGGAGGAGGAAGGTCTGGTAGTACAGGAAGTGGGAAAGGACGGGGATGGTGCGAAATTTGAATCTAATTAGGAACCGCTGATTGGAGACAGCCCGGCAGAAGACTCGCCTCCACCTATCAGCACGCGACAGAGGAGGTGGGAAAGGCGGGCAGAGCAACGCAAGGTGCAATTGGCTCCCACTCACAAACGGCATGAAAATCAAAGAGATAAAAGGCGAGCGCAGCATGCAGCCATTGCCAGAGACAACTGTTCACGTTTCTTACTGCAACCTGGAGTGAATCGCTATCCCGTCGCCGCACCAGAATCTCCGCTCGGCCCTTGCCTTGCCTCTATGCCAGAGCCTTGCAACCCCGCTGAGCTTCATGCCAGAGTCTTGCCTTGCAACCCCGCTGAGCTGCGCGTCAGAGCCCTGCCTTGCGGCTCAGCCAAGTTTCGCGCCAGTCCCTCGCCTCGCCACCCAGCCGCGCCTCGAGCCTCAACTTTGACTTGCTGCTCAGACGCGCCTAGAACCAGAACACTGGCTTGCCGCCCAGCCGCGTCTCGTGCTGGAAACTAGTCTTGCTGCGCCGCTGCGCAGTGCACCAAAACCACATCTCGCCGCCATGCCAAGCCTCGTGCTGGAACCTCGCCTTGCCGCCGCCATTCCAGGCCTCGCGTTGGAACCTCGCCTGGCACCCTCCACTCCAAGCCTCACATCAGAACCTTGCCTCACCCTCGTGCCAAGCCGCACACTGGAACGCCAAGCCTCATGCCGGAAACTCATTGCGCAGCCACCGCACCCAGCCTCGCACCAGAACCTTGCATCCCAGCCACATGGTGGCTGCCTGCGTGCATGCCGAGTAGGACTGAACACAGTGAACAACCGAGTTCTGTGAGTACCTCGTGCCGTTTTATTGAGAAATTGTGTGTTTAATTGTAAATAAAAACTATATTCCACACCTTCCTGCTTCGGGTCTTAGTCAGGTCAGGACAACAGCTCAGCAAGGGGTGCGGCCTAAGGAAAGACATCCACTGGGCTTTCTACTTTGGAATTTGCCACCAGAGAGACCTGGCCATTCCCCCAGGCAGAGCTTTCCAAACTGTGTGTCGCGACACAAAAGTGTGTCGCCATACACAGCGTGGTGTGTCGCCACACCACCCGGAAGCGGCGGCACGTGCGTGCACGGTGGCAGCGGCAGTGGCGCGGGATCAGTGATTCCGCGTTTTAGCGGAGGCTGCTGCCGCCGCTGCCATGCACACGCACGCCGCTGCACGCCCCCCTGCGCCACCGCCGTGCACGCACGCGCTGCCGCGCGCACCCCTGCGCCACCACCGTGCGCACGCGCGCCACTGCTGCGCTGCCGCCACCACCACCACTGGTGTGTCGCCAGCAGCAGCACTTTGGAAAGCCCTGCCCCCAGGTGTCTGGGCTAGGAGGATGGCAGCTGAGGCTGTTTTTATTGAAAGGTGGAATTTCGTTTGTTTGCAACCTCAGACCTTTATTACAGGTAGTCCTTGACTTACGCCACAATTGGGACTGTAACGTCCATTGCTAAGCGAGGTGGTTGTTAAGTGAGTCACGTCTGATTTTATTCTTTTTTGCTGCGGTCGTTAAGTGAATCAGCACAGTCATTAAGTGAATCACGTAGTTGTTCAGCAAATGCGGCTTCCCCCATTGACTTTGCTTGTCAGAATCAGGCTGGGGAGGTTGCAAATGGCAATCATATGACCCCAGGTTGCTGCAACTGTCGTAAATACACGCCAGTTGCCAAATGCCTGAATATTTTTTTATATATATTTTATTAAGTTTTGAATATACATAGTTAAAAGTTGGAAACAGAAAAAGAAATAGAAATACAAATCAAAGATAGAAGAAAAAAAGGTGTAGTAAAGCAAAGAATCTACTACTGTGGACAAGAGGACCACAGAGGAAATGGAGTAGCCTTCATAATTAACAATAAAGTGGCTAAAGCAGTGCTTGGATACAATCCAAAAAACGATAGAATGATCTCAGTTCAAATTCAGGGTAAGCCATTTCACATCACAGTGATCCAAATATACGCCCCAACCACAGATGCTGAAGAAGCAGAAGTAGATCAGTTCTATGAGGATCTGCAGCACCTACTGGATAATACACCAAAAAGAGATGTTATTTTCATTACAGGAGACTGGAATGCTAAGGTGGGTAGTCAGACGACACCTGGAATTACAGGCAAGCATGGTCTGGGAGAACAAAATGAAGCAGGACATAGGCTGATAGAATTTTGCCAAGACAACTCACTGTGCATAACAAACACTCTCTTCCAACAACCTAAAAGACGACTTTATACATGGACTTCACCAGATGGTCGACACCGAAATGAGATTGACTACATTTTTGCAGCCAAAGGTGGCGAACATCTATACAGTCGGTAAAAACAAGACCTGGAGCTGTTTAAAATCTTGCAAGATGATGCTGTCAAGGTGATGCATGCCATATGCCAGCAAATTTGGAAAACACAAGAATGGCCATCAGATTGGAAAAAATGAACTTATATCCCCATACCAAAAAAGGGAAGCACTAAAGAATGTTCAAACTATCGAACAGTGGCACTTATTTCACATGCCAGTAAGGTAATGCTCAAGATCTTGCAAGGTAGACTCCAGCAATTCATGGAGCAAGAATTGCCAGATGTACAAGCTGGGTTTAGAAAAGGCAGAGGAACTAGAGACCAAATTGCCAATATCCGATGGATAATGGAGAAAACCAGGGAGTTTCAGAAAAACGTCTATTTTTGTTCTATTGACTATTCTAAAGCCTTTGACTGTGTGGATCATAACGAATTGTGGCAAGTTCTTGGTGGTATGGGGATACCAAGTCATGTTGTCTGCCTCCTGAGGAATCTGTATAACGACCAAGTAGCAACGGTAAGAACAGAGCACGGAACAACGGACTGGTTTAAGATTGGGAAAGGAGTACGGCAGGGCTGTATACTCTCACCCTACCTATTCAACCTGTATGCAGAACACATCATGCGACGTGCTGGGCTTGAGGAATCCAAGGCTGGAGTTAAAATCGCTGGAAGAAACATTAACAATCTCAGATATGCAGATGATACCACTTTGATGGTTGAAAGCGAGGAGGAGTTGAGGAGCCTTATGACGAAGGTGAAAGAAGAAAGTGCAAAAGCTGGGTTGCAGTTAAAACTCAAAAAAACAAAGATTACGGCAACCAGCTTGATTGATAACTGGCAAATAGAGGGAGAAAATAAATTGTTGAAGGCTTTCACGGCCGGAGTTCGATGGCTGTTGTGGGTCTTCCGGGCTGTGTGGCCGTGTTCTGGAAGTTGTGGTTCCTAACGTTTCGCCAGCATCTGTGGCCAGCATCTTCAGAGGGCAGGAGCACAGATAGAAGCAAAATCTCTGTGCCCAGGTAGAGTGGCAATGTTCTATTTATAGAGCTAAATTATAGGAGATTAGGTGGGTTTTTTTGTTGTGTTGAAATGTTAACGAGTGGCTGATGAGCGTGATTAGCATGTTCATTGTGAGAAGTATTCCCATGACCTGGTGGTTGGACTGAGTTCGTTGACCTTTTGCAGGCTGTGTTTTTCCTGAAAAAACCACAACTTCCAGAACACAGCCACACAGCCCGGAAGACCCACAACAGCCATCAAGAGTTAGAAAAATTGGAGGCAGTGACAGACTTTGTATTTCTAGGCACAAAGATTACTGCAGATGCTGACTGCAGCCAGGAAATCAGAAGACGTCTACTTCTTGGGAGGAGAGCAATGGCAAATCTTGATAAAATAGTTAAGAGCAGAGACATCACACTGACAACAAAGGTCTGCATAGTTAAAGCAATGGTATTCCCTGTAGTAACCTATGGCTGTGAGAGCTGGACCATAAGGAAGGCTGAGCGAAGGAAGATAGATGCTTTTGAACTGTGGTGTTGGAGGAAAATTTTGAGAGTGCCTTGGACTGCAAGAAGATCAAACCAGTCCATACTCCAGGAAATCAAGCCAGACTGCTCACTTGAGGGAATGATATTAAAAGCAAAACTGAAGTACTTTGGCCACATAATGAGAAGACAGGATACCCTGGAGAAGAAGCTGATGCTAGGGAAAGTGGAAGGCAAAAGGAAGAGGGGCCGACCAAGGGCAAGATCGATGGATGATATTCTGGAGGTGACGGACTCAACCATGGGGGAGCTGGGGATGGTGACGGCTGCCAGGAAGCTCTGGCGTGGGCTGGTTCATGAAGTCACGAAGAGTCGGAAGCGACTGAACGAATAAACAAAAAAAGCAAAGAAAAAAAGAAAAAGATGAAACATAGAAAATAGTCAACTTCCAACTTATCTCTGGTCATAGTAATTTAAAGAGTTTATCTTACTTGCTAGGTCTATATATAATATTAAAAAAAACATTTCTTGTCTAATATATCAGTTTATATATATTTTAATCTTCAAATCCCCATATAAGCTTTGCCCTTCCTGCATTTTGCAAATAGTCCGTTAATGGTTTCCACTCTTTAAGAAAGTAATAGTATATATTTTAATCTTCAAAACCCCATATAGGCTTTACCCCCCCTGTATGTTGCCGATAGTCCATCAATAGTTTCCACTCCTTAATAAAATAATAATTTGAATTTTCTTCTAAGAAACATGTCAATTTATTGTTTTCTGTCAATCCATCAATTTTAACATCCAATCTTATATCATTGGTAAAATCTGATTTTGGAGAAAAATTTATAAAGGCAATACAAGCTATATATAGAATATAAAAAGCCAAAATTATAATCAATGAAGAAGAAACACAAGGCTGTATCATAGAAAAAGGCACCCGTCAGGGATGTCCGTTATCTCCACTATTATTCATATTAGTATTAGAATGTTTATTGGAAGAAATCAGAAAAGATGAAAACTTAAAAGGAATTAAAATCAAAAAAGAAACTTATAAACTAAAAGCGTTTGCAGACAATTTGGTTATAACACTGCAAAATCCCATAGACTCAATTGATAATTTAAACCAAAAAATACAAGAATATGGCGAATTAGCAGGATTTAAAATAAACAAACAAAAAACTAAAATGATAAATATAAATATGACAAAGAAAGATCAAATTGAACTAGAACAAAAAACAGGATTTCAAAACGTAAAACAAATAAAATACTTGGGAATACAGATAACTTCGAAAAATATAGATTTATTTAAAAATAATTATAATACAACATGGATGGAAATTAAAAAAAGATCTAGAAAAATGGAAATCGCTACAGTTATCTTTATTGGGAAGAATAGCTACTGTCAAAATGAATATATTACCAAGAATTTTGTATTTGTTCCAAACGATACCAATTGTAATAATAGATCAAACATTTCAAAAATGGCAAAAAGACTTAGCAAAATTCATATGGCAAGGGAAAAAACCCAGAATAAAATTAAAATATTTACAAGATGCTAAAGAAAGAGGAGGATTGGGATTGCCAGATCTAAAATTATACTACGAAACATGTGGATTAGTATGGCTAAAAGACTGGATAACATTGGAAGATACAAAATTATTAAACTTAGAAGGACATGATATCCGATTCGGTTGGCATGGATACATGTGGTATAACAAAAGTAAAATTAATAAGGCATTTAGTAATCATATTATAAGAAAATCATTATTAAAAATATGGAACAAATACAAAAAGTCTTTATTACCAACTATATCATTGTGGATGTCGCCTCAGGAGGCATTTGCCAGGCAAGAAAATAGAAGTGACAATAAATGGTTGAGATACCAAAATTTATTAAAATTTAACGAACAAAATTATGAATTGAAAACAAGAGAAGAATTAGAAAAAGAGGGTTCCATATGTCAATGGTTTACATATTTTCAAATAAAAGAACAATTTAAATTAGATAAAAAAGTGTTTAAATTTGAGAAGAGAGAAAAGAGATGGGACAATATATTATGGAACGAAAATGACCATTTGATCTCTAAATTATATAAAAAATTATTAGAAATAAAAACCAATGACATTAAAATAAAAAATTATATGATTAAATGGGAAGACATGAAATTAGCTATGAAGATTGGCAAAATATATGGACAAAAAATACTAAATTCACATTGAGCAATAATCTAAAAGAAAATATATACAAAATGATATTTAGATGGTACATGTCTCCTGAGAAGTTGTTTAAAATGAAGCATATTAATTCAAATTTATGTGGGAAATGCAAAACAAAAGTTGGTACAATGTATCATGTATGGTGGGCTTGTAAAAAAACAAAAAAAATACTGGGACAAAATACATCTATGTATCTGTAAAATTTTGGAAACTAATATGGAAAAAAATCCAGAAATCTACTTACTTGGACTAATGGAAAAAAAGATGAACAATAGCAGCAAAAAACTATTATTATATCTTACAACAGCCGCAAGAATCATTTTTGCACAATACTGGAAACAAGAATGTACTCTGACAATAGAAGAATGGATCATAAAACTAATGGAAATAACTCAAATGGACAGATTAACAAACTTAATGAAAGATGAAGAATTGGAGGACTATGAATCGATATGGAACCCTTTCCTAAAATATATACAAAAGGAATACATGATTAACTTAATTATATAAAATTATAAGTAAAAGAAAAAATAAGAGAAAAGCAATTGTATTAGAAGATCTGAAATGAATAAGATATAGAAACTTATGAAATATAATGAAATAATTATAAAAAGGAAGTATGAAAAGGGGGAAAAAAAGGAAAGGGGGGGAACGGAATAAGAAAAGCTATGTAAATCAATATGAAACAAAAAATTCTTCGAGAAGAAAACTGGAAGTATTTTAAAAGTTTATATGTTGTCATTTATTTCCTTTTTTTTCTTTTTTTTTTCTCTCTCTCTCTTTCTCTTTCCCTCTCTTCTTTCCTTTTCTCTCCCCCTTTTTTTTTTTTTTGCTTCTTCTCTTTTTATTGTCCTTTTTGTAGGTGAAAATGTCTGAAATGTAAATATATTGTATACATTGTAAGTATATGTATAATTGTTTATATGTTTAATAAAAATTATTAAAAAAAAAATCTGATTTTCCCAATTTTTAAGAAGTCCTTATAAGTCATTTATCTCTATTTCTATGAAATGCTTCTTACGTTCTCCTGGTGCATCCCTCATATCTGTCTTGTATTTCTCTAAAAATGTTTTTACTTTTAGAGTAGAGGCTATCCTTAACTTTTGCCCTTTGAACACTTTCTTTCTCTAGCATAGCATGAATTAGCTCTGAAAGTTTTATCTATTTCCAAATCCAGATCTTGTTCTCTCATTTCTAGAAATTTAACTAGTTCAGAAACAATCCTTTCTCTTGCTTTTTCATTTAATTGTTCTAGAGATGCACTCAGTCTCCAAGTATGTTCTTTTTCTATCATTTCTGCTAAGGCAGTAATATCTAAGTTGTATTCAACTTCCTTAATGAAACTTTCTGAGTTAGTCTCTAATTTCTGCATCTGGCCTTGCATCTCTTTAAATTCCCCTGGTAAGGTATTAACCACTTCCTTAACTATCTGCATTTCTTTTTCGAATTCTTGTTTTATTTCCTGGGTTGGTGGTTCTTTCATCATTTGTTGTCCCAATAAACCCATCTTTTTGTCCATCTTTTTTTCTAAAGTAAATAAATTTTCCATCTGCTTGTTGATTTGTTGACCCAAGTTTATAAATGAGTCTTCCATTTTTTTATTTAATAAAGTAATTGCATCCAGGATTGCATCCAGAATTTTTTTTTTCTTCTGCTGGTGGAGCTTCCATAGATGCACTTCCAGTTTCTTTTTTTTCTCTTTGTCTCTCTTCATCCCCCTAATGTGGCTTCCCACATTGACTTTGCTTGTCAGAAGCAGGCTGGGGTGGTCGCAAATGGCAATCACATGACCCCAGGATGCTGCAATTGTCGTAAATACAAGCCAGTTGCCAAGCGCCTGAATTTTGATCACATGACCACAGGGACGCTGTGGTGGTCGTAAGTGTAGTAAATCCATGACTGATTCAACCAGTTGCAAGTCAATTTTTTCAGCACCGTTGTAACTTCGAATGGTCACGAAACGAATGGTTGTAAATCGAGGACTACCTGTATTTGTATTGTTGTTCTAATTGTGGGTTTTAACTTGGTACCCTCCCAGAGTCACTGCTCTGAGAAGGGCAGCCATATAAATTGTTTAAATAAATATCAAATTACTGCAGAGCGCATGCATCAAGCTTTGCCCACTCTGAATTGGGCCTGGCCCCCAATTCTTCTAGCCCCTTCCTGGCAGTGGGGAAATGGCTAGGCCGGAGCTCCTCTGCGCTCCTGCTTGCTGCCTCGTGCTGAAGGGTCCTTTCTCAGAGCACTGAGCCCAGCTGGGAGGGGTGAGTTTCGGGGGGTGTCCATCGGTGGGGGTTGTCTTCAGCCCGGCAGCTGAGGCTGAAGCCGGTGGTGAATCAGGGCTAAGGCACGCTCCACCTTTTGCCCCTATTTCTCAGCCCCATGGGGTGTCCAGTCTTGCTCCTAACTCTCCATTTTCCTCCCCCATATTAAATAAATCCTAGTATTTCTTTTCTCTCTCTTTTAATAAACTGCCTTCTCTTGCCCTCTCCCACCCACTTTTACCTCATGAGTTGTTCTAGGAATCCTGTATTCTTCTCCACCCATCCATCCCACTCTCAACGGTTTGTGTAGAGTTTACACAAATTACTGCATGAGTATAGAGAATAATTATTCTTATCTTACTTTTGGGGAGAGGGTGGATTGGTTGCTCTTTGTGGGAAGTGGATTGAAATATATTCACTATCTCTTGTCCAAGACAAAAACCGACGTTTCCTTATCATGATCAAACACTTCTTACCTTTGCCAGCCAAAAACTTCTCCAAGTACGTATCAAAGTCTTTTGGTTTTTCCGTTGTGGCTGAAATTTTGGAAAAATGATAGGCAGAGACCAAGACATCCTTTGGATTTCTAAACACATAAATAATCTGCAGGAGAAAGATAATAATATCTAGTTGAAAAATGATCTTCAGAGACTCCAGCTGGAGTGAATGCACGGATGGCAACCAGCTTCAAGCAGCAGGGAAAAAATGGGGCAAGGGGAAAGTCTTCCCTGAGGATCGGTGGACCTTACGGGGCATTCTGGAGGCCAGGGGGCACTCCATTTCTACTTGATTTGATAAAGTGTTAACTGACCATGATAGCTATCTATCTATCTATCATCTATCTATCTATCATCTATCTATCTATCATCCATCTATCTATCTATCTATCTATCTATCTATCTATCTATCTATCTATCTATCTATCATCACATTTGTATAGCCACCCATCTCACACAGTGACTCTGGGCAGCGTACATAATTTAAAAAAATATATAACAACCATTAAAAACACAATTAAAATAAAAAAGATATTAAAAACAAGAAAACAGACAGAATGGCGGCAATGCATACAGAGAGTGCATCAGTTAACTCTCATACAATCGTCTAAAAGGATCCGCTCTATCAAGGGATCCCCAAGCTCACTGGCCAAACCGTTTTGAGGGCCTTCTGGAAGACCAGCAGGGTAGGGGCCAGCCTCACCTCGGAGGGAAGGATGTTCCACAGGGCAGGGCCCATGGCAGAAAAGGCTCTCCTCCTAGGTCCCGCCCGGCAAAACTCCCTAGCTGACGGGATCCCCAACATGCCTCTCCTGCTGGACCCGATGGGATGGGTAGATGTAACTGGGAAGAGGGGGTCCTTCAAATAACCTGGTCCCATGTCATGTAGGGCATTAAAGGTCACAACCAGCACCTTGAATTGGACCTGGAAGCAAACTGGTAGCCAATGCAGTTTGCAAAGGAAAGGTATAAAGTGTGCAGTTCTTGTAGCACACACAACTACCCATGATGCTGCATTTTGCACCAGCTGAAGCTTCCGGATGCTCTTCAGGGGCAGTCCCAGTTAAAGCTGTTACAGTAGTCCAGCATGAGTGACTGAGAGTAGCAATTGTGGAAGAGGTTTGATGGCTAAAGGAAGCACTCTTCAACTTGGCACCCTCTGGATGTGTTAAGATTGCAACTGGCCATGAGGCACAAAAAGCTACAATCCATCTGGAAGTGTCAGTTTGGGAAAAGTAGGCTTAAGGATTTAACATCTCTCTATATGGATCTTCAATTCAGATCTTAGCCTATTTCTGCCAGGCATGACATTCTGGTTTTAACACTGTTTTGTCTGGGGTATCTTTTCTCACCCTTCAAACGTTGTTAGCACCCACCAAACACATTCAAACGATATATCATCTGTTTGTTTTTCCTTGCCTATTTGTCAATAAAACATTCAGATACATAGCTAAAATATATATTGAGGTTTTATATATTTTAGATTTTATTTTAACTTATTTATTGTGAACCGCCCAGAGTTCCCCATGGGGGGAGATGGGCGGTCATATTAATAAACAAACAAACAAACAAACAAACAAATAAATAAATAAATAAAAGAATAGAAGACAGACAGTCCCCCACCCCACCCCAGGATACACAGTGTAGCAAAATAGGTCCTACTTTTGCTCTTCTATTTCGTAATCCTTTGGGTACCAAATAGTATGGCAGATGGGAAGAAAAGAGACGAGGTGATGGACGACTGTGAAAATCTACATGGAACATATTATACTCCAACCATGGTGCTCTGTTAATCAGGGTAATATTCTCAGTTCCATCTCGATGACCTTCATGAAGAATCAAGCTCAGAATATTCTGAGTCCATATTGTCCCTGCAGATAAGAAATAACTAAATTAATTCACCCAGTGCTGCTATTATATGGAGAATGTTGAACTTACACCAAGCAAACCTTCCTATTACGAAGGATAGTAAACATTTCAGAGAAACATAAGAACAATTGATTCTTCTAAAGTATTTAGATTAAGCTGATGAATGTGTATACCCTATTTATTAGCATCTGTTTATTCCAAGGAAATGACTTTAGGAAGTTGATCCTGGAGAGAAAATTGACACTGTAAAGTAAAATAAAAATGGTCAAAATGCAGATTTAGCAGGGTTACTTTACTTACATTTCCAGCTTCTAATAAAATGCCAAACGTTAAAATCTTGTTATAGCACAGCACAGTTGCAGCAACCAAAATCCTGAATCCTTGAATAAGAGCATTGGACATAAGACTAACTCTTCTTCAGAAAACATCTTTGAACTTACCTGATTTAGGATATGTGATTATGAATACATCATCATCTTGGATTTCAAAACTGTCCAGTGCTTCTATACTTTCGGGTGAGGTCAGGACTCTTAGGAAATAGAATCCTTTGTATTTAAACATGAACTGATTTGGTGTCTCCATTGCTTGACCTGTTGGTATAATAATAGAGCAATTGACAACAGTTCCTACATTTATGGTCAATACTGTATTAATTCAATTCTTTAAAAATCATGCTTCCTGACAATGTAAAGAAAAGCAACATATATCATCAGATTAGTTTACCTAATTAATTAGTTAATAAGTTTCATCAACTCTATTTTCACCCATGAAAGTTCCCATTGCAAAGAGTCAATTTGCTGCTGTAAATTTGTGGCATCTAATAGTTCTCTGTAGAACAGAAAGTTTTAATTACAATATGAAGAACATACTACTGTAGTTGCAAACCTTACCTTACCTTACCTTACCTTACCTTACCTTACCTTACCTTACCTTTTCGATTTATCACCGCCCAACTCCCTCAAAGGGACTCTGGGTGGTTCACCTTACCTTACCTTACCTTACCTTACCTTACCTTACCTTACCTTACCTTACCTTACCTTACCTTACCTTACCTTACCTTACCTTACCTTACCTTACCTTACCTTATACAGTCAGTCACCTCATGTCTACAAGCAAACATATTTACAGTGCTTTCTCAATTTTTTGTATTTCTGTAGAGTGTTCAAATATTTAAGGAAGGCTGATCTTTAGTCAATCACTGTGTCAGCAGTGCTTCTGCATTTCAAAAAAGAGCTAAAGGCATGGTAGGTCTATCTATGGGGCCCATCTGGGGATGATCATGGTATATAGAAATTTTTTTAAAAGTATGAATGAAATGTTGTGTATCTGGATGTGTGAAATGTGGAAAAGAATGCTTGGTGGGATAAGATACGGAAGAAGCTGTAGAAGAAAACAAACCCCTATAAGAGAACTGTTGCTGCCAAAAATGAAGATGAAAGAAGGATTTTGAATGATATAGAGAAACAGATAGCTGCAAATTGTCAACCCTTCAAGGTAGTCCAGACAAGAAGCACCAACCATGAGTACTAACACTACTTTTATGGTAAGGTTACCGTAACAAAATCTTGCAAGTCTGAAAGCACCTCCCCTCCCTGCCCCCACTTACTTTTACTCTCCTGAAAACTAGGGAAGGTCCCTTCTGGGACGCTTTCTCCACCTCCACCTCTCCTTCAGACTCCGATTTCATTTATCAGACTGTTGTCTAGACTGTGGCTCTTCCCCGTCTCCCAAGGTCATTCCCACATTCCATTACACAAATAATGCTGTCCAAATTCTGTTTATTCTTTAAATAAGTTTAAGCATTTACATTAAGACACAATAAGAGGAATTTGGATTGCTCAAAAAAGTGACACAGTAGTATATTCAGCTGACAGTGTGGCCAGATGCAATAGCAACATCTAAAACTCCCAATTAGTTATCAAAACTGACATGTTTAGATTATTTTAAACCTACATTTTTGTTCTACAAATAATTAATGAGTGTTGATAAAACAGACATTGATTTTCTGCAAGAACTTTGGAATAAAGATTTGAAATTCCTATACTCTGCCTGAGACCATGGAGTAAAAGGCTGCCGGGCTCAAGCCTTCTCTCACAAAAGCCTTCTGGATCTTCTCACTCTGGCCTCACTCACCTTCTGCTTTCAGTTAGCAGTTTGATCTAAGAGACCAGCCAACCCCAAGACTGGCTGTTCCCCTCCCCTCCCCAAGCATGGTGGCAGAACCAGGTCTTTAGGTTTTTTCTAAGGTCCAGGAGAGAGGGGGCCGATCTTATTTCAGGGGGAAGAATATTCCAGAGAGCGGGTGCTACTGCAGAGAAGGCATGCCTCCTGGACCCCGTCAGATGGAACTCTCTTACAGAATGGGCTCGTAGCATGCCCTCTCTGCATGACTGGGTGGGACGGGTTGATGTGATAGGGATGAGACGGTCCCTCAGGTAACCTGGTCCCATGCCATGTAGGGCTTAAAAAGTGATAACCAACACCTTTAATTGAATCCGGAAGGAAACTGGCACCCAATGCAGCTCGCGGAGCGAAGGTGTTATGTGTGCTGATCTTGAGGCACCGAAAATTGCCCGCACAGCTGCATTCTGAACCTGTTGAAGCCTCCGGACGCCCTTCAAGGGTAGCTCCATGTAGAGAGCATTACAATAGTCTATATGGGAGATGACCAGGGCGTGAGTGACCGTTCAAAGGGCCCCTCGCTCCAGGAAAGGGTGTAACTGGCGCACAACACAAAGTTGTGCAAAGGCCCTTCTGGCCACGACTGCCACCTGCTCAGGAGCAGGAGTCGTGAGTCGAAGAGGACTCCCAAGTTACGCACCGGTTCTTTCTGGGGCAGTACAACCCCATCCAGAACTAAGGATGGTAAATTCCTGGACACCGAGGGGCCATTAATCCACAGCCACTCCATCTTACCAGGGTTCAGCTGAAGCCTGTTGTTCCCCATCCAGACCCTTCACAGCCCCCAGGCACTTGGACAGGGTAGTCGCAGCATCACTTACTTCCCCCGGGATGGAGATGTATAACTGAGCATCATCAGCATATTGATGATACCTCATCCCGTGGAGATGGGTGATCTCTCCCAGCGGTTTCATGTAGATTTTGAATAGGAGAGGAGAGAGCACTGAGCCTTGCGGCACCCCACAAAGGAGGGGCCGTGGACCCGATCTCTCCTCCCTATCAACATCAATTGGGACCGGCCCTGGAGGAAGGAGGTGAACCAGCACAGAACCACGCTGCCCATCCCCAACTCCCTGAGTCGTCCCAAAAGGATACCATGGTCGATGGTATCGAAAGCTGCTGAGAGGTCAAGGAGAGCCAGGATGGATGCACTGCCCCCATCCCACTCCCTCCAGATATCATCCATAAGTGTGACCAATGCCGTTTCCATCCCATATCCCAGCCTGAAACCTGACTGAATGGTGTCTAGATAATCCGTTACCTCTACAATCCTCTGGAGCTGCAATGCCACCACTTTCTCAACTGCCTTCCCCCTAAAGGGGAATCAAACTGTTCCCAGATAACTGGGTAGTACGTTCCTCAGGCATCTCCCCAGACCACGTTCACACTTAGAGTGTGTTTCTTCCTCCAGCGGCGCTCTAGGCGTCTCTTAATCCTCTTCAGGACCCTCAACTCCTCCGTGAACCACGGGGAGTGTCGGGTTCAATAGGATAAGAGAGGCCACACAGGCGCGATCCTGTCCAAGGCCCTGGCAGCCTCCCTATTCAAGGTAGCAGCTAGGGCCTCCACTGGACCGTGCAGCAGATCCTCGGGGATAACCCCCAGCTCCCTCTGAAACTGAGTTGGATCCATCAGTCACCAGGGGCGGACCAATCGAATACTTCCTGCCTCCATGCGGAGTGGGGTGGCATAAGAGAATCTCAAGGCCACCAGGGCGAGAGCTGACCATGACAAAGGGGAAAGATGTAACTCTCCCCTCAGAGCACATTGCCACTGCTCCGACAAGAAAACTAAGCCCGGTGTGAGACCACTGTCTTGAGTCAGGTCCTGAATGATCTGAGTCAGGCCCATGGCTGCCATGGTGGCCATGAACTCCCGAGCTGCCTCTGAGGACTGTTCCAGGGATGGCAGATTGAAATCCCCCAGAACCATAAGTCTGGGGAATTCCACTGCCAACCCCGAGACAGCCTCCTGCAGCTCAGGCAGGGAGGTTGCTACGCAGCAGGGAGGCTGGTACAGCAGCAACACTCCCAACTGCTCTTGGGCACCCAACTTAAAAAACAGGGTCTCACAACCGGCTACTTGTGGAGCAGCGCCCCTGAAGTCCACAAGAGACTCTCGGATGACAACTGCCACCCCTCCTCCCCTACCCTGACATCTTGGCTGGTGCCACACCCGAAACCCAGCCAGGCACATCTCTGACAAAGCCACTCCTCCCTCCGGGCCCAGCCAGGTTTCGGTAATACATGCCAGGTCAGCCCCCTCCTCTGTGATCAAGTCACTTATGAGGGGGGCCTTCTTGTTAACTGACCTGGCATTAAGAAGCAGCAGCCAGAGATCAGGGCCCCCACGAGTCTGCTGTCCAGGGCCTAGGTTTAAGTCTGGAGGGTCGGAACATGTCACAGGTAATAAACACCTGGGGCGTCTTCCTCGACAATGACTCACCCTCCGGCTTCCGTCATAATATCCCCTGCCCATCACCACCTTGATAAGTTGTGCCGCTCTACATCCCCCAGGGTTCCCCAGTCCATTCGCCCCCAATCCTGGACCTCTAAAATCCCTGGTTTGAAATAGGGATCCCTCCATCCTCTCATCCAACTATACACACAACCACACAACCACAAGGAGATGGTGGACCACCAGCACACCAGCTCTCACTCTTGGCACTGATAGGCCCGACCATCACCTACATACTCACCGTGCCCCCCCCCCCCTTAGCCTCTCTCACTGGACAGCAGGGGCATAACACTCACTACCACTCACCCCTGTCTCTCACTCAGAGGGTGAGTGCTCTCCCAAACACCATTCACACCCAAGCTCCCTCCCTCATCTCTCACATGTGGGAGAGGGCACTCATTCACACTGGAGGGACCCCAAAATCCCTGCCATATTCGGCAAGTTGGAGGGGTTGGGAGGGAATAACCAGGCCTCAATTTCAGGCCCCACATCTGGGCTTGCTGGCCTGGGATGACAAGATGACAAGGCCACAGCATTCCATGTTCTGAGAACCTCTCAGAAGTACAGCAATGTTCTTTGCATGAGTCTGCCCTTCAGGATGACTCAGAAATTATAGCAAATGCAGAATATGGCAGCAGAACTGTCACCCAAAAGATCCTTGAGAGATCAGATAAAATGTATCAAGTCTGACTTCAAGGTTGGGGAATAACATTTAAGGTCCTTAATGTTTAGGCTCCTATTATTTGAGTATATACCTTTCCCAATAATTACCTATCAGACTTGCCCCAACCTTGCTGGCCTTTCGTAAAGCCTTGAAAACCTGGTTTTGTCATCTTGACCACTTGTAAAAGGTAAAACACATAGTTTAGTTTGAACCCCCTTTCTAAAAAAGCTTATTTCTAGGCTGTTTCAAAAGCACTCTCCCTCGAACACTGGAACAAGAAATGTCTACACGCAGCCAGCGTAACCATTTCTAAAAGTTAAAGAAATTTTGTTTGCAAATTTAACTGAAACCCAAATCATTTCTAAAAGCTAAACCGACATAGTTTGCATATTTTAACCTGAAACACACAAACAGACGAGCACACATACACACACACACACACAGCCCCCAGGCATCTTGACCACTTGTAAAAGCTAAAACACATAGTTTACTTTGACCCCCCCTTTTCTAAAAAAGCTTATTTCTAGGCTGTTTCAAAAGCATTCTCCCTCGAACACTGGAAAAAGAAATGTCTACACGCAGCCAGCGTAACCATTTCTAAAAGTTAAAGAAACTTTGTTTACAAATTTAACTGAAACCCAAATCATTTCTAAAAGCTAAACCAACATAGTTTGCATATTTTAACCTGAAACACACAAACACACGAGCACACACACACACACACACACACACACAGCCCCCAGGCATCTTGACCACTTGTAAAAGCTAAAACACATAGTTTACTTTGACCCCCCTTTTCTAAAAAAGCTTATTTCTAGGCTGTTTCAAAAACACTCTCCCTCGAACACTGGAAAAAGTAATGTCTACATGCAGCCAGCATAACCATTTCTAAAAGCTAAAGAAAGATTTCGTTTGCAAATTTAACTGATAACACAAATACACATAAATGTTTTGAAGCATGACCTTAATAAAATTTATTCTAACCCCTCCAGTAAAAGCCTGTAAATTTTAACAGGGAATTAAATACTCACATGCAGCCATCAACCACACATATTATGTGTCAGAGCCGTGATTCTGGGCATGCGTGTTGTTGCAGCTAGTGAAAAGGGGGTAGTCCTTGGCCAAGCCATGCCCAGGCATGTCTGGACATGCGAACAGGCTAAATGATGTGACAGCTAGTAAAACAGGGGTTGTTAGGGCGGGGAGGTATGTGCAGACATGCCTGAACAGCTAGTGGTTTAAACTCCTGCTTGCTTTTGAAAATAATATGGCAGCCTCAGATCCCAAAGAAGTGATTAATAAAGGTTCTACAAGTCTTTTTACATCATTAGAAACCCCTCCCCCCAACTCATGGGGCAACTTAAGGCCACTGCTGGCAGAGTGCAACAAAAGCTGTTGTCGGGGTTTTGATGAAGAAAAGGATTTCTTCAGGCCAATTTTGTATGGATGTTGTAAAGCAGAGCTTTCCAAACTTTTCATGTTGGTGACACACCTTTTAATTTAATTTAATTTAATTTAATTTAATTTAATTTAATTTAATTTAATTTAATTTAATTTAAAATTTAATTTAATTTACGTATTTATACCCCGCCTATCCCCTCCCTAGACGGAGGGCTCTAGGCGGCTTACAATCATTGAAATACATATATTTATACATCATATATTTAACAATGTTATAATATTACCGTGCATTAGGGAGGGGGTGAGGGAACCGACTCTTCTTCCGCAGGCATCGGACTGCATACCCCAGAATGCCTTGCTTCCGAGCCGGCTGCTGACATCCAGGAAGTTGTCATCGGGATCCGCCGTCCTCCGCCGTTATCCACGGGAATCAACCAGGTCTTCCTTCAGTTCGAGGGCGACCCCCGAAAGGACGCCAGCAGATTGCCCCACGTAAGTGCTACCCATTTATCTACTTGCCTTAGCTTTCGAATTGCTGGGTTGGCAGAAGCTGGGGCTAGTGACGAGAGCTCACCTCGCCCCGCGGATTCGAACTGCCGGCCTTATGGTTGGCAGACTAACAGCTCAGTGGTTTAACCTGCTGAGCTACCGTGCCCCATATTAGACATGCATCATTTTGCAACACAGTAATAACACGGCTCCCCGCCCCCCAGCCCATGTGACTGGCTCCCGCCTGCAAACCCCTCCCAAGGGCAGGGTAGGGCAGGGTGGTGCAGCTGTGGTGCATGGCTGAGTGGGGGGGCTGGCTCGATCATGGGGCAGGGCAGCTCAGGGCAATGCAGGGCAGGGCGGTGTAGCCGCAGGGCGGGGCCAAGCGGCGGGGCTCAGCTTGATCACAGGGCTGAGAGGCAAGGCAGGCAGGGGCCAATCAGTTCTCGTGCTGCTCAGCCCGCCTCTCTGCCCTCCTTTGGCACTCACTGATTGGCAAAAGTGCCTGTTCTTCCGGTTCCCCCCAATCAGCGCTTCCAGGTTTTTGCGCGACACACCAGGATACCAAAGGCGACACAGTGGTGTGTCGTGACACACACTTTGGAAAGCTATGTTGTGAAGCGTGTTGTAATTTTAGTGATGAGAAACAGAGGAAAACAGAGGACATAGCCTGTCATACTTACCAGGCACCCTGTGAAATTGCTTTTGAACTGTGGTGTTGGAGGAAAATTCTGAGTGCCTTGGACTGCAAGAAGATCAAACCAGTCCATACTCCAGGAAGTAAAGCCAGACTGCTCACTTGAGGGAATGATATTAAAGGCAAAACTGAAGTACTTTGGCCACATAATGAGAAGACAGGATACCCTGGAGAAGAAGCTGATGCTAGGGAAAGTGGAAGGCAAAAGGAAGAGGGGCCGACCAAGGGCAAGATGGATGGATGATATTCTGGAGGTGACAGACTCGACCGTGGGGGAGCTGGGGTGGCGACGGCTGACAGGAAGCTCTGGCGTGGGCTGGTCCATGAAGTCACGAAGAGTCGGAAGTGACTGAACGAATAAACAACAAGACCCTGTGAAATGGTGAATGGACCGTCTTTAGCTCCCATCAAAGGACACAGAGCGGGTAAGTGTTTTTTATTTATTGTTATGTAAATGTGTTGATCGGAAGGTCGCAAGTTCAGAGGTTCGAATCCCTAGCCCTGCGTGCAGAGTGAGCTCCCGCACTAGCTCCAGCTCTTGCCAACCTAGCAATTCGAAAGCATGCAAATGCAAGTAGATGAATAGGTACCACTTCGGTGGGAAGGTAACAGCGTTCCGCGGCGTCATGCGGCCACATGACTGTGGAAGTGTCTTCGGACAACGCTGGCTCTTCGGCTAACAAACGGAGATGAGCACCGGCCCCTAGAGTCGGACACGACTGCACAAATGTGCGGGGGGTACCTTTACCTTTTTAAATGCTGGTGGAGCAGATAGTACTCTAACAGAATATGCTTTATCTTTTGCAGTCTCTGAATTAATGTCGCCTAGACAGCGAACAGTTCAAAGCACCCCTCCTTTATATTCCTGTGGTAAAGCTGCCTGGGACAAATCTTCTGAAGATTTTCCTGATCAAGAATGTGGTTCCAATTCCGTTCCACCGGAGAGGCCACGCTATTTGCCCTGGGAGTTAAAGAGCTACAATTCAAGTAGAGACTGGCTTGCTTGTGACTGTGGGCATGATTTGTGGGGTAGAGATGGCCCGGAAAGGGCAACAGAGTGTAAAATAGTGTGTTACGACACAACAGATGATGATGATGATAATGATGATGATGATGATGATGGGTATGTTTCTGATGGCATAGGCAGGCCCCTCTGAACTCTGTATTACCAATTAATCATGTGTTAAAGGCAATATACGATTATTTGTCAGTGGTTTCCAGTATAATGAAGTATGAAAAGATTCTAAGGTACATTTATTATACACCTGGTTGTGTAGGGAGTTATGGTGTGAATACCCTTTTTCAGGAGGGAGGAAAACATGATAAAAATCTGTCCATGAAGCAAGTCAAAACATGGCTTTCAGGATGAGATGCTTATACCCTTCATAAACCTGCAAGAATTAATTTTCATACAAATAAAACAATGGTATCTGGCTTAGATCAGCAATGGTAGTCTGATCCCATAGAGGTCTCCAAATTTTCTATGGAAAACTGTGGAAAAAGTTCATCTTAACAGTTATTGGCGTGCTATCTAAATGTGCCCGGGCCTCCCCTTTATCTAATAAGTCAGGGAGGGAGGTCACAACAGCTTTCCAGAACATCTTCTGTGCACCCTGAAAAATACAGACAGATGCCGGTAAAGAGCTCTTAAATATTCCTCTGAAGAAACTTTTAGCATGTTATGGCATTCATCATTTTGTCACCCATAGTGAGATTGAGGCAGCTGCTATAGAAGGCTTTATCCATACTCTGAAAAATAAACTCTGGAGATATTTGACAGCTAGAAATACGCATTGGTACGTGGACATTTTTCCTGCTATTCTTCAGGGGTACAATAACCCTTATCATCGTAGCATCGGGGCTGCTCCTAACACTAAATTTGTGTAATGAAAGGGAGGTGTGGATAAGGCTGTATAGGAAGTTTCAAAAAGTAAAAGAAAGGAACAATGTCTTAAGGTGGGTGATCACATCAGGGTATCCAGACTGAATGGTAAGTTTGAAAAGGGCTATCAGTGAACCTATATAGATGAAATATTCATAATAAAAAACTGGGGATTGTAGGGATTCTGAAATGCTAATGACAGAAACTCACACAGCTTTTAATTAGTTTTAGCAGAGTGGAAGCATTCAGCAACTTGCACAAGGCTTAATCAGTTCAAAGACATAAAAATAAACACACTTCACACGTTAATGTAAAGTTACAGAAAAATAGCTTACAGTTTTATTGTAGATCTGTTTCATGGTAGAAACGGTCCATGCATGCGAGCGATAGGTTCTGACCAAACCCACAGTCTTCTTAATGTGGCCTTGCTGAATGCAGATATGAGCCACAAGGACAGCCATGGCTGACCATCGTGTCCGGTGGAGATTCAAACGAAAAAAAGAGAAAGAGGAACAGGAACAGGAAATCGGGATTCAAACCCCTCCCACACAAAGCAAGTAAGATTAGGTTGCAGCAGAGCTGCCCCCTCCATCAAGCTTGTGTGAGACATGCTTGGTTGAAACCCAATATCTCTAACACCCCTTCTTTTCAACCTTTGTATGTCTCAATGTCCCACGAGATTTAATTTCCCTCAGTTCCAGGTAACTGGTTGTAGACAATGGCTTCATGAAGATGTCTGCTGTCATGTTCCCTGTGGGACAGTAATCTAGCTTGACTAACCCTTGGTGTTGCAGCTCCCTCACCACATGATCTCCAGCAAAGGAGATCGTTACCTTGTCGTGGTGCTGGAGCTTGAGCACCTCAATGAAACCATGAGCTAAACCGTGAAGGGACACCCAAGACGGGAAGGTCGTGGCAGAGAGGTCAGACTAAATACGATCCCTGGGGAAGGTAATGGCAACCCACCCCAGTATTCTTGCCATGAAAACTAAATGGATCAGTACAACCAAAGATATGTCGGTATACCATCGGAAGATGGGACTCCCAGGTCAGAAGATGGTCAAAATGCTACTGGGGAGGAACAGAGGATATGTTCAACTAGCCCCAGACGTGATGACGCAGCTAGCTCAAAGCCGAAAGGACGGCTAGCAGCCGACGGTGCTGGTGGTGAACGACGAATCCGATGTTCTAAAGATCAACACACCATAGGAACCTGGAACGTAAGATCTATGAGCCAGGGCAAATTGGATGTGGTTATTGGTGAGATGTCAAGATTAAATATAGACATTTTAGGTATCAGTGAACTGAAATGGACTGGAATGGGCCACTTCACATCAGATGACCACCAGATCTACTACTGTGGACAAGAGGACCACAGAAGAAATGGAGTAGCCTTCATAATTAATAATAAAGTGGCTAAAGCAGTGCTTGGATACAATCCAAAAAACGATAGAATGATCTCAATTCGAATTCAGGGGAAACCATTTAACATCACAGTGATCCAAATATACGCCCCAACCACAGATGCTGAAGAAGCAGAAGTAGATCAGTTCTATGAGGATCTGCAGCACCTACTGGATAATACACCAAAAAGAGATGTTATTTTCATTACAGGAGACTGGAATGCTAAGGTGGGTAGTCAGACAACACCTGGAATTACAGGCAAGCATGGTCTGGGAGAACAAAATGAAGCAGGACATAGGCTGATAGAATTTTGCCAAGACAACTCACTGTGCATAACAAACACTCTCTTCCAACAACCTAAAAGACGACTTTATACATGGACTTCACCATATGGTCGACACTGAAATCAGATTGACTACATCCTTTGCAGCCAAAGGTGGCGGACATCTATACAGTCGGTAAAAACAAGACCTGGAGCTGACTGTAGTTCAGATCACGAACTTCTTATTGCAAAATTTAGAATCAGACTAAAGAGAATAGGGAAGACCCACAGATCAGTTAGATATGAGCTCACTAATATTCCTAAGGAATATGCAGTGGAGGTGAAGAATAGATTTAAGGGACTAGATTTAGTAGATAGGGTCCCGGAAGAACTATGGACAGAAGTTCGAAACATTGTTCAGGAGGCGGCAACAAAAAACGTCCCAAAGAAAAAGAAAACCAAGAAGGCAAGATGGCTGTCTGCTGAGACACTGGAAATAGCCCAAGAAAGAAGGAAAGCAAAAGGCAACAGTGATAGGTGGAGATATGCCCAATTAAATGCAAAATTCCAGAGGTTAGCCAGAAGAGATAAGGAATTATTTTTAAACAAGCAATGTGCGGAAGTGGAAGAAGACAATAGAATAGGAAGGACAAGAGACCTCTTCCAGAAAATTAGAAACATCGGAGGTAAATTCCAGGCAAAAATGGGTATGATCAAAAACAAAGATGGTAAGGACCTAACAGAAGCAGAAGAGATCAAGAAAAGGTGGCAAGAATATACGGAAGATCTGTATAGGAAGGATAATAATATTGGAGATAGCTTTGACGGTGTGGTCAGTGAGTTAGAGACAGACATCCTGAAGAGTGAGGTTGAATGGGCCTTAAGAAGCATTGCTAATAACAAGGCAGCAGGAGACGACGGTATCCCAGCTGAACTATTTAAAATCTTGGAAGATGATGCTGTCAAGGTGATGCATGCCATATGCCAGCAAATTTGGAAAACACAAGAATGGCCATCAGATTGGAAAAAATCAACTTATATCCCCATACCAAAAAAGGGAAGCACTAAAGAATGTTCAAACTATCGAACAGTGGCACTTATTTCACATGCCAGTAAGGTAATGCTCAAGATCTTGCAAGGTAGACTCCAGCAATTCATGGAGCGAGAATTGCCAGATGTACAAGCTGGGTTTAGAAAAGGCAGAGGAACTAGAGACCAAATTGCCAATATCCGCTGGATAATGGAGAAAGCCAGGGAATTTCAGAAAAACATCTATTTCTGTTTTATTGACTATTCTAAAGCCTTTGACTGTGTGGATCATAACAAATTGTGGCAAGTTCTTGGTGGTATGGGGATACCAAGTCATCTTGTCTGCCTCCTGAGGAATCTGTATAACGACCAAGTAGCAACGGTAAGAACAGAGCACGGAACAACGGACTGGTTTAAGATTGGGAAAGGAGTACGGCAGGGTTGTATACTCTCACCCTACCTATTCAACCTGTACGCAGAACACATCATGCGACATGCTGGGCTTGAGGAATCCAAGGCTGGAGTTAAAATCACTGGAAGAAACATTAACAATCTCAGATACGCATATGATACCACTTTGATGGCTGAAAGCGAGGAGGAGTTGAGGAGCCTTATGACGAAGGTGAAAGAAGAAAGTGCAAAAGCTGGGTTGCAGTTAAACCTCAAAAAAACCAAGATTATGGCAACGAGCTTGATTGATGACTGGCAAATAGAGGGAGAAAAAGTGGAGGCAGTGACAGACTTTGTATTTCTAGGCGCAAAGATTACTGCAGACGCTGACTGCAGCCAGGAAATCAGAAGACGTCTACTTCTTGGGAAGAGAGCAATGGCAAGTCTTGATAAAATAGTTAAGAGCAGAGACATCACACTGACAACAAAGGTCCGCATAGTTAAAGCAATGGTATTCCCTGTAGTAACCTATGGCTGCGAGAGCTGGACCATAAGGAAGGCTGAGAGAAGGAAGATAGATGCTTTTGAACTGTGGTGTTGGAGGAAAATTCTGAGAGTGCCTTGGACTGCAAGAAGATCAAACCAGTCCATCCTCCAGGAAATAAAGCAGACTGCTCACTTGAGGGAATGATCTTAAAGGCAAAACTGAAGTACTTTGGCCACATAATGAGAAGACAGGATACCCTGGAGAAGAAGCTGATGCTAGGGAAAGTGGAAGGCAAAAGGAAGAGGGGCCAACCAAGGGCAAGATGGATGGATGGTATTCTGGAGGTGACGGACTCAACCATTGGGGAGCTGGGGATGGTGACGGCCGACAGAAAGCTCTGGCGTGGACTGGTCCATGAAGTCACGAAGAGTCGGAAACAACTGAACGAATAAACAACAACAACACCACATGATGCTTTACATCAATGTACTTGGTCCTCCCACCAATCTTCTCTGACTGTGAGAGTTTAATGCAACTTTGGTTGTCCTCAAATATCTGAACCGGGATTGGTTCCTCTACTCTCATGTCTCCAAGCAGTAGCTTGAGCCATTTAACCTCATTGCATGTTTCAGTAGCTGCAATGTATCCTGCCTCAGTGGATGACTGAGCAACTGTGCCTTGCTTGTGGCTTCCCCAGCTTACTTCTCCACCCGCATAGAAAAAACACATAACCACTGGTGGACTTGCAGTCAGCAATGTCTTCTGCCCAGTCCGCATCTGTGAATCCCACTAGTCTAGGATTCTCAGTGGCTGGCAGTTTTAGTTTTAGGTGCATGGTTCCCTTCAGGTACCTTCCCACCCGCTTGACACCAGTCCAGTCTCTCTGTGTGGGTGTGCTGGTTTTCTTACATAGAATGCCCACTGCAGCAGCAATGTCCAGCCTAGTGGTAGTGGCTAGATACAACAGCTTGCCTATGGCACTCCTGTAGTCATTGTTCTCTGGTAGGAGATTGCTGGGTTCATGTTGTTTGTGGAAAGCCATTCCCACTGGTGTAGGCATAGGATTAGCATTTTGCAGTCCTAGGCTTTCCAACAGAAGAAAGCTCCCATCTTCTTCTCTCTCGATCTGTATTCCTAAGTAGTAGCTGGCATTGCCCAGATGCTTCACTTCTACTTCTTTGTTTAGTTGGGAAACAATGTCATCAAAGTCCCTTTTGTTATTGTGGCAGATCATTAAATCATCCACATAACAAAGTATGTACACATCCCTGACATTTCTGTGTCTTGTGTACAGACAGGGGTCAGCCTTTCCTTGAGCAAAACCCTGGTCAAGAAGAATTTGGTTTAGCTTCTTGTTCCATGCTCTGGCTGCCTGATTCAGGGCATAAATCCCCTTCTGAAGTTTGCAAACAAGATGTTTGGTATTGGGATTAGTAAAGCCTGGTGGCTGTGTTATATATAAATCTTCCTCTATCTCCCCATACAGAAATACAGTTTTAACATCTAAGTGTTCAACATCCATGTTTTTGGATGCTGCTAGACTTAGAAGCATTCTAATTGTGGTGTGTTTCACAATGAGAGCAAAACACTCATCATAGTCCTCTCCATATTTCTGTGAGTAGCCTTTGGCAACTAATCTGGCTTTGTACCTTTGTACTTCGCCATTCTCGTCTTGTTTTGCTTTGAACACCCACTTACAACCTATGGCTTTCTTGCCTTTAGGTAGCTCTGTCTAAGTCCATGTTTTGTTTGTATGTAGAGCATCTAGCTCCTCCTGTGCTGCTTTCTTCCACTTACTTGCTTCATCTGCAGGCATGTGCAGCACTTCGTTCCACGATGCAGGTTCTTGTGGTTGCGACAACCTTGCGAAGTAGGACAGTCTTTGGGCTGGAATCCCCCTGTTGGGTCGTGGTGAGCGTCTCAGAGCAGGTTCAGGAGCAGCATTTGGTGGTTCACCCCATTCTGCACCCTCGGCCTCATCATCTGACTCTGGTGGAGTCTCCATCTGGTCTTCCATCTCCCTCTGGGTTGGTGTGGTGATGTCCTCTGGCATCAGGCTGAACATCTCAGTCTGGTAACTGCTACTGCTGGTTTGTACGCAGTCATCACCCACTTGAGTGTGGCAGCCTCTCTCCCTCTCATCAAAGTACACCACTCTGCATACTTTTATTATTCCCGTCTTTGGGTTCAGGATTCTGTATCCCTTGCTTCCTGGAGCATAGCCAATCATGACCCCTTCTTCAGCTCTAGGATCTAGGTTGTATCTCCTTTCTTTTGGAATGTGGGCATAAGCCTTTGATCCAAATACTCTCAAATGTTTGACACTTGGTTTCCGCCCATGCCATAGCTCGAAAGGTGTTACTTTGTTGGCTCTGGTTGGCAGTCTATTTTGTAAGTATGTAGCTATCATCACAGCATCCACCCAGTATTTGTCAGGCAAATCTGCTTCTAACAGCATACACCTTACCATGTCCATTAGTGTTCTGTTCTTTCGTTCAGCAACCCCATTGCTCTCTGTGTGTAAGGAGTGGTTAATCTGTGCTCTATGCCTAGTTGTGTCAGGTATGTTTGCATGCTGTTAGATAGGAACTCACCTCCTCGATCACTTTGAAGGGCTTGAGGGGTCCTGTTGAACTTGTTCCTCACCATAGCAACATACGCCTTCAGCATATCTGCTGTCTGGGATTTCTCCTTCATCAGGTAGGTTACACAATACCTGGATAAATCATCTATGAAATATATTATGTATTTATTTCCACCAGCTGATGCTTGAAGAGGTCCACACAAATCAGTGTGGATAAGCTCAAGTGGCTTGGTTGCCAGCCTTTCCCTTTGTTTGGGTATGGCTGGTCTGGTGGCTTTGCCTTTGATGCACACTACACACCTTGATTGGCACTTTTCATGATTACTAAGTTCCAGGTCCCTTACCATTTCTTCATCCTTCATTCTCAAAATTGCATCAAAGACCCTGTGTGCAAAACGCCTGTGCCACATGGTGGTGCTGTTGTTCTCCTTTGTCTGCTGCTGCTGGCAGGTGAGTCTGACATCTGGTGGTGGCTGTTCACAGTTCACCTGGTAGATGCCATCTTTTTGAAAACCTGTAACATAAACTTCTCTATATGTTACTTTACATTCCCTATTGGCATTGAAGGTCACATTGAATCCTTTGCTGTTCAATGTTGGGACACTCATCAGATTGGTAGTTAATTGTGGAACATAATATGCTTCTGTTATTGTGAGGTCTTTGTATCCACCTCTATTAAAACATCTTATGGGTATTTTGCCTTTTCCTCTTATTGAGATGGAATTTCCATCAGCAAGAGTAATATTCCCTTGTGGTTCTTCATTCAGCTCACTGAAATCATCTCTGTTCCTACACAGATGTCGGCTTCACCCTGAATCTCGGATCCATTGTCCTTTGGCTTCACTTAAATTAGTCCCAAGAGCATTTTCTGCTCTGAAAACTGTGTGCAGACTTAAATTTCCCTTGGAATGCTTTCTTTCTGAAAAATCCTTTCTGTCTCTGCCTCTACAGAATTTTGCCAGGTGTCCTGGCCTGTTACAATTGTGGCAGACTGTGGGGCTTTTGTTTTGTTGATGAGCAGGCAATGGCTTCTGCTCACCCTTTCACCCTTGCTGCCAGGTAGGTCTGGACTTTTGCAGGCTGTCTATTCAAAGGTAAATTAACTTGCCTGCGGGCCTCTCCTCAAATCTTCCCAAAGATCTGAGAAAGATTAGGTCCATTTAAATTCTGACTTGCTACAAAATGGTAAAATTTATCAGGCAGGGAGCTGAGTAAAAAGGACATTTTTGTTCTTTCACATAAATTTTGAATTGAGTTTGTTATTGTTGTTTATTCGTTCAGTCGCTTCTGACTCTTTGTGACCTCATGGACCAGCCCACGCCAGAGCTTCCTGTCGGACGTCACCATCCCCAGCTCCCCAATGGTTGAGTCCGTCACCTCCAGAATACCATCCATCCATCTTGCCATTGGTCGGCCCCTCTTCCTTTTGCCTTCCACTTTTCCTAGCATCAGCTTCTTCTCCAGGGTATCCTGTCTTCTCATTATGTGGCCAAAGTACTTCAGTTTTGCTTTTAATATCATTCCCTCAAGTGAGCAGTCTGGCTTTATTTCCTGGAGTATGGACTGGTTTGATCTTCTTGCAGTCCAAGGCACTCTCAGAATTCCCCTCCAACACCACAGTTCAAAAGCATCTATCTTCCTTCGCTCAGCCTTCCTTAAGGTCCAGCTCTCGCAGCCATAGGTTACTACAGGGAATACCATTGCTTTGACTATGCGGATCTTTGTTGTCAGTGTGATGTCTCTGCTCTTAACTATTTTATCAAGATTTGTCATTGCTCTCCTCCCAAGAAGTAGACGTCTTCTGATTTCCTGGCTGCAGTCAGCGTCTGCAGAAATCTTTGCGCCTAGAAATACAAAGTCTGTCACTGCCTCCACTTTTTCTCCCTCTATTTGCCAGTCATCAATCAAGCTCGTTGCCATAATCTTGGTTTTTTTGAGGTTTAACTGCAACCCAGCTTTTGCACTTTCTTCTTTTACCTTCATCCTAAGGCTCCTCAGCTCCTCCTCGCTTTCAGCCATCAAAGTGGTATTATCTGCATATCTGAGATTGTTAATGTTTCTTCCAGCGATTTTAACTCCAGCCTTGGATTCATCAAGTCCAGCACATCGCATGATGTGTTCTGCATACAGGTTGAATAGGTAGGGTGAGAGTATACAGCCCTGTTGTACTCCTTTGCCAATCTTAAACCAGTCCGTTGTTCCATGTTCTGTTCTTACCGTTGCTACTTGGTCGTTATACAGATTCCTCAGGAGGCAGACAAGATGACTTGGTATCCCCATACCACCAAGAACTTGCCACAATTTATTATGATCCACACAGTCAAAGGCTTTAGAATAGTCAATAAAACAAAAATAGATGTTTTTCTGAAACTCCCTGGCTTTCTCCATTATCCAGCGGATATGGCAATTTGGTCTCTAGTTCCTCTGCCTTTTCTAAACCCAGCTTGAACTTCTGGCAATTCTCGCTCCATGAATTGCTGGAGTCTACCTTGCAAGATCTTGAGCATTACCTTACTGGCATGTGAAATAAGTGCCACTGTTCGATAGTTTGAACATTCTTTAGTGCTTCCCTTTTTTGGTATGGGGATATAAGTTGATTTTTTCCAATCTGATGACCATTCTTGCGAGTTTATTGAGTTTAGTTTATCAAATTGAGTTTAGTCTATCAAAAATCAATTGCATTTTCAATAAGTGTAGACTAATATCCCCATCTTCTGAAAGTCTTGATTCCATTAATTCTATAAATAAATAAATAGATAGATAGATAGATAGATAGATAGATAGATAGATAGTCTGTCTTTTGGTCATAATCTTCTAAGTATAATGTTTTTAAATTCTGAATCATTTCTCTGGTAGTGGTAAGACTTTTTATTTCTGCCAGCCTGTGCTCAGTCAATGAACCAGAGATTAAAATCATGGCTAGGTTATTTTTCTGGTTCCATGAGTTCTGGACTTCATCAGAATCTCCTGGCTGTGGTGGAGGAGAATGTAAACAATCTATGCTGTTTTGGGAAGTTTATCTCAACCTCAGCTTATACAGCCAAACTGAAAAATTGTCTTTATTTAGCATTGGAAGGGGGGGGGAGCCCCTCCCCTTTCCACTCCATTGTTTAACAAGAGAAAAAAAATCTGAACTGAGCCTTTTTAAATGTGCAAGCAGTTTCTCGGTTGCAAGACCACAGAAACCCTTTTTAAAAAATCAACTCAGTCTGCTGAGCTTCACTGGTTTGTACTGGGCTGAGCTGGGCCCGTAACCCTATGTAGGGATTCTGAAATGCTAATGACAGAAACCCACGCAGCTTTTAATTAGTTTTAGCAGAGTGGAAGCATTCAGCAACTTGCACAAGGCTTAATCAGTTCAAAGACATAAAAATAAACATACTTCACACGTTAATGTAAAGTTACAGAAAAATAGCTTACAGTTTTATTGCAGATCAGTTTCATGGTAGAAACGGTCCATGCATGCAAGCGATAGGTTCTGACCAAACCCACAGTCTTCTTAATGTGGCCTTGCTGAATGCAGATATGAGCCAAGTGGACAGCCATGGCTGACCATCCTCCCCGGTGGAGATTCAAATGAAAAAAAGAGAAAGAGGAAAGGAACAGGAACAGGAAACCGGGATTCAAGCCCCTCCCACAAAAAGCAAATAAGATTAGGTTGCCGCAGAGCTGCCTCCTCCATCAAGCTTGTGTGAAACATGCTTGGTTGAAACCTGATATCTCTAACAGGGACAAGGGAAAGAGTGGTGTATAGATTAAAAGATTACACTGGGGATCCTGTAAAGGGGTCTTTTTATCCTGATGAGCTCCTGCAGACCAACAGTGTGTATACAGAATTAAAAAAGTGATCCCAAAAAGAGGACAGGGATGAAAACACAAACAGATTCTAGTCAAATGGGCTGGCTGGCCAGAGAAGTTTAACAGTTGGGTTAAGGAGACTGAAGTACAACATCTTTGATATGGCAGGTTTTTATATCACCCTTTTAAAATCAGGAGACTGTGCAGTATATCATCAGTAGTTAAAACTAAACACAAGCCTAGTGTGTGAAGAGGTTGGTTGTTAAAGACAAGCCACACATTAAAGTAAATAGCCATATTTCTCCCTGTGCTTTCAATTGTAATGATAGGAGCCCCCAGCCCACACTAAGACTTCCTTCTTCATGCACAGGTTGTGTGAAGTCTTTTCTGCTGCCCCATTCTAAAGTTTGTTTTCCCTAAGAACATCGCTAAGCTTATCTTCAGGCCCCCAGTCTAAATCTGTGTGGAGGTAGGGAATGATACCAATGTCTTAGTGCAATACTTTAATTCGGCCAACCAATTGGACTAATCTAATAATCCAAAATGTAATAAACCACATCATTCAGGATTAAGATATTAGCAGTGCACAGGAACTGTTCTAAATAAGTGCATAACAACAGATAAGGTTACTTGGATTCCTTCCTTCCTTCCTTCCTTCCTTCCTTCCTTCCTTCCTTCCTTCCTTCCTTCCTTCCTTCCTTCCTTTCTCTTCTCTTCTCTTCTCTTCTCTTCTCTTCTCTTCTCTTCTCTTCTCTTCTCTTCTCTTCTCTTCTCTTCTTCTTTTATTAATTATTTATTTTAGAAGACTCCAAGATATAGCCAAAATACCAAAATATTTACAATAACAAAGTTAAACAAAATCCTTAAACTTAAAAGTAATAAAAAACCAGAAAAAGGAAAGTGGGGAAAAACCAGACAAACAAGAAAGGTCTACCTTATATATTAAACCAGGGCTTTCCAAATTTTTCACATTGGCGACACACCAACAGCGGTGCGTGAAAACCTGGAAGCGCCCCAAATGGCAGCAGCGCGCAAAAACCTGGAAGCGCCACTGTGGCAGTGGCGCAAAAAAACCTGGAAGTGCTTCTGCCATGGCGACACTTCCAGGTTTTCGTGCGCTGTAGTGGCGGCAGCGGCACCTCTGGGTTTTCGCACACCGCCGCCATAGTGGCGCTTTCAGGTTTTTGTGTACTGTGGTAGCGGTGACATCCTGGTGTGTCGCGCGAAAACCTGGAAGCACTGATGGCCCACGGCGGCAGCGAGCCATCAGCACTTCCGGGTTTTCTCACGACACACCAGGGCCCACAGGTGACACAGTACTGTGTCGCGACACACAGTTTGGAAAGCTATGTATTAAACCTATGGATAGTCACCGGTTTACTAAAAATACCCTATAATAATATAGTATTGTTGCCTTAAAATCTCAGGCACCCTGAGTGGTATGGAGCTGAAGACCTATTCCCTGAATTTGGGAGAGAAAAACTATTTTACCTTTGCAAAGGTGGCCCTTTCATCTACCGAAAAATACAAATCACAAAGTAATTCAGGCAAAGCAAGAGCATTTATTAAGGGGGGTCAAGTCCTTTTATAGGGTACAGAAACAAATGATACCTACATTCGGTATATGTGATAGGTCAGAAAGCAACTAATCAAACAATAAAAGACATTGATTACATGTGAGAATTAAACGATAGAAAACATTGATTACAGATAACATTCCACAAGTGGCAAATTTATGGGTTACATCACTCCCTTTCCCAGCCAGGTTTGTATCCATCTTAAAACTTGCAAGTGTATTCAAGGGCATTCAGAATATGCTCTCTATTGTTTAGTTGCTGAAAAGGCTAGGTTTTGCATGTAAAAGAAAGAAATGGTTTTGGGTAAAAGGAAAACATGGTTTCCTGAACTTCAAAAGAAGGCATGGAGGCCATGCTAAAATGCTAATATCACCTTTATTAAAAAGCTAATAATGAAGCCTAAAATTCCAGGTAACAGTATAATCAGGTACAAAATATTATTGTAAAATATCATAATGGAACTCGTGGTCACCAAAGTTACTGGTTCATGGACTGGATCTGCCGCCCGTCAGTGGCTCTGAGGTTTTGATTTCACCTTCCAATGACTTGGATAAAGAATTCTGGATGTGTTCAGAATAGACTACGGTGTGAGGTGTTGTGAGATGGGGATTGTCTGGGGTAGTGCTGCATACTCTCCCCTGGATGAGAGACGGAAGGGGAAATAAGAGCTTCTTCTAGCTTCCACGCTAGTTGTTATGCAGTTTTTTGCATCTCTCTACCCAAATGAACAGTGGAGGTGGGCTCTAGATTGGGGTAGTGCATCTATTCTGGTCCACCTTGATCTCTTAGTGCTCTTCCTGCTATTCGTCTGGAGCAGCTCAGGGGACTGGGAGTGGCAAGCAGTATATATTTTTATATATAATTTGTAACGTTGAGATTTAAAGAATTTTGCTTTTCTTATTATTGTTTTCTTTATTAAAGTGATTTTTGAGGAATATAAAACCTTTTCTTCGTTGAATCTGCAGATTGGAATTCTGACCGATTTGCTTTCACTTTCCCGTGGGAACGCTATTTGTTATTACTTTCTATTTTCTCCATTGGCTACTCTGGAGATAAAAGTGCTGGAGAGAGTGCTCTATTACAGTGTTAATGGACTTTACCTTCTTGAGGCACTAGAGGGCGCCATAACCTACTGTGGAGAAGTATGGAGGAAATTAAACTGATATTCAAAGATCTCTATAAGCAGTTACCCGATCATTTTTCAGAATTTGTGGCATCCAAATTGTCACAAAAATTGAGAGAAACTAATAAGGCTGAAAACTATCCTAAGAATAAAGTGCTCTCTTCAAAGAAAAAGATGAGAATTGGTGACTTGCATTTAAATAGTCAAGGGAAAACTGAATTGTGGAAAGTTGAAGATAGAGGGATTGGAAAGATTGTGCTGTCACCACACCATGATCAAGAAAGAGAATTAAGCTCCAAAGGCTGGAAGATTTCTGAAAAATATTTGGACTTTTTAAAGCAGGTTGTAAAATTTGAAATTGACAAGCAGAAAGTTCTTGTCCTGACTTTGAGTGAAGGAAAACATGCTGAGACTTGAAGTTGAAGCTCTTATGTTTATTGGCCTACTCTCCTAGACAGAATCCAGCTAAACTAAAATGAACTGGTAATGCTCAGAGAAAGAGTCCAAGAAATCAGGGCGGGGCCTTCTTTAGCCTCTTGGGAGGAAAGCAAAGCGAGTTAGTACTACACATGCGTTTCTCCCCCTGGAGGGAGCCCCCTCCTTCTCCTCCCTGAGAGTTCTGTGCATAGTACTGAGATATGTAAATGACTTGGTTTACTTTGAGGTGGGATAATGGTCTAAATGTGTTTATCAGGATGGTCTCTTAAAGGTTTTGATAAATGTTTATGCTGTTTGGGGAATTCTTACATTTTTGGTTAAAGGGTGTTAATAATGTTACTTTTTAAATTATATAATAGTAAGAAGAAGTTGGTAGGTCATTTTGTTTTAGTTGAAATGCTTTGCTTTATTTTGATAATTGTAATAAGATATAATTAGGTTATTTTTTGTTAGTTTAGTTGGCAGACAGGAGTAAATTATAGTGAAGAAGAATATTGTGTATATTAGGTCTTAAATTATGTTTGAAGGGTTTTTTATGTTTCTTAATTGGAAGGGAAATTTTGTTTTAGAAGGGAATGTTATAATGAGAATTTAAATGCCTTATAGAAATAATGCTTATCATAGTATAAATTGGAGTAAGAGATTGATATTGATTTATGTATATCTTTGTTGTAGAAAGTCAGAAGTTACTCTGTAGTAGTTTGTTTTGTATTTTCACACCTTTTTAGTTTTCTTTTTCTTTGTAGGCTCTTTTGTTTCATTCTTTTTAGTTTTTATGTATATTTTGAAAGAATTTAGTGAAGCTTAAAAAAAAGAATCATGGGTACATTGATGATTTATTTATTTATATTTATTTATTTATTTTCTATCCCGCCTTAATTATTTTTATAAGTAACTCAAGGCGGCGAACATACCTAATACTCCTTCCTCCTCCTATTTTCCCCACAACAACAACCTTTGTTGGTTAGGGAGGTTGCTATGAGGCAGGGAGGCTGGTACAGTAGCAACAATCCCAACTATTATAGGGAGCCCAACTTCAGGAACAGGGTCTCACAACTGGCCACTTGTGGAGCAGTGCCCCTGAAGGCCACTAGAGATTCCCGGATGACAAAAGCCACCCCTCCTCCCCTGCCCTGGAGTCTCGGCTGGTGCCACACCATGAACCCAGCCGGGGACATTTCCAAGAGGGGTACCCCCCCTTCAGGGCCCAGCCAGGTGTCGGTAATACATGCCAGGTCTGCCCCCTCCTCAGTGATCAAATCACATATAAGGGGGGCCTTGTTGTTAACTGACCTGGCATTCAAGAGCAACAGCTGAAAGCCAGGGCCTCCGTGGGTCTGCTGTCCCTGGGTCTGAGTACAGAGGGCCGGAACACGCTACCGGTATCAAACACCGAGGGTGTCTTCCCTGAAGGTGGCCTGTCCTCTGACTCCCACCATGACACCCCCACCCCGTCACCACCTGAATGGAGTAGCCCGCTCTCAATCCCCCAGAGCTCCCATTTACAATTACCCCCAACCCCGGCCCTCTGGATTCCCTGGTTAGGGATCCCTCCATCCAATCATACATCAACAGACATACACCAAGCAGCCATGGGTTGCTGGTGAATTCCCCAGCACTTCAGCTCTTGCTCTCTGCGCTGTGGGAACCCAACCATCGCCCCCGTATCTACTGCACCCCTTTCAGCCTCTCTCACTAGTCTGCAGGGGGCACCCCGCCTGCTTCTCCTCCCCCCTGACTCCCACTCAAGGAGGGTAGGTCCCCACATTCACACCACATCCACTCTCGGGCTCCCTCCCTGTCTCTCACATCAGGGAGGAAGTACCCCACTCATCACACTGGAGGGACCCCGGCAACCTCTGGAGGGGGCGGTCAGATCCTCACTGCCCAATCCCCCACCACTCGTGCTGCTCGGCGCGCTGCTCCCCATCGCCCAGTTCTTGCTGCAGACCAGGTCTCTCCTCTGGCCTCTCCAGGGGCTCCCCATGCTGTTTGATTATTCTGGACCCCCACCGTCCACCACAATGCTTGGCTCGCCAATCGTTGCTGGGCCGTTCCAGGGGCTCGTGGTCCTGGAGGGCTCGCTGCTGGGCCATTAGGCCACTTCAGGAGCTCACCGCGCTGCCCTCTTGGCACGGCAAACTGCTCACTTGCTCCAGGGTCTCTGCCCAGCAACTGCTGTCTCAGGGGTTTGCCAGCCACCCACCATCAGGTCGATCCCTGCTGCCGTGGTGCTCGCCGTGGTGCTCGGCCCCTTGCTCAGGGGGGCTCCCCGGCCCACTCGGGTCCTCACTTCAAGGGTTCATTGGCCCCACTCGGCTCGTTGCAGCTCTAGGCCGCTTGGCTAGGGACTCATTGGGGCTGCTGGGCTCAAGGTAGAGTAATAAGTGAATTGGAAATAATCAAGTGACTATTGCAAGGCTGTAATTTGAGATCATCAAAGCTAATAGAAGATTTGGTACCCAGCAAATACTACTACCATTCCGTTACAATCAGAATAATCCCCCTTTGCTTTATTTAAGAATAGGTAAGTAATAGAACAATATATTTATTTCTGTTTACCTGTCTCCCTGTTGAATGGTTTGCTTGAATTCCACATGAACCTCCCCACCTGTACATCAGGACCAGGCATTTCTTTCTCCCAGCTGAGAGGTAGGGAGGAAAAATTCCAGTGTTCCTGCAGGGCTGTGACGGATTGCATGTAGGAACAGACAGGTGTTTTGTCAATGTTAAGGCGCCAGTGTGTGTTTTCTGTTTGTGAGCATTTGTCTGTCTGGATTTGTGTGTGCATTTAAGGTTGAGAAAGTGTTTTGAGTTGTGAAGAGAAAGTTTAAGTCTGTCCCTTTAAAAACTGAATCTCCCTGTGGTGGTAAAGGAATGTTTGGGGAGTAGATACAGGTTCTGGCCATGCTTGCATCCACCATTCATTCCGGTGTGTTTTGTGTGTATTTTGTGCATTGTGATTTGTGTAACTTGAGTGCAAATTGCAAGAAAGTTGAGAGATTTCTGTTAATTCTTTGCCATTTATTCTCCATTGTTTGAGCTGTGTGTGTGTGTGTTTCCCTACTTGCCTTAGTCTCACCCAAGCCCCCGTCCAGTCTGCCTCTTGCCTGCTTGTAACAAGCTTGAAGGTCAGAATGAGGGAGGCGGAGGAGGACAGAGGGGAAATACAATGCTTCCACAGAAAAACCCTTTTCTCCCCCTTTTAGGATTTTTTTTTTTGCAATACTTTCACACACATCAAATACAATCCTTTGAGTTTGCTCCAAGACTTCACTGAGTGTCTCTACATGTGCAGAGTGCAAACCATGTAAGATTAAGATTGCCTTATCCTTGCATTTTTGGGACTGAAAAAATTGATTTTTGTTGAATTACAACTTTCTTTCCAGTGGCTATAGATCTTTTCAGGCCACATTTTTTTAAAAAAAAGGGTTACTGGAATTTATCCCCAGGGACCATTTCCATCTAACTACTGCCGCAACACAGCAGCTGCCAACTGAAACTTCACTTCTTCACCACCACCACCTCCAATACAGGAGTTTCTTGTTAACACTGTACCAGATGAGTATATGGGAAGGGAAGGAAATGGTTAATGAAGCTGCAGTTTTGCCTATTGAACATTCTGATAGAGGTGAGCCTTATGCTATATTACAAATTGAAGGGAAAAAATAGCAGGTATTTGATCGATGCAGAGCTTCTTGTTCTTTGTTGACTATGCACCTGGGGAAAGTTGATTTTGAATTGCAGGGATTGGGAAGGGTAATTTAAATGGGTGGGGGGGAAGGATTTGATGTTGAGGAAATCTGTGCATTAACAACAACTAGAAAGTTATGAGAAGTTTCTTTCAGATGCTGGGACTGCTACTTGCAATGTCTCTATGATGCTTCTTGGAATGGTTCCTTCTGGATGGTTCCTAATGGGCAACCGATTGTCCCACGTGCTTTTCTTCGTCTTCTGGCTCAACAACTACGTCTGAGAGGACATTCTGGTACCCAAGCTATTGTAGACTGGCTTGCTCCTGGAGCCTATGTGGAAACTTCCAGGAGCTTCTTCTAGGCCAAAGACTCACAAAGGGGTGGTGGTGGCTTCTTGCCATCTCAATGCATCTATGGTTGGTGGCGGGGGGTGGGTGGGTGAACTAACTTCCAAACAGTTTCTATCCTTACAGAAGCAGCACAGAGGCTCTGGAAGGCGGTGGGGGCTACAGTTCCTCTGAGTGACCAGATCCATCCATTCCAGCCAGGAGAATTTGTGCTACTTAAAGGTTCCATCGCAAGACTCTTGATCCAACGTGGGAGGGCCCATTCCAGATTTTGATGCCTAACCAAAGCCACTGTCCTTGTGGAAAGGAAAGGTTCCTGGACTCCTCACAGGCAGAGATTGTCAGACTCTTGGAACTTCTTGATGAACTTTTTAAATTATTATTAAATATTTGTGGACTTATTGCTTTTAAGCAATAATGATTTCTGTTGGACTTTTGCTTCTTTTATAATCTTTTTATGCTACAAATGGGGGAGGGACAGATTGGGAAAGCACAACTCTTGTTCAGCCCAAGCTGCATGCAATTAAAAATGCTGGCCTGTAAAATAACATTGCTGGATTTCCTCCTTACAGACTCCATGGAGGTAAGGGATATCCTCTTTTTCCTGTGCTGACTGGTGGGTGAATCACATTATTGCATCTGATTTCATTATTATGCAGGAACACTCCAATGCCCTAATCTGTTTTCAAAGGACATTAACAGCCCTGTTACACAAGCGGTGTTTCTGTCATACTTGTATTGATCCAGTTAATGATGAAGCAGCTTGGGATGTGGGAATGCAAGTCTGTACAGGGCAGACAGCCTAACAGGATGGCACTTCCACTTTCAAGAATGTTTCCCAAGCCCTGGCAGATAACCCTGAAGGCATCAGACTACCTGATGGTTTATGGTGGACTTGTGGCATACATGGTTTTAAAACTCTACCGAAGTCCTGGCAAGGAATTTGTACAATTTATTGGCTATGGCCAGGAGGGATTCACCTACTCTCACCAGAAATTAAATGGTCATTCAGACATAACTATAGAACACGCAGGGTAATTCCTCCTGACATAAAACTTCCCAGAGAAAAACAAATTGGGAGGGCAATATTTCCAGCTGTGGGAGTTGCTATGAAGTACAAAGACATTCATAATTTGGATGTATTTGTTGTAAACATGTCTGTAGCTTTTGAAGTCTTTATTAATGAAACCTCACAAAGCCATAAGCTACTTCAGGATGAAATCCTCTCTCTGAAAAATGTAGTGACACAAAACAGACTTGCCATAGATCAGGTATTAGTAGAGCATGGAGGAGTTTGTGCCGATATTAATCAAACCTGCTGCATGTTTCATGTGAGAAGTGAAGGCCTGATTTCACAACAACAGAAGTTAGTTAACATAGTTGCCTCTCTAACTAAGGACAGGGAACATTTTCAAGAACAGCAGCAGGACAACCAATCCATGTGGGATTGGCTCACTCCTTGGCTACCGGATTGGGGGTGGGTGAAACATTTATTGCTTGGCATGATTACTATTGTGGTCTTGGTACTTCTTGCTCTACTTGGATGTTGTCTAATATGATATTTGCCTGCCATGCAATGCTGCCACTATGCTTTTAAATCTGCTCCCCAACGCACTGCAACCATAGGCCCTATGAAGTTTCAAATGTTAACTTGCTTGCTAAATATAATGGTGGTTCAGCAAACTATAAAGAGTTTGAGAACCAAATGGGGGAATTGTTACCTGGAATTTTTAGGCTTCATTATTAGCTTTTTAATAAATGTGATATTAGCATTTTAGCACGGCATCCATGCCCTCTTTTGAAGTTCAGGAAACCATGTTTTCCTTTTACCCAAAACCATTTCTTGTCTGTGAGAGTTGGACCATAAGGAAAGCTGAGCACCGAAGAATTGATGCTTTCGAACTGTGGTGCTGGAGAAGACTCTGAAGAGTCCCTTGGACTGCAAGGAGGTCAAATCAGTCAATCCTAAAGGAAATCAATCCTGACTGCTCATTGGAAGGACAGATACTGAAGCTGAAGCTCAAATACCTTGGCCAGCTAATGCGAAGAGAGGAGTCACTGGAAAAGACCCTGATGCTGGGAAAGACTGAAGGCAAAAGGAGAAGGGGACGGCAGAGGATGAGATGGTTAGATAGCATCACCGATGTAATGAACATGAATTTGAGTAAACTCCGGGAGACAGTGGAGGACAGGAAGTCCTGGCATGATATGGTCCATGAGGTCACGAAGAGTCAGACATGACTAAACGAATGAACAACAACAACATTTCTTTCTTTTACATGCAAAAACTAGCCTTTTCAGCAACTAAATAATAGAGAGCATATTCTGAAAATCCTTGAATACACTTGCAAATTTTAAGATGATACTAACACAGCTTGGAAAGGGAGTGACATAACCCATAAATTTGCCACTTGTGGAATGTTATCTGTAATCAATGTTTTCTATTGTTCAATTCTCACATGTAATCAATGTTTTTTTATTGTTCGATTACTTGTTTAATGACATACCACATATACCAAATGTATGAATCATTTGTCTCTGTACCCTATAAAAGGACTTGACCCCCCCTTAATAAATGCTTTTGCTTTTGCCTGAATTGCTGTGTGATTCGTGTTTTCAGGTAGGCAAAAAGCCACTTTGCAAAGTTAGTCTCTTTCCCAAATTCAGGGACCAAGTTTTTATCAGCTCCACGCCAAACGGGGGGTGCCTGAGGTTCTAGGCAACAGGACTACGATTGTTTGTTCAAACCTTTTTGCCATTAGAGTTTGTTTGAAAACCTTTTTAGTAAAGATATAAGATTCACCTGTGTGTATGTGATTTCTATGGGTCGGGACGGGACAGAAATCTTCTAAATAAATAAACAAATGCCCTACAATATTTAATAATAGCACAGAATTTAATGTTGCTTTTTTCCAATGATCTCTGCAGAGTTGAGAATTACACCTTACACGGTGATACAAAGACTCTTCTTGGACGATTATCACTGACTCAAACCATTTGAAGGCGTATATCACATATTATTTTCCTCCACTGAGCTGGAAGTAGGCTCAGAATCCTCATGAATATCCCAGCAGAACTTGAAGGGCAGCTTTTCCATCCTCTCCTTAAAGACACTGTCAAATCTTTCATTCTGTGCAACAGTCAGCATGTTCTTCCAGTCCCCAACAGTGCCTGGTTAACAGTGACAAAAAAATGCCAACGGTTTTTGTATTTTAATTGAACTAGAGGCTATTTATCTCATCCTGTCACCAAAATGTTCATTATTACGCTGGTAGATGACTAAGTGTGTGTAGGAATGTGTATACTGTATATAACATTTCCGGACTTCAGGAGCGGGCAATAGTGATGAAGATCAAAAGTCTTCCAGATGTGGTTTCCACTGTGCAGTTACCTTGCCCACTATGGGCTTCTCAGAGCCTGAGAAAGTGGATAATGGTTTGCAAAACATGACTAGCTTGGAACATTGCACATTCCTCCATTATCAGATGAATATTGAGCCACTTCCAGGTCCATCAAAGAGACCTTAGCAAGAGAATTAAGAAGTCCTGACCCTAACAAACTCAGAGATAAATTGAGTGTTAAAGTGAAAGCATCTAGTTATCAAGATGTATGTAACATCTTATTTTCCTTAATAAGAGTACTTCTGATTAAAACCTCCCATACGTACACACCACCCTTTGTGTTTCAGGAATGGAACAAGTTTTTTAAGATCTGTATTTCTAGTCTTTGGGCAGGAAGTTGCTTCCTTGCTATTTTGAGTAGCGCTGGACTACAGGGGGAAGCCTTGATAGAAGAGCAAAGAACTCTTGAACTGGAAGGTGTCAAGTGATTGACCTGCCATAAGAATCTCTTATTGGGAAGCCATGGAACCAAGGCTCTGCCAGTGAGGTTCTAAATTATCCTGGGTTCGCCAGGTTGGAAATGACCCCATGGTTGAGTGAAAAGATCGATGGTTCTTTGAGCATGGGAGGTGTCCCCGCAGGCTTAAAGGAGGCAGTTATACGACTTCTACATGAAAAAATGACTCTTCCTCTGCCCAAATAAGAAAGGTCCTGGAGGACAGTGCCCAGGGTAGAGAGTGGAGAGCTGCTGTCTCCACCACCCTAAAGTGGCCAGAATGAGCTAGAACAATCCCACTCCTAAAGGATCATTAGACTGTGCAACCAACAGAAGGGTCATTGGAACATGTATGACCATATCCATGCCAAAAATCTGTCAGGATGAAAAGGAGAACACGACTTTAACTTTGGTACAGCTAAGAAAGACTTACGGCTGCCTTAGATAAAGGCTGGGGAGCAGACAAACCCAACATCACGGAGACACAGCAGAAAGAGAGGTGGTTAGGGCTTTTTTATACCACTTTAAAAAGTGCCTTTTAGGTGCAGGTAGTAATCCTGGTTTCAGTTGAAGCCTGGCATGTTCCAGCGTTTGAATTCCTACTGATTTACCTTTGCGAAGAAAGCCCCCTTTGCTGAAATCTATGAGATCAGGCGGCATGAATGTGTAGTTTGCTCTAGCATCCACTTTCATGTTATCAAATGTAGCTTTATCCACGACATCATCCACCTCCTTTTCAGTTAGCTTTTTTCCTAGGAAGTTGCATATTTTCAGTACAGCACTTCTCAGATCCTGCAATTTGATATAGATTTATATTAGGTCATCCACAACAATGGAGAAAAGATGGAAAACTTTGTTGATGTCTTTGGGGAATTCTAAAGATTATCACTTCCTTATACGAATCTTGCATATCAATGCTTTGCTTTTGTCTCTCACTCCCCCAACCTTTAATTCTCTCTTTTCCTACTGAAAAAGCAATATTAGACTCCAGGCTTGGCTGCCAGCTCGACCAGTCAGATTTCTCAGAGTGCTGAGAACTGGCTGAATTTTCCTTGCTTGCAGTGGATTGCAGAAGTTGTGGACCACTGAAGTTTTTTTCCCCTGAAGAAGGGGAGACCAGAAGATTACTCGGGGGGCCATGGGAATTGCCTACCCTTGTTTTTTCTCTGTAGTTTCCACCGCGGAGAAAACAGGGTAAGTGCAAGGGAAATGGCCGAGACATATCTTGCTCTCGCAGGGAAAACAAGTCTCTTTGAAGAGACACAAGAGCGTACAGCCGCTTTTAGATCACTTTAGGAAATTATTTTTTTTAGATTAGAAAGTTTTTTGATATCTAAGATCTATTTTTTGGACTTTGTCTTAAAATGTTGGCTGGTTTTGTGCTTTCTTTGCTTTGACTGATTCTGGTGGAAGCTTGATGGACTCTGTGGCTTGAATCATGTCAACTGGATTTCTATTTTCTTAGTGGAAACGTTTCACTCCTTATCCAAGGAGCTTCTTCAGTCTGAGTAAAGTTAGTAAGGGAATCCTTAAATATGTTTCTAGGCTGGCTGTGTGACCTTGCACCTGGGGCTAGGTCATGGTTATTTTTGAGATGTTGTTTCTAAGTCCCTTTATCATCTAAAGGAGGATCGTTAAGATTACCCTGCTGCTGTTGAGCTTGTGAAATGGTCTTAATCTTCCTAGGCACAGAAGACAAAGCAGGAAGGAAGATAGGGGAAAGGTTATGCCTGAGGCCCCCACCTCTATTCAAGGAAGGATTTTCCAAGTTGGCATGAATGGATTCCTTGACCCCTCTCTCAAACCACCTATCTTCTCTGTCTAAAATGTGAACATTAATGTCCTCAAATGAGTGTCCTTTTTCCTTTAGATGAAGATAAACTGCTGACTCTGGTCCTGTGGTGTTACTTCTCCTGTGTTGGGCCATCCTCCTGTACAAAGGTTGTTTGGTTTCTCCAATGTAGAGTTCAGAGCACTCCTCACTGCACTGGATTGCATACACTACATTGCTTTCCTTGTGTTTTGGAGTTTGATCTTTGGGGTGTACAAGCCTCTGTCTCAGTGTGTTGGTGGGTTTGAAATATACAGGTATGTGGTGTTTGCCAAATATCCGTTTGATCTTTTCAGACACGCCAGCCATGTAAGGAATGACCAGGTTCTTCCGTTTACTCTGAGTCTCAGCCCTATCTGTCGCTGTTTTAGGTCTGGTAGACTTAGATTTGGTGAAGGCCCAATTTGGATATCCACAGGCCTGCAGAGCTGTTCTCAGATGCTGCTTTTCATTCTTTTTGGAATCCATGGAGGTGGGGATGGTTTCTGCTCTGTGTGACTGTGTGTATCCTCTGCAGGCCTGTGGATATCCAAATTGGGCCTTCACCAAATCTAAGTCTACCAGACCTAAAACAGCGACAGATAGGGCTGAGACTCAGAGTAAACGGAAGAACCTGGTCATTCCTTACATGGCTGGCGTGTCTGAAAAGATCAAACGGATATTTGGCAAACACCACATACCTGTATATTTCAAACCCACCAACACACTGAGACAGAGGCTTGTACACCCCAAAGATCAAACTCCAAAACACAAGGAAAGCAATGTAGTGTATGCAATCCAGTGCAGTGAGGAGTGCTCTGAACTCTACATTGGAGAAACCAAACAACCTTTGTACAGGAGGATGGCCCAACACAGGAGAAGTAACACCACAGGACCAGAGTCAGCAGTTTATCTTCATCTAAAGGAAAAAGGACACTCATTTGAGGACATTAATGTTCACATTTTAGACAGAGAAGATAGGTGGTTTGAGAGAGGGGTCAAGGAATCCATTCATGCCAACTTGGAAAATCCTTCCTTGAATAGAGGTGGGGGCCTCAGGCATAACCTTTCCCCTATCTTCCTTCCTGCTTTGTCTTCTGTGCCTAGGAAGATTAAGACCATTTCACAAGCTCAACAGCAGCAGGGTAATCTTAACGATCCTCCTTTAGATGATAAAGGGACTTAGAAACAACATCTCAAAAATAACCATGACCTAGCCCCAGGTGCAAGGTCACACAGCCAGCCTAGAAACATATTTAAGGATTCCCTTACTAACTTTACTCAGACTGAAGAAGCTCCTTGGATAAGGAGTGAAACGTTTCCACTAAGAAAATAGAAATCCAGTTGACATGATTCAAGCCACAGACTGTTCCACCTGGATGACTGAGAACCTTCATAGACATCTTGATGGACTCTATATTTGCAACATAATGAAACGTCTGCATTTTTTTTTTTACTTTTCTTTTGTATTAGAGGGATTTAAGAGACTCTGTAATTCTTCGCTTGATAAACTAAATGACTATTCATTTTTTGAGAAACTCTTTGTTTGGATTAAGCAGCTTGCAGCTGGAAGAACGAAAGCTCGCAGTTTGAAGAATAAAAACACAGGGTAACGTGTTTTTTTTCCTTGTCTTCTTTTTCTACATTCTACCTGGTTGGATTCTGTTTCACTTGGAATATATTTTTTATTTCTCCTTCTATAAACTGTTTAAAATATTATTCTCTCCTGTATTTTGGATTATTGGAACTCTCTTTTTTCTTTTGACTTTTAAAAGAACAACAACGTTTTGCTTTATAGATCCTGCTGGTAGTATTCCATGGATAGATTACATGACTATTGTTTTGACTAGAAGGGTTGTTGTTTTAATTTGAAGGACACAGGAAAAATGGCTTTCCAATTAGTACTTCAGGAGTTCAGAAGAGAGATTACTGAGGCTCTTTCAAATATTCAAAGATCGTTGGAATTGCTGTTCGTAACTCTGCAAAACAGAGAGAAAAAGCAGAGAACAGAAACGGAAACAGAAAGGAAAAATGCTTTTGAAGTGGAGGAGAAACAGAAGGAGGGAATTTTGAGTATATTAGTTCAGAAGAACATTCTGAAGGCTTTACACTATAATCTTGGTATAGATATGTTGTGGCAGTGGAGACAGAGTGAAAATATGGGTGTACAGTTGGATGGATGTTGTGAAATATGTGGAAAGGGAGAGAAGGTTGCTCTGATATTCTATATGAGATATAGAAAAGAGCAGGCTGTATATTGCGAATTTGCCATAGTGTATTGTGATTTTGGCATAACCTAAACAGAAGATACGAGAAACTGTATGGATATAAAGGCTAATGAAAATATGGACTTGAATTGTTATGAGAAATTGTATGGATATATAAAAAGTGATATTCTAAATGTAAGATGCTAAATATAAACACAAGTTGATATTATAGAATATTGTTTTCCTTAGAGATATATTTATGAGAAGATAATGATATGATGAGATGAGATGGAATTAGAATGATGGTTACTACAGGATGATATATATTAATATGTATTGTATGAATATTATAAGAATTGATATATTAGGTATTAGGTTAAGTGATATGATAGATTATGCACTTAGTTTAAATGGACACTACTACAAGGAATGGAAATTATAGATGGATAATTGAGATATAAGAATTCCTTTTTTATGGATATATATATATATTAGAATTAAATTATAGAAACATATATGTATGAACATTATAAGAATTGCTAAATTATGTATTAAGTTACATAACATGTTAGGTTATGAGTCATAATATGAATAGAATATATTGTAGTTTATTAGAAGTAAATAAGGCTTTTATTTGTTATACTAATTGGATTTTATTGAAGATATAAATATGTAGTAATGAACATTCAACATTTAACTACTACTTCAAGGAGTGGAAGCCAAAGATGGATTATTGGGAGACAGTAAGAAAGGTGAAACCTATATGAAGATTAGAAGATTGGATTAAAGAAATCAAAAGGCATATGACAAAGAAAAGTTCCTGTGTACTGTATGAAGGACTAACATTTAAAATCAATTATTGTACTTTAAGTTCAAAGATAGATTGGAGGACATCTATTTTCTATATTTTCTTTGCTTATTATTTCTTGACTTCACTTTTTCTTTATCTTTTTCTTATTTTGTATTTCTGCTTCTATTTTTTTTTCTATTCTAACTTTTATTATGTATTGTAAAACTTAATAAAATTTAATAAGCAGAAGTTCCTGGGTTCTTCTGTACTTACGTAAAAAAATTATTAAATAAAGAAACGCTTCCTTAGGACTGCTGCTAAATGTTTTCAAGAGGCAAGTTGTTGAGAAACATTCATGGTGCAGAATATATTTATGTGCCACAATTTTCCTAAGATTCAGACTCTTACATTCTTAGCAATCTTGGCTGCATCAGAGGATGGCCTGTTCTGAAGCCAGGCTAAATAGATGCCTTGGTCTCTTGAAAATGATGGCTGCAGTTGACTTCAGTCAATCTCTTTTCAGCCAAACGGCTTTCACCACTGTTGTGCCTTCCCCAGAAACCCCCTTCCACTGCCCCCCTCCCCAAATATAGCCTTATACTGGAAATGAATCAACATAGAACAAAAATCCATTGTTTTTAGGCATTACAGCTAGGTAAGGCACATACTGTACTGAAATGTTGGCATTTGCAGGAAGGGGAAGCAGCCTCTTGAGCTGCATATAAGGCCATATATAGTCCTATAAGGCCCAGCAACAAGGTATTTACAGGGCTGCCTTTTGCAAGTAGAGCTGGCCCACCCAACTCAGCCAGTACAGACCTCCCACCAGTCTCTGTTCCTGGTGCCCTGTCTAGGGGAGAGGAAGGGAGTTGGGGCTTGCAGGCAGTGTTTTCCTACTTCAGCCCACATGTGGTAGAACAGCCGCCCTGTAAAGATTAGGTGGGCACCTTCATTGTTGGCCTTCCAGCAACTGGAAGGCTGCAGGGCCCTTGGGGAATTAGACTTATTGCTTTTATAGTTGCTTGTGATTTTGAATTCCTTTTTATATTATTATTCTGCTTTTATATTTCTTTGTTGTAATGCTCTGGAAGTCATTGTTGTTGAATTGGCAGTAGATAAACCAACCAACCAACCAACGAACCAACCAACCAACCAACCAACCAATAGGACTCTCTGTTCCTATTAATGCACCCCAAAACAGCATTGCTCTTTTAGACAAGTGCACCATGCTGCTGATTCATATTTAACTTCAGGTCAACAAGTACACACCAAGCCAGGTCTCCCCTATCATTTATTTGTGCCTTTCATGTTTCCTACCCTGATGCAGAATTAAAGTTTGTCCCTCTTAAATTGCATACTATTCATTTTAACCTGTCTGGGTCTTTTTGAACCTTCTCTCTTCCATCTAACGAAAGAGAGATAAAATACTTGCCAGTTTTGTGACATCTGCAAAGTTTCTCAGTATCCACTCAACTCCTTCATTGATCAAAATGTTGAACAGACCAGGGCCCAGGTCAGAGCCCTCTGGCATTCTCATTTGATACTTCCCTCCAAGCTGATGTTGAGCTACTAACGATCACTCTTTGTCTGAAGTAATTCAGAGAAGAGTGAGTACTATTATCTAGCTCTTTTTGTTTTTCATTTTATTAAGGAGAATATTATGAGAGACTTTGGCAAAGATTTTGCTGAACTACAGGCGCCTTGTGCTAATTGGATTCCCCTGATCTACTAAGTCCGTAACTCTATCAAAGAAGGAGAGAAACTCACTTTTGCATGACTTGTTTGCGACAGATACATGCTGGCCCCTCTAGCACGCCTAGCCAGTACTCACAAACATGCTCCTTATTGACCTGTTTGATGTCAAGGGGACAGTCTCTAGTTTCCTGGATCCTCCTCCTTCCTTTTGAGGAGAGGGACACTTTCTGTTCTTCAGAGACCTCACCAGTCCTTCAGGAGTTCACAGAGATAACCAGGAGTGGTTCTGTGGTCACCTCTCCCTCTCCCTCCCTGAATGAGTTATTCCACACATTCCACCCTTTCTAAAGACTTCGGCACTTGACGGTTGTTCCTATTGCACTATACAACATGGGGACGTCTTACCTTTTTCATTTCTTCATAAGAAAGGAAGAGAATATTGAAATCCCCCTTATGAGCGTACCAGCCTTCCACATGGTCTAGCCACGAATTACAAATCACTGATAGGAGAGAAATGAGTTTGGCATGAACATGAGTGCAGTCTTGAACGTCACCTGGTTCAGTGTTCCAGCTCAGTCTGTCTCAGGGATACAGTCCTAATGCTTGAATTTCCTCTGCGTCTCCTGATCAGCCTGGTGGGCCTACAGACCAAAGCATGATAGCTCAACTGAGGGGCCACTCTAACAACACTGAGTGTGGAGAGGGGAGACAGCAATGGGAGCGGTAACAAAATGTGGTTGCATACACTCACTGTTAAAGGGGGAGTTTTGTCAAGATGCTGCTGCTATTTCGTTTTTGTTGCTTTTCCTTTTCCTTATTTGGATCTTTTGCCAATCTGGGTTAACAGATAACTTTAGATGTTATATATACAGATTGCAAGGAGCTGCAAGGCATTATGCAACTGTTGTAAATACACGCCGCTTGCCAAGCGCCTGAATTTTGATCACATGACCGCGGGGACGCTGTGGTGGTCGTAAGTGTAGCAAATCCATGACTGATTCAACCAGTTGCAAGTCAATTTTTTCAGCACCGTTGTAACTTCGAATGGTCACTAAACGAATGGTCGTAAGTCAAAGGCTACCTGTATTTGTATTGTTGTTCTAATTGTGGGTTTTAACTTGGTACCCGCCCAGAGTCACTGCTCTGAGAAGGGCAGCCATATAAATTGTTTAAATAAATATCAAATTACTCCAGAGCGCATGCATCAAGCTTTGCCCATTCTGAAGTGGGCCTGGGCCCCAATTCTTCTAGCCCCTTCCTGGCAGTGGGGAAATGGCTAGGCCGGAGCTCCTCTGCGCTCCTGCTTGCTGCCTCGTGCTGGAGGGTCCTTTCTCAGAGCACTGAGCCCAGCTGGGAGGGGTGAGTTTCGGGGGGTGTCCATTGGTGGGGGTTGTCTTCAGCCCGGCAGCTGAGGCTGAAGCCGGTGGTGAATCAGGGCTAAGGCACTTTCCACCTTCTGCCCCTATTTCTCAGCCCCATGGGGTGTCCAGTCTTGCCCCTAATTCCCTCCATTTTCCTCCCCCATATTAAATAAATCCTAGTATTTCTTTTCTCTCTTTTAATAAACTGCCTTCTCTTGCCCTCTCCCACCCACTTTTACCTCATGAGTTGTTCTAGGAATCCTGTGTTCTTCTCCACCCATCCATCCCACTCTCAACGGTTGGTGTAGAGTTTACACAAATTACTGCATGAGTATAGAGAATAATAGAGAATCGGGAGAAGGTGGATTGGTTGCTCTTTGTGGGAAGTGGATTGAAATATATTCACTATCTCTTGTCCAAGACAAAAACCAACGTTTCCTTATCATCATCAAATTATTCTTACCTTTGCCAGCCAAAAACTTCTCCAAGAATGTATCACAGTCTTTCGGTGTTTCCACTTTGGTTGCAATTTTGTAAAAATGATAGGCAGAGACCAAGACATCCTTTGGATTTCTAAACACATAAATAATCTGCAGGAGAAAGATAATAGTATCTAGTTGAAAAATGATCTTCAGAGACTCCAGCTGGAGCAAATGCAGGGATGGCTCTCAGCTCCAAGCAGCAGGGAAAAAAATGGGATGAGGGGAAAGTCTTCCCTGAGGATCGGTGGACCTTACGGGGCAATCTGGAGGCCAGGGGGTACTCCATTTCTACTTGATTTGATAAAGTGTTAACTGACCAGGAAAGCTATCTAGCTATATATTTATTATCTATCTATCTATCTATCTATCTATCTATCTATCTATCTATCTATCTATCTATCTATCTATCTATCTATCTATCTATCTATCTATCTATCTATCTATCTATCTATCTATCTATCTATCTATCTATCTATCTATCATCATCTATCATCTATCTATCTATCTATCTATCTATCTATCTATATCTATCTATCTATCTATCTATCTATCTATATCTATCTATCTATCTATCTATCTATCTATCTATCATCTATCACATTTGTATAGCAACCCATCTCACATAGTGACTTTGGGCAGTGTACATAATTAAACAAAATATATAAAAACCAGAAAAAACACAATTTAAATTAAAATGAAAAAGAAGATAAAAACAAGAAAAAAGACAGAATGGTGGCAATGCATACAGAGAGTGCATCAGCTGACTCTCATACAATCGTCTAATAGGATCCACTCTATCAAGGGATCCCCAAGCTCACTGGCCAAACCGTTTTGAGGGCCTTCCGGAAGACCAGCAGGGTAGGGGCCAGCCTCACCTCAGAGGGAAGGATGTTCCACAGGGCAGGGTCCATGGCAGAAAAGGCTTTCCTCCTAGGTCCCGCCCGGCAAAACTCCCTAGCTGACGGGATCCCCAACATGCCTCTCCTGCTGGACCCGATGGGATGGGTAGATGTAACTGGGAAGAGGGGGTCCTTCAAATAACCTGGTCCCATGTCATGTAGGGCATTAAAGGTCATAACCAGCACCTTGAATTGGACCTGGAAGCAAACTGGTAGCCAATGCAGTTTGCAAAGGAAAGGTATAATGTGTGCAGTTCTTGGAGCACACACAACTACCCATGATGCTGCATTTTGCACCAGCTGAAGCTTCTGGATGCTCTTCAGGGGCCGTCCCAGGTAAAGCTGTTACAGTAGTCCAGCATGAGTGACTGAGAGTAGCAATTGTGGAAGAGGTTTGATGGCTAAAGGAAGCACTCTTCAACTTGGCACCCTCTGGATGTGTTAAGATTGCAACTGGCCATGAGGCACAAAAAGCTACAATCCATCTGGAAGTGTCAGTTTGGGAAAAGTAGGCTTAAGGATTTAACATCTCTATATATGGATCTTCAATTCAGATCTTAGTCTATTTCTGCCAGGCATGACATTCTGGTTTTAACACTGTTTTGTCTGGGGTATCTTTTCTCAACCTTCAAACCTTGTTAGTACCCACCAAACACATTCAAACAATATACCATCTGTTTGTTTTTCCTTGCCTATTTGTCAATAAAACATTCAGATACATAGCTAAAAGAAGACAGATAGTCCCCCACCCCACCCCAGGATACACAGTGTAGCAAAATAGGTCCTACTTTTGCTCTTCTATTTCGTAATCCTTTGGGTACCAAATAGTATGGAAGATGGGAAGAAAAGAGACGAGGTGATGGACGACTCTGAAAATCTAAATCGAAAATATTATACTCCAACCATGGTGCTCTGTTAACCAGGGTAATATTCTCAGTTCCATCTCGATGACCTTCATGAAGAATCAAGCTCAGAATATTCTGAGTCCATATTGTCCCTGCAGATAAGAAATAACTAAATTAATTCACCCAGTGCTATTATTATTTGGAGAATGTTGAACTTACACCAAGCAAACTTTTTTTTTAGGAAGGATAGTAAACATTTCAGAGAAACATAAAAAGAATTGATTCTTACAAAGTATTTAGATTAAGCTGATGGATGTATATACCCTAATTATTAGCATCTGTTTATTCCAAGGAAATAACTTTAGGAAGTTGACCCTGGAGAGAAAATTGACTCTGTAAAGTAAAATAAAAATGGTCAAAATGCAGATTTAGCAGGGTTACTTTACTTACATTTCCAGCTGCTAATAAAATGCCAAACGTTAAAATCTTGTTATAGCACAGCACAGTTGCAGCAACCAAAATCCTGAATTCTTGAGTAACAGCATTAGATAGAAGACTAACCCTTCCTCGGAAAACATATTTGAACATACCTGATTTAGGATATGTGATTATGAATACATCATCTTCTCGGATTTCAAGACTGTCCAGTGCATCTATACTTTCGGGTGAGGACAGGTCTCTTACGAAATAGAATCCTTTGTATTTATACATTAACTTATCTGGTGTCTCCATTGCTTGACCTGTTGGTATAATAATAGAGCAATTGAGAAAAATTCCAGCATTTATGGTCACTATTGTATTAATTCAATTCTTTAAAAATCATGCTTCCTGGCAACATAAAGAAAAACAACATATATCATTAGATTGGTTTCCCTAATTAATTAGTTAATTAGTCTCATTAATTCTGTTTTCACCCATGAAAGTTCCCATTGTAAAAAGTAAATTTGCTGCTGTTTTTGGCATCTAATAGTTCTCGTTAGAACAGAAAATTTTAATTACAATATTAAGAACATATTAGTTGCATTTCTTTTCTTTTCTTTTCTTTTCTTCTTTTGTTACCTTATATAGTCTCTGACAGTCAGTCACCTCACGTCTACCAGCGAACTTATTTACAGTGCTTTCTCAATTTTTTGTATTCCTGTAGAGTGTTCAAATATTTAAGGAAGGCTGATCTTTAGTCAATCATTGTGTCAACAGTGCTGGTGTATTTCAAAAAAGTGTATTTCAAAAAAAGAGCTAAAGGCGAGGTAGAACATGAGTGAGTAATGAGCTAATTAACAAGAAAGGCAGAGATAACCTTCTATCTTACTAAAAAGCATTATTTGAAAGCCTTGATGGACCAGTCCCATGATAGGTGTTAGAGGTCTATACCTTAGGGGCCCATCTATCTATATCAGAAGACATCCTCCCTGAAACGCAATATGGCTTCCGCCCTTCCAGGGGAACAGTGGATATGATCTTCACTGCACGACAGCTTCAAGAAAAGTGCAAGGAGCAAAACCGCCCTCTGTACATGATTTATTGATCTGACTAAAGCTTTTTTTTTTTTTTATTAAATTTTATTAAGTTTTTGTCAGATTTCTTATACTATATGATATTGGTAAATTGGATTTCTTTTCAATGCAAAAGTGTTTTGGCAAATTGCATCTTTTACAAAGCAAAGCAAAGCATTCTCATGGTGACGTGAATGCCAGGTGGCTGGACAACAGAGAAGCCTTGACGTTGTTTACATCCTCATGAGATAATGAAGCTAGAAGGTACCATTATTATGGCTAGCAATGGAAATCTTCCGATGAGAGATATCCTCCTGATGTCCTTCCGTGGGAAGCCTTGCCCATGCCCAAGCCCCCCCTGAGCAAGGAGGAGGGGGGAACTCAGTGCGTAGATGCAGCACTGCTAACCAATAGCAGGTCATGCTATGTGCTTTAGGCCTAATGCTTTGAGGCCTAGTGTGTGTAACAGCTAACTTCTAGCCAATCAGAAAGCTAGAAGAACTGAATATACAACCATGCAAAATGGTGTTATGTCTTCTTGATTTCTAGTGTCTTTTAGCTATGTAGTTCTTCACGTGTTCACTTCCCGTGGACTGGGCAGAGTGAGCTATGCCTGGCTTTGGGTATAGGCCATGGCAGGACCTCTGGCCCTGGGATCAATACACGGAACTCTGCTTATAAGTTTGTTTTGTTTTCCTTTTACAATGATGTATCCTGTATATTCATCTTTTTCATATTTGCGATAATGTACTGTATCTGCATTATTGCCCTATGCTAAGCAGTAAACACTGTTGGCCCTAACAAGCTGCATTCTTGTCTGTTTATTCTCAAGCCTCGGGTTTTTCCCCTTTAAGCCAGCATATACCCCATCAGGTTATGGGCCCAGAGAGAAATTTGCATTTTCTTTGCTGCGTTGGACCTGGCTGTGAAAGGGAGTTTGTTTTTAGAGGCTGGTTTTGGAATAAACATGTTTTCTTTGAGTGGTCAGCAATGGCTGAACAGTGTCTGGTCAGTCTGCCGTTTGAGGCTTTAGATGGCACAAACTATCTGACCTGGTGTGTGGAGATGGAATCATTCTTTTTGCAAGAAGATGATTTGTGGCAGTAAGTGGCAAATCCACCTTCAGAGGGTTCTCTCTGTAAGAAGTGCAAGCATGTTTGGACTGTGCTTATGGCGTTTTTGCTTTTGGGACTCAACTCCTCTGAATGGAATTATCTCAGCTACTGCATGTCAGCTACTCAGGGACTGAGAAATGGGTGCTGAGAGCTGTTGGAGCCTTTAATACACAGTGGAGCTCTGTTGCCCTTGGTGATCTATTAAGACAGCTTTATGGTTTGAAGCTGCAACCGGTGAGACTGTGATAACCCGCCTTGGTGAGTTCAAGACTTTGTTTGCTGCATTTGAACAACAAGGCATGTTTTTCTGGCGCTATGAAAAAGTGTGCATGAGTTTTGTCAAGCCTGGAGCTACAAGCCACTTCCAGGAGCCGTCTGTTGCTGTTTCCAAACGGAGTGTTCCAGCTGAAGTAAAACCTGGGATGGAATTTACAATAGCCGTGTTTTGGTGTGCTGCTTCTCAGAAACTTTCTACAAGGCTGTTCCCTGCCCCGATGTCCAGCTGATGCAGTTAGTGCACAAGATGCCTGCTTTACGAATGGAGGGGAAGCCAGATGCCAGCTAACCAACAAATCCGAGTTTTCTGCTCTACCGGCTGCTGTTTGTAAGCATTTCTACAGAGACTCTGTTTTTGAATTCGGCTGGCTGTAAAGTTTGTAAACATGGACGGTTATTGTTACAAATTTTAGCCTTGAGTTCAGCAAGTCATTTTAGCTGATATTTCTGTGTAAGAAATGTGTATGTGTACACTTGTTGTTTTTCTCTCCTCAGTGTTCCAGCCCTGGTCAAGTCTGAGTGTACTTGGTGCTGAATGTTTCATTGCGATATGAAACTGCATGTGGCTGAGTGTGTTAGAGACAAACCTGTAAAATCAAGTGTGTGAGATGCTGTGGAGATTGTGTGGACAGGACATTGTGTGTTTAATGTTCCCCACATCATAAATGCATCCATAAAGTTTTCACAAAGTACTGGGGTATCCTGGGATGGGAGAGTGTGTCTCAGATAGCCAAATGCATTCTGAGTTAGAACCCAGGAAATGTGCAAAAGTTTCTTGATTGTGCTGTGTGTAAACAATCTAAAATCAGAACTGTGTCTGTTACTAGGCAAAGTGACAGAGTGTTAACTAGACCATTTCAGTTGGTTCATAGAGACCTAGTTAGCCCCCATGTCCCAAGTAATGGTGGGGTGCGAGTTTCATTTTCCTTCTGGTTGATGATCATACCTGCTTGTGTTGTTGCTACTTGTTGAAGTCTAAAGCGAAGGTCTGTGCTCGCTTTGAAGTGTATGTAGCAATGGTAGGATGAAAATAAGGTCAGTTTCAGTCAGATTGTAGTGGAGTGTTCTTGAGCCATGTGTTCCAGAATTGGCTTTGTAGGAAAGTATTCTCCCAAAGACTTGCCAATGTTGGAATTCTAGCTGAGTGTTGGTGTTGTGAATACCATTAAAAATAGCCTGCTGTTAGTTGCTCAAGTGCCATCCCATGTCTGGGGAGTGGCTGCCTTGATTGCAGTGTGTGTTTTCTAACTAACAGGTAGTAGAATTCAACTGTAAAAAAGAAATTGTTTTTCTTTGGTATGGCAAGCGCCCTTCACTGAAGTACCTGCATGTCTGTGAAACATTTGCATGTGTTCACAACCCCAGGTCACAGAGAAGGAAGAATCAAGGAAGCAGAGTGCTTCAGGTTGTTGGTTGTTGGTTGTTGATTAAAATCCAAGGCTTATTGGTGTTTCATTAAGCCATGGTCAAATCCAAATCTCCAGAAGTGCTTTATGTTTAAGCAGCCTACTGGTTGGAAAGGTATATGCTAAGGTTGCAGAAGTGTTGCATTGCTAGTGTAAACCCACTGTCCATGGTTCAGTAGATGGGCAAAAACCAGTTTAGGTTTCTTCTGTTCCCCAGTCTCCGAGTGTGAAAAGGGCCCCTCAGGTGAAGAAAGTGGAAATTTCACCTGAGCAGTTGCAGGGCCTGGAGGGGGAGTCAGGTATTAGGGAAAAGAGATGGTGATGAGGAAGTACAGTGGTCATTCCTCATGGGTCCTCTTATTCCAGGGTGTGAAGCCTGACAGATTTGTGATTTAGCAGGTGACAGTGTGTCAAGTTACCTGAAAAAACCCAGTCTTTGCTAGATGTGTTGCTCCTGCCTTTGAGAGGCAAGGAGAGCGTTGGAACACAGCTGTGGATAGTCAGTCTGAGTTTTGGTGAAGTGTTAACAGTAACCACCCTATCCTTTGTTTTAGTAAGCTGTAGTTTCCAGATGAGTGTTCAGAAAGGCATTTCTTTCTGATAATACTCTGCAGTGTAAAGCCAGTGTTGCCCAGGGATTTGTTTCACAAAAAGGAGTTTGTGAACTGTGGATCTAGTGTATGCACCCACAGCTAGGCCAGAATATTTACGTGTGGTGTGTTTTCTGGTTGCGTAGCGTGGAAACAGGTGTCCATTTACATATTGTGATGTTGGCACAGCATATTTGAATGTAGATCTCCCTGAAACAGTGTGTGTAAGGCAAGCGTTTTGGCTCTGCATGTGTGGCAGTTCCCAAACAATCCATTGACTTAACAGGGTGCTTTATGGATTTTAAAGCAGGCCAGTCATTGATAGCATGGTGCAGATGCTAACTGGGATGTGAGAACAGTCCCGTGCTGTTTTCTATGTGTACATAAGAAAGTGTAGAAGTTTGTGTAGGACTTCGTACTTATGTAGTTGTTTTCTGTTTAGAAACTGAAGTTTTCCACCTTGAATAAGAATTTGTCAGTCAGCTGAGGTAGTGAGTGCCAGCTGAGGAAGTTCAGCACAAATTCAAACGTTTATCTTGGTGTTGAAGTTACAAGAGCCCAGAACAGAGATGGTTCTTGGTTTGTTACAGAGTGTCATTTGTGTAAAGAAAAACCTATCCTTAATTTGTTATACAGTATATCACTCTACAGTAACGCAGTGGACATGCCCTGAATTAGTTTTGCCCAGGTAGGGTACCAAGCTTGCAAAATGGTGTAGCCATCTCTGTGAGGCTTGCAAAGGGTTGAAAAAGTCCTGAAAATCAAAACATTCCTTTGCTTCTACCAGCTAGCAGAATTGGAATTCCTTATCTATGCTAGCTGCAATTTTCGCAAAGGAGGGGACAGAACATTTGAGGGCAATGTTTGTCTGTTTCTCTTTGCCTGTGGTTCTGTTCCTGCATAAGTTGTATTATTATGTATTTGTATGTATCTGAATAAAACTTTGCATGAAATGTATATTGTGCATTATACATATGTGTAACAAGTGTTTTTAAACCATTTTCTAGTGTTGATGACTATTGGTTGTAAAAACTGTAACTTGAATAGTGTGGTTATTACATGCATTAACCTTTGTTGTTTCTGTTTCTGTACAAATGTATTTTAAAGCTTTGAACAACTTCCATCATTGTTTGCATTGTGTCGAAATCCAATGTGGAGGGGTGTCAGATTTCTTATACTATATGATATTGGTAAATTGGATTTCTTTTCAATGCAAAAGTGTTTTGGCAAATTGCATCTTGGTGACGTGAATGCCAGGTGGCTGGACAACAGAGAAGCCTTGACGTTGTTTACATCCTCATGAGATAATGAAGCTAGAAGGTACCATTATTATGGCTAGCAATGGAAATCTTCCGATGAGAGATATCCTCCTGATGTCCTTCCGTGGGAAGCCTTGCCCATGCCCAAGCCCCCCCTGAGCAAGGAGGAGGGGGGAACTCAGTGCGTAGATGCAGCACTGCTAACCAATAGCAGGTCATGCTATGTGCTTTAGGCCTAATGCTTTGAGGCCTAGTGTGTGTAACAGCTAACTTCTAGCCAATCAGAAAGCTAGAAGAACTGAATATACAACCATGCAAAATGGTGTTATGTCTTCTTGATTTCTAGTGTCTTTTAGCTATGTAGTTCTTCACGTGTTCACTTCCCGTGGACTGGGCAGAGTGAGCTATGCCTGGCTTTGGGTATAGGCCATGGCAGGACCTCTGGCCCTGGGATCAATACACGGAACTCTGCTTATAAGTTTGTTTTGTTTTCCTTTTACAATGATGTATCCTGTATATTCATCTTTTTCATATTTGCGATAATGTACTGTATCTGCATTATTGCCCTATGCTAAGCAGTAAACACTGTTGGCCCTAACAAGCTGCATTCTTGTCTGTTTATTCTCAAGCCTCGGGTTTTTCCCCTTTAAGCCAGCATATACCCCATCAGTTTTACAATACATAATAAAATTTAAAGTAGAAAAAAGAAATAGAAACAGAAATACAAAATAAGAAAAAGATAAAGAAAAAGTGAAGTCAAGAAATAATAAGCAAAGAAAATATAGAAAATAGATGTCCTCCAATCTATCTTTGAACTTAAAGTACAACAATTGATTTTAAATGTTAGTCCTTCATACAGTATACAGGAACTTTTCTTTGTCATATGCCTTTTGATTTCTTTAATCCAATCTTCTAACCTTCATCTTACTGTCTCCCAATAATCCATCTTTGGCTTCCACTCCTTGAAGTAGTAGTTAAATGTTGAATGTTCATTACTACATATTTATATCTTCAATAAAGACCAATTAGTATAACAAATAAAAGCCTTATTTACTTCTAATAAACTACAATATATTCTATTCATATTATGACTCATAACCTAACATGTTATGTAACTTAATACATAATTTAGCAATTCTTATAGTGTTC